>VZRJ01007968.1:1205508-1345858 GCA_013397565.1 Ptilonorhynchus violaceus | reverse complement strand
GTCCCGGGGCTTGGGGACAGATCCTGCAGGGACACGGTCCCGGGGCTTGGGACAGATCCTGCAGGGACACGGTCCCGGGGCTTGGGACAGATCCTGCAGGGACACGGTCCCGGGGCTTGGGACAGATCCTGCAAGGACACGGTTCCGGGGCTTGGAGCAGGACCGGCCCCGGCAGAGCTGCTGCGGGTCGTGCCGCAGAAGGCAGGAGCCAGGCTCCCTCTCCTGGCACCGAACGGGATGGAAGCGGCTTCCCGCTGGGATGTGAGCATAAGGAGGCCCGGAGCCATGGCTGGGTCTCATCCATAATTCCCACACCCAGCGGGGGTTCGGCGTGACCACCCAGCCCCAAGGCCGGAGTGAGGCACGGGCACGGGCGGAGGAGCCAGAGCTGCCGGTGCATCCCGAGCCGTGCCCCGCTGTTCGCTGGGAGGGAGCCTGGCACCATATGGTGCAGGCACGGGGAGTTCACGGTACCTCTCAGCCATCTTGCTGAGAATTCAGGATCTTTTATTCAAAGGGACAATGTCCAGTTGATTAAGCAGCAAAAACCGACAAAGCTTAAAAAATTGCCTCTTATTGCAGTCCTTAACCTCCAGATTCCCCCAGCCAATTTCTTCTTTAAAAAAAAGGAAATAATCAGGCACTGGGGCAGAACAGAACAAATGTAAAATGTATCGAAGATGTGCCAGCCTGCCGTGCCTCCCACATGCAGAGCTGTGGGCACAGGCTGCCCGTGCCTGGAGGAGTGAGCATCCATGGAAAAGTCATCTGTTTGCTGTTTATTTATTCATTTCTCCCCTCTGCAATAATGGTTCACTTCCTGCTGCTGAAAGGTGCCAGACTGCCAGTTCTGGAGACTGGAACCCTCTATTTATCTCCAGCACAACAACAACCCATGCAGCAGCTGCCTGGTCTTCCCCATGCTGCCTTTTTATTATTTACGTGGCAGGAGCAATCAAAGCTTGGGGCCCCATTGTGCTGTTCAGGGCCAAGAGGACACACAGCTCCTCATCCCGGGGAGCTCAGAGGTGCAGGTGGACTCATCCCCATCCCATGGGGTGACTTGGCCGTGGGGCCCTTGCAGGGTGGCCTCAGAGCAGCAGATTTGGACCATAATTCCTTCTCCCAACATTTGGCTGCTGGCTGATGGCAGCAGCTTCTCCTGGCTCTTCCCATGCATCCCTAGGGGAAGAGGTTCAAGCTGGGGGTGCAGTGCCAGCGAGGTGACTGTAGGTGGGGGGAAGGGTCTGGGGAGGTGGCAGGGGACAGGACACAGGGAGAAAAGGTTTAGCCAGGGCACCTTTCTTAGCAGCAAGCCTGGGGACAGGGGGAAGGATGCATTCCAGAGGCAGGAAGGATGCATTCCAGAGGCAGGAAGGCTCAGCAGGCACTGGGAGGGCAGGGGAGAAAGCTCCTACCCAGTGCAGAGCTTTCCTTGTGCTGCAGTCTTGCCTTCCCAGCCTTGAGAGCCTGGGAAGCTGGGAATTAAACTTGCCTTGGGGGATTTTTTCCCCGCTTCTTCTCTGCAGCTAAATCACTTTCTTTTTTGTTCCACTTAATAGAAGTGGGGAAACAAAGGTTATTATCTCCAAAAATGGAGCCTCAGGAAATTGGGATGAAGAACTGGAGAGATGCCCCACCTATAGTTCAGGGGCTTCCACTCCAGAATCCCGGCAGGAATATGCCAGCCCCAAAATAGCCTGGATTTAGAATATTTAACAAAGAGCGCCAGTAGTTCTTCTGGAACCAGATAGTTTTCCTCTCCCAATAATGTCCCTGAGAAGATTCCCAGGTGTGTCACTGGGAGCAGGGATGGATGTGGATGGCATTATTAGTGCTACAATTTACGTGTGTTCTAGAGGGAAGGCATGGGAGAGGCCACTGAAACTGGAGCTCTGGGCTCTCCTCAGACTTTGGTGCTGAGATCTTGGTGGAAGTTTCCAGCATGGCTCTGTTTGATGGACAGGGCTGGGAGGGGAGAGGCCAGGGTGGCTTCTGTGCCAGGGAGCCGGGAGGTTGGATTTTGGGACATTCTGTACCGGCCTGGGCAGAGCTTTGAGGAGATAAATAAATACCCTTGGTGCACGACTGCCCTGATTACACAGGAGCCAGAGATCTGGGGAAAAAGGAATCTTCTGAAGCTGCTGCAGCCAAGGGGAGCTGGAAGAGAGGTGCCAAATGCTCCGGAGGCTTTGTCCGTGAGTGTGCTGGTGCTGCTCTTCCTCTGCTCAGGGTTTCCCACCGCTTGGCACTCAATGAAACCAGCTCTGATTTCCATGCGGCAGGGAAAGAAGATTCATCATCTCCCATCTGCTTCCTAAAGGTTTGATCCTCGTCCAGGCGATTTGTGAAGGGTCTGGTGTTGCCAGCATCATCTCAGGGCCTCGATAAATCCCCGAGTCCGGTTCCCCTTGGTGTTTTCCACATGCCTGGTGTTCCATCTTTAGCAGTCGTGGAAGCAGTCGGTCTCTGGCTGACTCCCGAAATGGCAGGGAAGGATGTTTTCGGTATTAATTGCTGAGCCCAAATCCCAGGGGCTTCAGCATTAGCTTTCCTGCAGCGCACTTTATTAAAAACTGGAAACACCGGTGAGTCAGCTGCAGGGTGTGCGCTGCTCCCCCAGACCCGGCCTGGCAGCTCCTCGCCGAGACATGCGAGCCGTGCTGAGCCCGGAAAGCTGCCGGGAGCACGTGGCTGCCTCCCCGGGGCTGTGCTGAACCGATGAACCCCGCGGGGCAGGCACAGAGCCCCGTGCCGAAGGCGGCGACCTGGCACGGCGAGCGGCGAGCAGCCCCTCTCCACCGAAACACGGGGAGCAGAGTCCCTGGCAGCCCAGCGCCCCTCCCTGCTCACGGCACCTTCCTGAGGGCTGCTCGCGGAAAGGAGGAACAGGAATGGCTGCGGGATGGGAAGAGAGCAATCCTGCGTGGATCTGCTGTGATTCCTCACTCCCTCCAGGCTCTGGTCCGGCACATCCCTCCTGCCCTCCCTCAGCGGGCACAGGAATCCGTGCGGGAGATTTCGTGTTCCATAAAGTCTGTCAGGAGCAGCAATGGAATGGGGGGGCTGCTCCAAAGGGGTGGGAGCCTGGAGCCAAGGGTGACAGGCACAGGGAGTGCCCTTGCCAACTGGAGCAGGGCAGAACGACCCATAACTGGGAGTATTGACCTTTCCAGGGAAGGCAGGGTGACAGTCACCTCCGGGGGCTATCCAGGGAATTCAGTTGGGAGCAGCATGAGATGGGGACAGCAGCCAGGCTGGAAACAAGGCTAAGGCACTCAGTGCCCAGGGCTGGGTACAGGTACAGAGAGCCCAGACAAGGTGTGGGTGCTCAGACGAGGTGTGGGTGCCCAGGAGAGACTGACTGGGACAACTGGGACCCGGGCACTCAGAGTCCTGAGAAAATCCCTGCTGTCAGGTGAAGGCCATGCCAAGCTTCCCTTGGAAACCAGCCCAGAGCAGGCAGGTTCTGTCCCAGGTGAGGTTTGACCTGTCATCACCATTTCTTTTCCCACTATTCCCATTCTTTAACTGGATCTGGAGGTGTGTTCTCCCATCCCAGCAGTTCCAGGGGTGGACAGGGATGGTCAGAGACAGCTCCTTAGTTCTCCAAGTGTTAATGGTGTAAGTCAGGTGTAACTTGTGCCCATGGATTGGGCCCCAGTCCCAAGAACTTCCAGTACTTCTCTGTGCCTTCACTCCTCTCACAAGTCTTCCCCGGTGAGGATTCAACCAGACACACTCACATGTGCCTCAGACCCAAAATACCCTGTCAGGCACCACTCTTTGCCTTTAGGTGCCTCTGTAAGGTACTGCAGAGCCCAGCAGTGCCTTTGAAGTGTTCCAGGAACGTGTCTCCAAGTGTTCAAAGGGGGATCTGAGCAGGCCGGACTCTCATGCCAGAGAACCCCTTCTAGCTCTGCCAGTGTGGACGTTAAAAACAAAGTCTGAGAAACTGCTTCAAAGTCATTTTCACTCCCTTTTGCAAGCTCTCTTAGTGCATGGCAAGTCTCTGAGATAACCCCCCTTGACTGTGATCAGGCACAGATCTGTAGCTCCAGTTTTGCTTGCTTTGGGATTTGCTTAACGAGGAGTCATTTTTCCCCGCAGTTTAAGGCCTCATTTCCCTTCCCTAATGGGCCACTTTAGCCACTCCAGTGTATTTGAAGTGGTGCAGCCCTCCTGCCGTGGGCACTGGTGTAGTGGGATATTACACAGGGTATGGCTCTCGTGGAAATGAGCTGTGGCACTGTGAGGCACCTGGTGCTGATAAACCTGTGTCCACACCACGTTTGGAACCACCCCTAGTCTGGCCTAAAGTACTGGGTTCTTGACCTGTCTGCTCATTCTGTGGGAGACAAAAAGCCTAAAAACTCAAGATACGCCGAGACCTATAAGCAGAGAATCATCACAGAGGATCCAGTGCTCTTTACACTTCATATCCTAAAGGTAATTGCTCTGAAAGGCTTCCCCTTCATAGAAGTGCCTCTCTTTGAGCAGTCCTTGATGTGCTCTCCCAGCAGAGCACGGTGCTCAGGATTTGTTTGGAAAGCTCCGTGTTTTCCTGCAGCTCTCAGCCCTCAGTCTGGCGTGACACAGCCTGTCCTCACGGGGAGCCCTGCTGCTGCTGGGGATTGGGGCTGGGATTGGAGGTGTGGAATTCCCAGGGAGCCAGAAGTGGTTCTGCAGGCTGCAGGGGCTCAGTGTGTTGGATGTTAGAGTTTGGGATGACTAATTCCTACAAAACACTGGCAGGCTTCCTTGTAAACAGCACTCCTGAGCAGCAAGTTGCTGGAAGAATGGCTTTTAAACCTCGAGCCTGCCTGGTACCCAGATGTTCACAGCCATTCAAGACCCTGGCAGCCAAGTTTTGTAGCTCTGCTATTCTTACTCTGTCTGCCCAGATTCCCTTTGGAATTTCAGCTCAGTCTTTCCTTTGTCCCTGCTCTCAGTTCTGTTGTGGAGATGTGCCCTGTTAAACTACTGCCACACTGAACTCAGAGGGCAGCAGCATTTCTGCAACACCCAGTGAGGAATGGGGAAGGAATTCATTTAACAAGGGATGGGACAGGACACCTGGACTGATCCCTGTGCCCCAGTAAAGCTGGGAATGTGCTGCCCACCTTTGCAGGGGACGCAGCGTTTTAAGCAAAGGGTGCTCAAGTATTACAGCTCCCTGCTGCTGTCTGGGGATGAGGGACAACAGATGGGCTAAAGCCATGGAGTTCACAGCAGCTGCCATTCCCCAAGTGCAGGGCCATGGCCTCAGGCTGCCAGGGCTGCAGGGCTGAAGGAACAGGGCTCCTGGAAGTGCAGGATGCGGGGATGGATGCCTGTGGGAGCTGTGTGAGGCGCTCAGTGCCTGCACGGAGCAGAAGTGGGTCTGCAAAACACCACAAAACCCGGGCGTGAAAAATGCCCCCCCATTTCTTTGGCCAGGGCTCAGAGCCACAGCACAGGCATGGACAAAGGGGCAGGAAGAGCCACTCCCTTGGCCCTACACCTCTGACAACTCCTGTGGCCAGAGCCTTCCTGTGCCCTGCCAGGGGACAAACACCCACACACATGAGCCAAGGGCACAGCCAGCAGCAGTCCCCAATGGCCATTTTCTCTCTTGCCCCTCTCTCTCGGCTCCAGGGCAGTTTTTTCCAGGATCCTGCTTTGTTGGGAGGGGAGCCCAGACAGGCTGGCGCCGGCAGGGAGCAGGAGCAGCCTCTCGTGGGCTCTGAACGTGCCACTTCTCCCGTGTCGGCTCTGCTGTCGCTTGTGTGGCTTTGCCTTCTTGTTGCAGTGGGAATCAGGCCTGTCTTGCATAATGAAACTGAATCTGGCCAGGTAATGCTATCACCTGTCTTTGTCCATGTGCTTATCTCCTACCCAAGCATCAGCCCTCTCCAGAGGTTCCAGCCCTGTGCCGCATCTCCCAGTCAGCTTTGTCACTGTTTGCTGCCCGTAAGATCAGTGAAAAATTTCCATGGACATGAGTGGCACTCAGAGCTGTTTGCAGAGAGGTCCTCAGCCACCCAGCCGACTGATCAGATACCTCCAGGAGGTGCCCAGTAAATTCCAGAGCTCCCAGCATTGCTGGCCACTGGTGCTCTGGATGGAGGTCACAGCAGAATTGTCTATTTGAGAAGCCCCCACTAGGCCTCCTGGGCAGTGACCTTGCCCTGTGTCTGCACAGCTCTGTCCATAACCTGTGCCCCTTCCGGGGGAGCAGGGAGAAGCTGAGGAAGGCACGGCGCTGCCGTGAGCGTCACCCAGCAGAGGCATTTTTCACATCCTTGTAAGAGCAATGTGTGATGACAGTGCATTTACTTTACAAGGTTTTACAGCAAGGACTTGCTGGCAGATAATACCCACAGGATGGCAAATGTACCTCGAGCTGTGCCATGAACTCGGGCTAATCAGAACCATCAGGGGACTGATGCTGGTGTTTCTCCCTGTGCCATGATGTAATTGCTGAGGTGCTGCCTGAGTGAGCTGCAGTGGAGAGAGAGCACAAGGTGTCTCAGGACACCTCTCCTGGCAGGTTATTGCTGCTCTCAAATGAGACCATTTGTAGTTCCTCAGCTCCCTGAAAAAGCCCCGTTTGGCACTGAGAAGAACTTGCTGTCCAGACATTAGCAACTTCATTTTCTGCCCTTCTCATCCTTCAGGTAATGACCAGAGATCCTGACCATTTCCTAAATTGCTGGGCAGTGATTTTCCCCACTCTCAGCTCTTGCTGCTGGCTCTCTGTTACCAGTTCTCTGTAAAAGTCCATTTCCCATGGGGGTAAATCCTTGGCCTCAGTTCCTTCTCCCACATGTGGGTCATTGTGAAAATCTCCCAGTGCATCATCTCAGTTTATCCCAGGTTCCCAGCGTGGCAGACTGGCTGGCTTCCTTGCTGGAAAAAGCACGTGGGATCTGTAAAAACCATGGCCAAAGTACTTGATGTCAGATGACTAAATCTGGGTTTGTTTTTCCAAATGGAATGAGCTGGGCTTACAGGAGCGATGAGGTCTGTGAGGCATTGAAATGTAGGGGCTCTGTGAGGGATGTGGGAGTTGTGGGGGCTCTGAGGGCACTGAGGTATGGGGGCTCTGTGAGTGATGTGGGAGTTATGGGGGCTGTGAGAGCATTGAGGTATGGGGGCTCTTTGAGGGATATGGGAGTTATGGGGGCTCTGAGGGGTTTGGGGACTGAGACCCCACATCCCTCACACCTCTCAAAGACCCCACAGCCCTCCAAGCCACCATAGAATCCAATTGCTTGTGTAACACACCGAGATGCTTCAAACACAGATTTTTGAGTGCCCTTCTGCCCCATACCCGTGTCGGAGTGCCGTGTCCCGGCGCTGAAGCCGTGCCCTGTGTCCCACAGAACGACTCGTGGGGGAAGCAGTACTCGTACGCCCTGTTCAAGGCCATGAGCCACATGCTGTGCATCGGCTACGGGCAGCAGGCGCCCGTGGGGATGTCGGACGTGTGGCTCACCATGCTCAGCATGATCGTGGGCGCCACGTGCTACGCCATGTTCATCGGCCACGCCACCGCCCTCATCCAGTCCCTGGACTCGTCCCGCCGCCAGTACCAGGAGAAGGTAAGGACTGGGCTCTGCAGCCCTGCTGGGGGCTGGGCTGGTTTCCCTGCTGTCCGCAGGGAGCCCGGGGTGGTGTCCCTGCTGTCTGGAGGGAGCCCGGGGTGGTGTCCCTGCTGTCCGGAGGGAGCCCGGGGTGGTGTCCCTGCTGTCCGCAGGGAGCCCGGGCTGTCGGTGTGACACGCCAAGGGTGCTGTCCCTTGGTAACTCATCCCCACCCATTCACTCAAACACCCCTCAGGAAGAAATAGAAGCAACATCAGTTGGATAGCAGCAGGGCAAGGGGGTGATTGTTGGTGCCTCTGCCTGCCTTTGTACATCAACGTTATCAATGTCACCGGTACCTAAAATTGTAAGTCACTTTCTCCTTTCCCAGGTCTTGTTCCAAACCCCAAGTGAACGTTCCAGAATGTGCAGCTTTTGTTTAGCAAGTGCTCTCTTTAAAAGTATCCAGATTATTCACTCCAGTGCTCCTGAGTGAAGCTGTGGAACAAGCCCCAAAGCCCAGATCGAAGCTCAGGAGCTCGGAGCAGGTTCCCCAGGTAGCTGTTGAATTAATGGCACCATTGTAGGATTGCAGAATGGAGAGCACAGCCAGGGATGTCAGAGCTGATCAGGCTCCCTGCTGCTGGTGGGTCTAAGGTGATGCTGTGAACCTGTGAGCTGGGCAGGGCATCCAAAAATCAACTGTCCTCAGTTAGTGGGGCTGAGGAGGAGTTATGGCCAGGGTCTTGTGGAGGCGTTTGATCTGCAGATTAAGAAGAGGATTTGGTCCTATTCTGACCCTGCCAGGTGCAGTTTAGGTGAGAGTGGAGCTGTGGGGAAACTGTGGCCAGCATGCAGTGGGCAGGTGAATTTTAAGTTCAGTGAGGAGGTGGGATGACCTTGGAGCAGGGTTGAGGCACAGGAATTACAACAGGAAGAGAGCAGGGCAGAGAGGGAGAGGAAAGAAGACCAGAGGCTGACTCATGCTTGGAGGCTAGGGAAGATCCCAAACCACAGCTGGAGCTAAAAGAGGGATAAAGGCCAGGAGAAGAGCGTGGAGGGCTGGGATGCGTGCAGAGCACTGGGCTTTGCCCACACTTTCAGCTCTGTGTTAGTGCTCGGCCGGGCTCATTCCGGTGGAGAGCAGGGCACGCCAAAGAGAAGGACACTGCAGCACTGGGAATGCAGGCTGATCAGATCTCTGGATGCAGAGTATTTATTCAAATGTGTTTGAAGTAGCACAGAAGTCAAGGACTGATTTGCAAAGCCAGCCACCTGGCCAGCCTGGCACAGCCAAGGCTCCACCTGCAGCACGGGCACTCCGCGCCTTGGCTCGAGCCTGGCCCGGACACAAGGGCACAGCTTGACCCTGGCGGTTGGATCCCAGTCAATGCTCGGTGAAATCAGTCCCAGGAAGCCAGCAGGGACTGCAGAGGGGTGGCAGGGACAGTGGGAGGTGTTATAGCCCTATTAGAACGTGGGGATGTCAGTGAGAGGGTTAACAGATCCAGGAGAAGAGCTCTGTGACAAAGGCAGGGGTGCAGGTTTAACAAAGGGTGCATTTTCTGTGCAGTGGTTGTGGCAGGTTCATTTCCCAAGTTATCCTCCTAGGATCGGAGCCTCAGGGATTGAGTACGTTCATTTTCCTCTTGCAAATGGGACAAATGATGGCCTAAAAACAAATATGTATTTACTTTCTGCATTCCTTAGCACTTGAATAGCCATGATTAAAATGAGGCTGCTGCGTGATTTGCAGCCCTGCAACTCAATTTAGTGCAGTCCTCCTGGGACAAAGCGTCTGGTGAAGCAGATTTTAGAGAGAATCTCAACAAGTTTGGAGGGCGATTGGTAGGAGCAATTGAGAGACCTGTGCTGAGCAGCCCTGTGGGCTCTGCCTCTCCCCCAGCTCAGCTCAGCCTGCAGGCACCTCAGGAGCTGTTCTGGGAGTTGCCAAGGAAAGGGACACAGTGGAGAGCGAGAGGAACAGCACAAACATAAACAGGAGAGAAGATTATAGCTGGGAACTGTACTGAGAGGCTGTGCTGTGTGGAACCCTCAGGACAAGGCTCAGGAGTGAGTTTTTGGTGATGTTTCAGACTGTCCAGACCTCTGCCAAACCCACTGGTTCTTCCCTTGTACAGACAGGGCTTTGGAAAAGGGGAGTAAAAGCCAAGCTGTGCTGTCTGTTGGCTTCAGGAGCAGGCTTGTCTCACTCTGCCTTGGACTCACTGAACATCGGGACATTCAATCCCTGTCCTGCCTAAATCTCCTCCTGTAGCATCTCACTTGGTGCTGTGCTGGTTCTGCAAGGCAGGGAGGCTGGGTGGGATCCACGGGGTGGCAGGAACCATGGAATTGCCCGTGGTCACAGAGTCAGTGGCAGGATCAGGAGCTGCTCTTAGCTCTTAACCTCAGTCTGGAGTGTAACTCCCCAGTATCTTGGCACCCAAGATGGGTGTCTGTGTCCTGCACGTGAGAGAACACCACTGCAGGTCCATCCTGAGGGATTCTGACGGGAAAACTTCCCAAAGTGCTGTTACAGAGTTCCATGCTGTAACTGGATCCACGTGACAGCTCTGACCAAGAACATACCCATTCCCACCCAGTGCCCCCTGCCACTGTGCTCAGCTGGGCACCTCTTCTCTGGCTTCTCAGGTTTTCACTGAGCTCATTTCGTCTCCCAGGTTAATTTTCTGCAGGATTAGTGGGTTGAAAGAGCTTATTTTTGAGCCCAGCAAGTGCCAGAGCTGGTGCAGGTGCTGGTGGAAGGGGTCAAGGACAGGAGCAGAGGTACAAGATCCTGTTCAGCTGTTCATGGATCAGCTCAAGCCTTGTGTAAGCTCATCTCTGACTGCAGAATTACCCCCCAGCTCTGTAGCTGTGGCTATCGTGAGAGGAAGAGCGTTCCCACCCAGGAGAGGAACAAACCAGCCACATATGCAAGTTATTTTCATGCTTTTTGCAGGTTCTCCCATTAATTTCTTCCCTAATCCTGCAGCTCAGATGGATTAGTATTTCTGTCAAGTCACCACACACACACACCCTGTGATCCTCCCCAGCAGGCTCTGTAACCTTGAGGCTTTGGGAGGGCGATTGTGCTGCTCGCTGCAGCTCCCTGGAGCAGGGACACTCCGGCTCCACGCTCCCATCCCAGCAGGATGCAGGCAGGGAGGCTCAGCTCCCCAGCTACACACAGAGAGGAGGGGCTGGGGAGAGGCAGGAATTGCTGCTGCCAGCGTTGCAGAGCCCGGTAGAGCCCTAATCTCTCCTTCCAGAGCCTCATCTCCCCTCAGGATCTGTGCTCCACTGCCACTCTCTGCTCTCCACACTCCTTCCTCGCTCCTCCTCCCCCCTGAGCAGTCCATCCAGTGCCTCTTGTTCTTAAAATACACCTTGGAGCTGGGTAGAGACTTGCACATTCCCTTGTCATCATTCTGAAGCAGCACGTGCTGCAGCACAGTCGCAGGGGGACAAGCAGGTAACACGGGAGAGAAAATCACTTTAGAAACCCTGCAGAGCACTGACATCACCTCTCAGCTCCTGGAAGATCTGCACAGCCCTTCTGCCCACAGTTTAGCCCATGCTCTGCCTAGCCAAGCACTTCAGTGTCCAGCTTTAGCATTTCAGCCCTTCTGTCATCAGCCTGAATTCAGCAAAGAGAAACTGGGGAAAGTTTAGTCATAGGAAAGGCTGAAATATAACAGCTGGAATGTTCTGTCCCTGTTGGAGATGTTGGACCTGTAATTGTTGGAGGGGAACTCAGACACTGTTCTTGGCCTGCTTGGGGCTTAGGCAGTCCCTGGACTTAGGCAGTCCTTGCTCCTTCTTGGGGACCAGCAGCAGAGTTTTATTAGCAACAGATTTAAGGAGTGATTCGGGCTTTTTTTGGTACATAATGGAACTGTGGAGCTCACGGCTCCGGGGTGCTGCAGAGCTCCAGGGTCTGATTAACCTCAGAATATTTAGACAAATTGACTTGAGGAAAACCTTTCAAGTGTTGCTGAGTGCCCAGATGCAGATCCAGCCCCTGGCGGTGGGAATCCCAAATCTGCTTTGCCAGTGGGCAGGAGCTGGAGTCCTTCTCCTCTTCCTCCAAGCACCTGGCCCAGACACAGCACGGGGGGAGAGGAGCCCTCAGCCTGCCCTCTGTGGCTTTGGGCTGCTCTGAGCTGCCTCCCCGTGAGCTTGTGCAGGGAAGTGGGGGCACAGATCCTCCCTGGGGTCCTGCCTGCAGGATATGAGCCTGGCACCGTGCCCCTGCACCCCCTTCCAGCAGAGCCACTGAACCCTCTGCCGGAGCTGTGCTCATTCCCGGGGCTCCAGGGCTGCCTGAGGGGGACACGGGCACTCTGAGGGGACTCTGGGAGCTGCTCTGGGAGCTGGAGCGGGGCAGAGACTGCCAGAATTCCCACAAAGCTGGCAGCTGGGAAACTTCACATCCTTTACCAGACTGGGCAGGATTTGAAGCGGCATCCCCAAGAGGATTGGTCACCAGGAAGTTCTCAGGGACCCTTCCCACATTCCTTGTGTTCAAAGGTGTCCTGTAGGAGTCTCCTCCTGAGCCAGCATCCCTTGTGGAGGTCAGGGAAGCTGCCAAGCTCCCTCACTCCTTTGGTAATGTGTGTGAAGGAGAGGGCAGGGAGTGCAGCACTCCAGAAATTAAAGGTGTTTGGAGCACTTAATCAAGTGCAAAACGTAATCAAATTTCCTAATTGGAAAAAGTGTGGAGAGCCTGGCTTTATCCTGTCATGCTGCACTGGTTTTTTGTTGCCTCTGTGTAGGGATGGCCTGGGAACTGTTGTGTCCCACGTTCCTGTCGATCAAAACACCCGGGGTTGCTAACAAGGCTTATACATGATGTCCTGTATTGATTGTGTCAGTCTCTCTGGTGTGCACTGGGCCTCGTGTCCCAGCACTGCCTCGGGGCAGATTTCTGCCGTCAGGGGGTTCTGGCTGCTTTGCAGAGTGAGTAGGAATGTAAGCAACAGGTAATGGGCTGTTATAAATAACGAGCTGTTCATCTCGACCAGAAAGCCAGAAATTGTGTCAATTGTTTTAGGGTTATTTCATCCTTTCCATGAAAGAATCCTGGGTTGGTTATCCAACAGAAATGTTTGCTTAATGGAAACGTAATGCTTTCTTTTCCAAACGTGCAAACTGCCTCAAGCAAAGTGGGGTCGAGTAGTTCCTGCTGTTGCAGGACAAGATCTCATGGGTGACCTTACACTTGGTTTACCCATTGCTGAGAGAAGGCCCATTCTGAAGGGGTAAAACGTGTCAGGGACAGTGCAATCACAGCTCAGATTGACACCTCCACTGTGAGCCTGGCATGCAGGACAGGGTTCTGTGCCATGCCATCTCCAGGGTCAGCCTGGCATGCAGGACAGGGTTCTGTCCCGTGCCCCACGGTGCCAGTGCCCCGAGCAGTTGTCATGGAAAGGGAGGTGGCCCTGCCTCGGCAGCTCTTCAGAGCCCAGTGTGGGGTTCCAAACTTCATTATCAGCTTGGAGATTCATTCTGGCACTGGAGCTGTAAGTAAATAAATAAAGAGCTGCCCGCAGAGCCATGCGTGCTGCTGCTCCCACAGCGCTGCTCCCACACTGCACACATTCCCTGCTCCCTGCGTGGCACATTTCACCTCCTCCCCCTCCTCCTGCTCTGCTGGGGGAGGCACTGCTGGTCCCTTTCCCTGTCACACTCCAGGTGTGTGGATCCAGTGACACAACATCTCAGCAATATTCTGGGAGTGTTTCAAAATGGGATTTAGGTTGTTTTGAAACATTCTGGGATGTTTTAAAAGATGGATTGACTGTGTCCAAAAGTCCTCTGTGACTTATGCCAGGATGTGGCCTCTCCAGCCCAGCAGGGCATTCCCTTCAGGTGCCATTCCCAGGGAAAACAGGCTGTTTCCATAGCCATGTGTGCAGGTTTATCTGTGTTACATCCACCACTGCACCACTTTCCTGGGATGCACGGGGTTAGACCTTAGGGCTCAGCACCCACAGCATTTAATGGGATTTGTCCCACAGCTCTTGCATCTGCTTCCCTCAGAACCCTGAGCAGCAGAGATGGTTGGAGGTAAACAAGGGCTTCATCAGGCTCATTATTGATCCTCCTCAGCCCATTGCCATCTCCCAGCCCAGGAATGGGATTGTCCAGAGCTAATCCTTGCTGGAATAGGAGCTGATGTACAGCAAGAGGAGGCAGCCACGGCAGCTGGTCCTTACAGCCATCCCCAGTGCAGGGAATGTGGGATAGAAAGTGGGAGAAAAGCTCCAGGAGTTTTCTGTACCACAGCAAGAGATCAGGAGCCTGACTCTGGATAATTCCCAAAGGTACCGTGCAGTAAGGGAGAAGTGCTCCAGGTTTTCCAGCAGGTGACATGCAACACTTAGAAGTCACCTTGTGGTGGCAAAATGAGCAAGGGCTGTGGTACAGGAATTAACCCAGCCTTTGGAAGGGCTCACAACAGGACATCACACAGAGCCTCTGCAGAGTGGAGGCAGCTCCCAAATTGTGTTACAGAACTTCACAGTTCTTCCCCAAACTCCTCCTGCAGTCCTGTGACTCCATGGGAATGATCATGGGGAGTAAGATGTAGATCTGGTCGTAGAATAACTCCTGAGGGCGGGAATATGAATGGTTTAGGAGACAAAAACCCCCAGAACTCAGCGTTTCTTTGGGTTTGATGGCTCCTGACTGCTGGGGATCTGCACTCTTTGACTCCTAATCAGAGGCCAGAGACAATGAGACAAAGATTCCACTGTGTCCTGTCGAGTCCCTCTGTGTGGTGAATGCCAGGAGCTGATCTTTCCCCCTGTGGAGCACTAATCCCCTTGGGAGAGTCCCAGCACTGGACAGTGCTCTTAACCCAACCTCCCAGGATATCCTGCCGGGTGGGAAATGCTGGCTGAGCATCACAGTCCTTCCCTGAACTGAAAATGCTCTGCTGGAGCCTCCTTTTCCTTCCACAAGTGGAGCTCTGGTGACTTCCATGGAGTCCAGATGTGGAGACTGATGGGAATTAAAACAGATTGTCCAGATCTCAGCCTAATCCTGGAAGGATGCAAGCAGTGCCAGAGAAATCGTGGAATATCCTGGGGTGGAAGGGACCCACAGGGATCATCGAGCTCTGCACAGGGCCTGGTGTTTTTTATGTTCAGAACTAGGGCAAGGAAGGGGTTGAGGCTCCTCAGCCAGTGATTTTTTCCTGCAAGAGAGAATTCCTGATGGATATGGATGGTGTGGAAAGAGTTAAAAATATTCAGTTCCCTTTGGGCTGGGAGTGATCTGAGCTTTGGTAGAAGGGGAGGGAAGTGGTGAGACAAGGAGGGAAAGTGGCCAGTTATAGAAGCAAAAATACTCAGCTAAATGGTTTCCTTTTGATATATTAATACCTCCTTCAAGGGCTATTTGAGGAAAAGCAGACTTAAGAAAATGAGCTGGGATTCAAATGGACTCGATTGTCTTCAGAGAGATTTAAATAACTCCTAAATGAGCGTTTTCAGTTGAACTCAGAGAGGCCACTAATCTCTGAGCACAGGTCAGGCTGGGGACAGGGAGACGAGGGGGAGGCTGGGGAGACGAGGAGGAGGAGGGAGGAGGTGAAGGGGCTGTCAGGGGCGGCCTGGCCACGGCTGAAAGGCAGCAAAGGGACACCAAGTGGCTTTAGAGAGGGCTGTGCCTGGCATCATCTGCCTGACCCTGCAGGAGCAGGGCCTGCAGCAGCTCCAAGGGAAGGGGGAAAACCCCACGGGAATCTTCAGTTTATCCAACACAGAAAAAAGGGCTTGATGCTTTCATTTCTGAGCACCTCTGCTCACTCCATCTCTGCCCAAGGAAGAGTTGAGGGCCTCCAAAATCCTGGTGAGAGGAGGGAGCACTGGCAAAGGCAGGAGAGATAAGAGATCTCCCTCTCATTAACCACGACAGAGAATGATGGTTCCTTATTTTACAGTTTTCTTTTATAACCCTGATTTTAATTTGTAATGGGAAGCAGCACCTTTATTTCTGGGGAAGTAAATTTGTCCTGTTTTCACTCGGAGCCTTATCTGGGGACGGCAGTGGCAGGAGGATCTGACAAGCCCCAGGGATGCTGCAGAGCAGTAATTTATTGCTCCTTGTTGCAAAGCAATAAATCCACGTTCAGTGGTGAATAAGCAGAGTCCCGGTCACCCCATCCAGCCCGTGCTGGTGGATTTTTGGAGCATGAGGTGCTTTTCCCAAGGAGCAGAGGGCAGTTGATGATGGATAGAAAGTGCCAGTGCAGGAGAGGACAGGGTAGGGGCAGGTGGCTGCACCAGGCAAGGAGGGGCTCCTGGTGACGCTGGTCAATGGTCCAGTTCAATCACTGGACTAAAATTGAGAGTAGCAGGGGGTATTCTTGGCAAATAATTTATTCAACAAAAACACAGCATTAAAGCAAGCAGAACTCTCTGTGGCTCTAAGAGAAATTTGATAAACCTGAGTCATCAGAAGCTTGTGCCCACTCCCCACTTTCCATAGCGAGTGTCCCGCATGTCCTGTGCCCAGTTTGCCAGGCCCCATGGATGTCTCATGCTGCAGTGCATCCCCAGTGGCAGGAGACATCTGTGTTTAGGCATCTGAGCCAAAAACCCTGAGACTTTCAGCTCTGAAGACCATAACCTGCAAAATTGTCTTCGGGTGAGCTGCCCAGAAGGGAGATGCAGTTTCCCCTTTCCCTCTCTCATTCCCTCTGGGCACCCAGCACATCCCTACAGAGCCATTCCCTACAGAGCCTGAGCCATCCAGGTGATGAAGGGCAGGGATCGGGAATATTTACAGTCAGCTCCTGTGCTTTGGAAATGCCAGGAAACCCCGAGTGTCCCCTCTGCCACCTTGGCTCCTTGGAGTGATTCCTTGTCCTCGGTGGTGCAGATGGAGTTGCTGGCATGGCTGGCAGTGCCAGCACAGGCTGTACCTGGAGCAGGGACTGGGGGGTAACGAGCACAACTTCGCTTATCAGGCTCTCCAGCTCAAGCTGTACTAAAGGGACATCCAGGGACAGGTATATCAGGGAGAAGAGGGGAAGGAGGGCTGGGAAAGGAGCAGCACAGTCCTTTGGTCAGCATTTAGTGCAGTGCACACTCAGGGTCGTGTTCTGTACTGGCACAGAGAAAGGGAGAGTGACCATTCCCTGCACACACCTTCAGGGCAACAGGAGCCTGTTACAGCCCTGGGCCCTTGGGGAGGAGTCGTTTATTCATGGCAAGCACCATTCATCCCCAAAACTGCTCCAGCATCAGTCAGAGCATGCCCTCGTATTCCCCTCGAAGTGACACCACGGAAATGTGAACCATCAGGTACAAGTATGGATGGGTTAGGATGAGTGCTGGGGCACAGGAGCCAGGAAAAGGGGGAGACAATCGTGGGGAAGCAAAGATGCCATCGTGGCAGAGCAGGCAAGGACACAGAGGAGAGAGCAGCAGGCTCTGGGTGCTGCAGCTTCAGCCAAATAACTGGGATTTTGATCCCTGGTGTGCCCCTCAGTTTGGCTGTGAGTGCACACCTAGGGCAAGTGTGTTCTGTGCTTCCCCTGGAACAGGCCTCGAGGGGCTGCTCTTCTGTGACTGCTCTGGAGCCCAGCTGGCCACCATCCTGCTGCATGCCACGGAAAAACCTCCGTGGGGGCACTTGGACTCTCATCCTGCTCAGGCTGTGGCCACCATTTCCTGAGAGGAGATTCCAAGCTGAGCACCCTTACTCAGCCCTGCTCCCAGCTTTGGCTCTGTGTGGAGGGGAGCACAGGGAATGAGGAGGTGTCTCCACAGGGCAACTGGCTGAGGACGAGTTTAAACATTAAAACATGGGGCAGCCATTAGGGGAATATAACAACAAAGTCTGCAGACTCCCCATGGGATCAGACCTGCTCTGTCCTACTCCAGATTTCCCTGCCTGGCCGAAGGAAGCGGGTCCAGCACGTGCTGCCCACGAGCAGCCACCGTTCGTTGCATGTGCTGGTAACTGCTGCCCTTCCTCTGTTCCGTGCCCAGTACAAGCAGGTGGAGCAGTACATGTCCTTCCACAAGCTGCCCGCCGACATGCGGCAGCGCATCCACGACTACTACGAGCACCGCTACCAGGGCAAGATGTTCGACGAGGAGAGCATCCTGGGAGAGCTCAGCGAGCCCCTGCGGGAGGTAAGGACGGCAGGGAAGGGGCAGGGCACGTTCCCAGCACCTCTGGCAGCTGCGGAGCTCCTGCCGCAGTGGCTCAGGAAGCTCCCGCCTCGTGTATTTGTGTAAAACTCTGCGTGGAGCGCTGGCCTCATCCGTGCCCCGTGCAGCAGCTGCAACAGCGGTGGAGTTTAAGGAAGGAGGAGCCTTCAGAGAAGCCCCCTTCCCTTCCTTTCCCTTCCCTTCCTTTCCTTTCCCTTCCNTCCCTTCCCTTCCTTGCCCTGCCCAGCAGGGGCCTGCAATGCAGGTTCTCCCTGGTAGGTCACCACCGTGCCACCCACCAGCCCCAGCAGGGGCCTGCCTTTTGTCTTCCTCCCTCAGTAATGTCTCTCCATGGGAGGAAGAAGAGCTGAGCAAGTGCCAGCCAGATTTTCAAACTAGTTCTGCCAAAGTATCAAAGGGCAACCCTCCAAAACCGCCGTGAGGAGGAGACAGATGCTCACCCAGCTCTCTTCCCGCTCCAGTTATCCCCATTCCTGTGGAGCGCTGTGCTGGGGTGATTTACTCAGAGTCGGAGCTGCCAGGGCACAGAGCAGCTCCTGAGCTGTCACCCCTGCGAGTGACACGGAGCCACGGGGGAGGCGCAGCCCGGCTGCTGGTGACAGCTGAGCAGCTGAGCTGGGCTTGCTTCAGCCAGGGCTGGTGATCCAGGCCCTGCCCCGGTGCCTGGGGAGCACCTCTCCTGCCCTTTCCTGACACTGTCCCCATCTGCCCAGGGTAGCTCCTCCTCTGAGCACCTGGGCACGTTTGTGCTGTTTAATACCTCATTGACAGGCAAGGGCAGCAGAGAACGCGGGGCTGCCAAGGTGAGTAATGAAACCCGCCCAGAGAGCAGCCCTGGGCTTTGTCATACAGCATTTCACCAGGGCTGTGCACCTCTCACAGTCCAAGGTGTCCTGCAGACACAGGAATGTCGGGCGTGTTTGGGAAGTTGGAGTGTTATCCCTGCTCAGGGGAAGCAGAGGGATGAAGGCAGTGAACGTGGTGTTGGCTCCATGCTCTGAGCATCCAAACCCATTCCAGCCTGCACCAGGGCAGCCAGACCAAGGGAACAGCAAGTTTTTCCCACTTTGTAATGCACAGGTCAAGCAGGAGATCTTCACAGGCCTTTAGATGGTGACTAACCTCTCCTCTCTGCTCCCTGCCCCCTCCTCCTCCTCTCTCCCATTGACATCACACGTGCTCAGGAGATCATCAACTTCAACTGCCGCAAGCTGGTGGCCTCCATGCCCCTGTTTGCCAATGCAGACCCCAACTTCGTGACGTCCATGCTGACCAAGCTGAAGTTCGAGGTGTTCCAGCCCGGGGACTACATCATCCGGGAGGGCACCATCGGCAAGAAGATGTACTTCATCCAGCACGGCGTGGTCAGCGTGCTCACCAAGGGCAACAAGGAGACCAAGCTGGCCGACGGCTCCTACTTCGGAGGTGCGTGCTGCTCGCCCACCCTCCCGCTGCTGGGAGCTCACACTCCTTACACCAGCCTGGGACTGACCCCCAGCACCTCCTCCTGCACCTCTGGGCAGCTCACCCCCCTTGCAGCTTCCCAGAGAGGGGGGTGACTGGTGGGCCCTGCAGGGGGCTGGGTCGTAAATAACAACCAAACGCAGGAGGGACCCTTTGGAACCAAACCTTGGTTCTTGAAGGTTCATTGCTTTTTGGCAGATGGGTGAAACTGAGAACCTAAAGGTAAAAAATAGCCTGTTCTCAGTTCTCCAGGCACATTTCTAGTCCTGCTGTCTGGGATCTACCACATGAGGGGCTGGATAAACAGGGAAGGAAAAACAGTCCATCATCTCCCCAGCCTGAGGCTCAGCAAAGTGTTCTAGAGGTCAGCAGGCAGGCAAAATGTAGCTCTGGAACAGCGGGACCAGCATGAAGTCAGAAAATATTTAGGGTGTTGCTTTTATGAGTAACACAAAGCCCCTTCTCCTGTCAGAGCCCGTGGAGAGCTCAGAGAGCCCGAGGCAGGCAGGGCTCTGGTAGGTGCAGGTTGCAGGACAGGCACCGACTGCACCACCATTAATGACCTGCTGAGGGGAGGCAGAGCAAAACCTGCCTCTCCTTCCTTCTGGGAGGCCTTTCCTGTAAAAAATTCCTGCATTTCCCACACTCCTGTCACTCTTAGTTCATGTGAAACAACGTGTCTGCACCTCCCTGGAGTACAAGGGTTTTGCAGTCTGGGATTTGGAGTTGAGGGGTTGGGGTTAGGATACCCTGACTGACAGATGGGATTGAAATTGCCCATGACATTCCATCACAACTCCTCCCACACATGGCACAGTCTCCTAAGCACCATTTCCTTGGGAAAGCAGCCTAATAACACACTAATAACCTGGTGCTGCTGCTGCACCAGTGCTTTGGGGTAGGCTTAGCATGAATCCAGGGAGTGGTGCTGCTGGATTGACACCCAACACACACAGGGAGCAGAGTGCTGTCACTCTGCAGCTCACACCATCTGTCTTGAAGTGCCTGTCTTGGCTGCCCATACCCTGTGTAAGAGTGGAAAAGCAGGATTTGGGAGCTCTCTGTTGAGTGTTCAAGGAGCTGTGGTTGAATCAAAGGTTTTCTGTTTGTAACCAGCTGAGCATTGAGGAGTGGCTGTCTGCAGTGTAAATACACAGAGAGGTGGGAGGTGCCACTGACATGCCTTTCCCTGACATATGTGTGGCATATACACACAAGTCTCTGAAAACTGAGAAAAGACAAATGTTCTACGTGCAGGGATCAAAATTACACCCAGGCACCAAAGGCACAGGTCAGCACAGAGCCTTACGACAAAGCTAGAGAGAATTGGCTTCAGCGAGAGCACCTTCTGCTCCCAGTGCCCACGAGGGGCTGGAGAAGGAGAACTCCTCCAGTGTGGATGCACAAAGATGCCTTTGATAACCCCCCACAGCAAACCTTGTGTGGCTGATGGGACCAGCAGAACCCCCGAGGGCAGTTGAGTGTGGCAGCCGCCCCGACCGAGCCCCCGGTATTCGGAAACGTTGGTGCACACACAGAATGTCAACTCTGGCCGTGTTTTCCGTGGGAGAGCAGTGGGAAGGAGGCTGTGGGGACGGTGCAGTGAGGGTTTGCAGGGTGGAGGAGCTGCCCCTGGCCTGCTGTGAGCTGCTGTGTGTTGCAGAGATCTGCCTGCTGACGCGCGGCCGGCGCACGGCCAGCGTGCGCGCCGACACCTACTGCCGCCTCTACTCCCTGTCCGTGGACAACTTCAACGAGGTGCTGGAGGAGTACCCCATGATGAGGAGAGCCTTCGAGACCGTGGCTCTGGACAGGCTGGACAGGATTGGTGAGTACAGGGGGGGAGTCTGCTTCCTTACCTGCTGCCTTGGCAACCCTTCTCCGGGCTCGGTGCTCAGTTCCTGTGCTGGAGTTGAGCAGTGATGGAGATCCCGGCCTGTCTCTCCTTGTCTGGCTTCAGGTGCCTCAAGGAGCCCCTAATCTAAACCTACTGAGGGTTGGATGTTAGGGATAAGTTCTTCCCTGTGAGGATAGCGAGGCCCTGGCACAGGTTGCCCAGAGCAGCTGTGGCTGCCCCACCCCTGGAAGTGCCCAAGGCCGGGTTGGACGGGGCTTGGAGCAACCTGGGATAGTGGGAGGTGTCCCTGCCCATGGCAGGGGGGGGACTTGATCACCTTTCCGTTCCAACCCAACCCATTCTGGGATTCTGTGATTGTTATAGCTCACAGTGGCCCATCCCAGGATGGTCCCTGTCCTGTGGGAGACACAACCTGTGCTGCAAACATCCTTGTCTAGGTGTTTCTTCCCCTACTAAAGAAGACCAGGATGACATTCCTTGGTCACAACCACAGGCGTTTCACACAGAGAGATGAAGTGACTTATGCAAGGTCATGCAAGAAGGCTGCAGAGCTGAGGAGCATTTTGGAGTCCCCGTCTAACTTCCTCAGCTCATTATACATCCCTTGCAAGTGCTTGCATTCCCATAGCATTCAGCATGGAAAAGGTCAGTGGAGGTCTGAGCACAATGCAGAGGGTGAGGAGGATGATGGGGTGAGGGGGGAAGGGACTAAGCTGGCATCCCAGCAGGGGGTGCAGTGCCTCTGGGGCTTTTCCTGCCAGGAACATTGGATTCTGTGCATCTCATTACCTGCTGCAGATCCCAGAGTGTGACCCCTGAGGAAAAGGCTCCGAGCTAAATACGCTGTCGCTTGGCAAAGCCCACACTAATGAGGCCCTGGTGGAAGTGGCAGTAGGCCCAACACTTGGGTTATTGAAATTAGGCTGTACAAACCACAGGGAAAATGGGATATCAATGCAGGGCCGGGCCAGCTTGGCTTTATCTCACATTCTCCAGGTCTAGGTGCTCAGTGCTGCTCAGCTGCCCAGCCTGGTGCTCCTGGGACTGGGGGTTCAGGTGGGCAGAGCATCCTGTGCCTCTTGTGCTCTGTGCCTGCTGCACACAGAACTGAAACCCATGGAAAATTCTGACCTGGCACAAAGAACCTCACGTGCTTCTTCCCCGAGGAGAAATTCCCTCCCACAGACAGCTGCAAATGTCAGCATAAGGTCAGAAGGTGACACAGAGCAAGTGGAATAACAGGCCCTTTGGTGCAGGGCTCTGGCATTGCTCTTCCTTTTGCTGTTCTGCTGACCTGAGACAGCATCAATCCCTGTGCCACTGAAAATCCGACTGTGCCCTTGTTTCCCTGGAAATCAGACCCGGGAGCTGCCTGTTCTCTCAACTTTACATCTCAACTATTGCAAAATAGCTCCTCCATAGCCCTTTCCAGCTCTGTGGTGCCCAGCACTCCTTGGCTGGAATTGCCCCACGGGGCCCAAGGGAGCTCTGGGCACCCTACAGGAGCTGGCAGATCCCATGGAAATCCCTGTCTTTATAAATAAGGCATTTCTTCCCTTCCCCTGGAACGTGCACCATCCAGAAGGAGCAGTGCAGTAGCTCTGTGCCAGCATGTGACTTTTGAAGGAATTCAAGGTTACTGCATTCTGCTGGGACTCTGGAAGTACAGGAATTGTTCTAGAGGACTGAAGCTGAGGGACAGCACTTCTTGAAAACCAGGGATGAACAGAAGCAGGACCGTATTTTGGTTCCTGTCCCATCCAGTTCAGGATCTGCACACAAGGTGGAAGCAAAGGGGAGCCTCTTTCCAAGTCGGTGGTGCATTCACTGGCTCCCTTCTGCCAGGGAACAACGTGTCCTTGGGAAGCCCAGGCCTCAGTGAGCACAGGAGGGCCCTGTCACTATTTGGTACCAGGATAAGATCCACCCAATATTCCCCCTGTGCAATGAGGAATCGAGAGAGCAGGGAGGAAAATCTCAGTCCATCCAGTCCCAGTGACTGGAGAGATGTTTATGGGATTTCTGGCTGCTGGAGGGTTTGGAAAACAAACAAATGGTCTGAGCTTGTGTAGGTAGCAGGACAAGCAGGTAAGGCCTCGTCCCCTGCAGCAACAGGAGCAGGAACAGCTGACTGGTGGTGGGATGAGGCATTCCCATGGCAGGGCCATGGAGTTTGGAAGCCTCTGGGTGGGCAGAGGGGAGGAAAGAGGCCAGAGCCTCCTGGGTCTGTGCTCCCATGGCTTCCTGCAGGAACATGGGCTGTGCATGGGGGGCACACGGAGCCTGGGCAAAGAGCACATTGGTGTATCCTTGAACCTCTGCTCTTACTGGGAATTGACCCTGGAGCCCTGCCTGGATTGGGCAGGAAGGGATTAATCTCCATTAATTGACTGAGGCTGGGGTTCTACAAAGATTTATGGCCCTGCTTAAGTATGAGTAACTTCAGACCCTAAAAACTCCTCAACCTACACAATATCACCCCCGTGACACTGCACTGCTCAGGGCTGGAAGGCTGACACTCAAAGAAATTAGGCTGATCACTGATTAATGACCATTTTATCCCCGATTAAATCAGCCTCTCTTCCTTGTTCTTGACCAGGCTGTAAATTCTGTGTAGTATTTGTGTGTTGCAGTGATTCTGTGATTCCTGCAGTGAGTAATTCTCTGTCTGGCAGCGTTTGTGAACCGCCCCAGTTTGCGAGGCCCCGTTACGTAAGTCACACCATTCTGTTCCTAACTGCCTTTGAAACTGGCTTTCAGTGACCACTGAAGCTTAAAATTAGATTTTCACAAGTATTTGCACTTGTAAAACACAACCACTTAAATGCCCATTGAAAGCAAACCCCACACGGGTGGCGAACGTTGTCAAACCCGGGGCCACTGAAGCGTTCGGAAAATATCGGGGGCGATGCTTTCCCACTGCTCGACGCGCTGTAATAAATCCCATAAATGCCCGGCATCGGGTCCTCCCCACCCATAGCAAGGTCACCGGTGAGAGCTGAAAGCCAGAGGAGGTTATTTTGTTCATTTTCATCGGGAATTTTTTGCCACATGGTTTGAAATGCGTACACTTTGAATGCCACTTGCATATGTTTTGATACAAGGATCCCAGTTAAGTCAGGATTAAAGATGCCTTGAGTTTCCTCCAGGCATTGCAGATGCTAAAAAACCAAAGAAAAGCCGAGACAACACAATTCCAGACTCTAAATATGATATTATTGCAGGATGAGAGTGTCTGTTGAAGATACTACAGTGGTAGAAATTTGAAAAGCTTTGTCACATAAACAGGCCACAAAAATAGCTGTTCCCAAACTTTTGGCCTGCCAGCTCGTGACCACACTTCTGAAATCCTGTTGGGTTTGCAGCCCCGCTTGTCTATCCTCACTAATCCCCTGGGATGTGCTGCCTGCAGGCAGGGCTGGCCTGGGAGCCAGGTGAGCCAGGGAGGAGAGGAGCTGGGAGCGCTGCCAAGCCCTGCCACAGATTCCCTGTTTGTCCTTGTCGTGCCTTTGCTCCGAGCCTCAGTTCCTCATCCCTTCTGCAGGGACAATAATCCTCACAAAGGTGGGGCTGGGGTGTCCCGGGGCTGCTCCCTTGGGAATCATGGGAATAAATGACACTGAATGCACATAAATCAAACAGTGTGTGCTCAGCATCAATTTCACACTGTATCCACATTGAAGTCCCAAATTTGTTCCATGTGCATGGGTGAGTAACCCCCAAAAAGCTGCACTTGTGAGAGGAGCAGGATGAATCGGTCATAAGGAGATAGGTATAGATATGGATTAGATATAGAGATGTAGTTCTTACTTGAGGCTGCTCATACAGGTGATGCAAAGGTAAAAGCTGCTGTGGCCCAGGTGTGCAGTGGTAGAGTTTGTGTGCTTTGGCACAAAGCTTTATTTCAAATTCCCACTGGACTCTGCCCAGCCCTTGGCAGAGGTGGAATTATTATCCAAGTCCTGAGAGGTAACACAGGCTCTCCTGTGCTGTGTCCTCTCTCATCACCTGAATAACCCACAAATGGAACTGTTCTTGAGGAATCAAAGTTCAAGTGCCACTTGTGTATTGCTCTGGCTTGAAATCCTCTCCCGTCATCTCCAGTGTGGAGATCTGAATTTATTCAGCAGAGAAAAAGGCATTCAGAGTGTGATCTGTGTCTGCTGAGGTGGCTGGCTGGGGTGGCTCGGGTGAATCACACCTGGAGATGCTCTAGCACAGGGTGGGAGCTTGGATTTCAGCAGGAACTGAGTATTGGAATTTCTTGTTCTTTGGAAGCAAAGGCCCTGACTCAGAGTGTTTTCTGTTTAGCCTGAGGAGAGGTATCAGTAACTCTCCAGCCATGAGGGAATGTAAATTACTTCAGCTTAATTAAGGTGAACTGGCAGCCCTGCTCACCTGAAGTGCCATTTCTTATGGAACTCCAGGAGGAAAACACAGCCCCAGAGGGCCCAGGAGAGGGAACAGCGGGGGTGCTGAGGAGATCTCAGGAGACCTGTCCCTGACTTTGACCTTGCTCTTTGCCACCCACAAAGCTCTTTGCTCTCTGCATCAAAAGAAACCACCTGCTCAGGTGACATTTTACCATTCCAGCACCTTTATAAATAATTTTCAACAATCTTTTTGATTGCACGAAGAAGGACCTGCTCAGCACTGACACCTCTCCTCCTGGGGGACTTTCCCTGCCTTGAAGGCGCTCCAGTAGCTGTCAGCAGCCAGCCCCCCCCCTGGCGAGCAGCAGCTGACAGCAGCCCGGTGCCAGCGCGTGCAGATGTCCCCGAGTGTCCCCGAGTGTCCCGTCACAGCCGTCAGCTCCCGCGGGGCACCGGGGATGGAGGGCAGGAGCCGTGGCACTCGTGCCACTCGAGGAGAAGGCACCTCTTGGCTTCAGTCCGCAGGGATGGGTGAGAGCCAGGACGCTGCCTGGGGCAGCACAGGCTGTCCCAGCCTCGGGAATGAGCCCCTGGAATGACACGGCTCCTCAGCCCTTCATGGACAGTCACATTCTACACAGCTCCGTATTTTCCATATTTTTAATTCTGCAAAGCTCCGTGTGAAGAGTGGGAGGGAAGAGCTTAATGTATGTGGGATGTGGCCGTGCTGAGATTCATCAGATAGCATTATTCAGTGTGTGTCATTTGACCCGCAGCAGTTTGGCTGTGCTCTGCCTGTCAGGAGGGATACCACGTATTTTGGAGGAGAATTCCGTTTATGGAAGAGCAGAAGCAATCAGTGGCAGGCCCGAGCTGTGCAGGAGGGAAGACTCCCACTTGGAAAGAGAGGGAATTGTCCATATTAAATGTACCACCGGAGTTCAGAGGACACAGCAAGAGGGAAGGGGAAGGGCAGGATGCAGTGGGAGCTGCCCCGGGAGATATCAGAGCTCACACATCCATGGATTTACACAGCCAGGCTCGCAGGGAAGTCGCTCCGAGTGAGTTTCCAGAGCAGGTTTGGGAAGTTCTGGACTCCTCTGAGGATGCTGTGAGGGTTGATCCAGCTGGCTTTGCTGAGCTCTTTTCCAAGGGCTCCTTCAATCCCGAGCAGAACCTTCCTCCAGCAGGGAGTGCAGCTCAGTGTGGGCTCCCCTTCATGTGGGAGAAGGTCAGGCTCCAGCAGGGAAAGAGCCCATATTCTGGGAGCCAAGAATTACTTAATTCCCTGTTCCAGCTCATTTCCCTGTGCACACAGACTCCGAGACCACGGCAAGAGCTGGAGCAGCTCCTCCCAGCCAGTACAATTCCTGGGGCAGGGAAGCAGCTCTGGCAAACCCAGCCACTGAGTGTGGGCAGGGTGTGTGTGTCTGCCTGCAGCTGCCGCTTGCTGCATTGCCCCTGCGGGGCTGAATTCCCACAGGAAACCAGCTCAGGACACCAGGAACCCCTGGCACAGCCCCAGTGCAGAGCTGGGATGTGCAGCCAGGGCTCCAACCCCAGCCTTTAGTCCCAGGAATACTCGGTGCAAACCTGTGTGGTGTGGAGCAGCCACGCTGACAGCAGGCCAGGGCATAAGGCAGCCTAATAAAGTGAGATTATTTCAAATACGTGCGAATTCAGAAAGCAATTTAGTGACCTGAATTCTTAAAGTGCAGCCAGTGGGCTCGGGGAGAACTGAAATGAGAAAGGAACAGAAAGTCACAGCTAATTTCCCCTGTGTCTGGGCAGAATTTTAACAACAGAAAGCTAATTTTGATTGTTTGATAGAATTATTGTTGAGTGCTGGCTCCTTTTATGAAATCACATGAGCCTTTCTCCCTGTTCTTTTGTGTGCTATCTACAGTTGAGGAAAATCTGACTTTGCAGTTCTTAATTAAGGGAGCAACATCTGTTTGCTTCGTTTCCATAATTTGACATACCCCTCTCCACTTCAAAGCACACCAGTAGCTTTGCTGTGAACATCTTCAAGGCTCTAAATATCTTCTTTTCCCTATATTTAGCCCATTGTTGCAGTGAGGAAAACAGGGAGTTTTTAGAGCCCCGAGGGTGTTCTGAAGCAAGGGAGGGGAGTTGGGGCTTTGGGGTGTTTGCAGATGGTTCCTCTGCCAGCTCTGGGACATATCAGTGAGTTTGTGTAGAGCTTTAGGAGTGATTTTGGGTGGATTGTTTATCTCCGGATCTTACACTCTGCCCAGCACTTTAATTTCTGTGGGATAAACATCCCAGAAGGACAAACTCTGCTTCCCTAATTGGATTGCAGGGACCAGGAGCCCTTTTCCCTTCTCCTGATGAAGCTTCCCCCTGGCTGAGCAGGAACGCAGGAGTCCCTGTGGGTCACTGAGCATGGCTGGGATGCAGAACCTCATTTCAGGGGTGCTGCCCAGAGCCAAACTCATCAGCTCCAGCCCTCTCACTGCTGACTTCCCTGCTCTCCTCCTGGGGCACGTGCTGGGACAAGAAATCCCAAGCAGGAAAAGGGATTTGAAGCTGTTCCATCAATCAGCTGAGGAGGAGGAATAATCTCAGCACCATCTCAGAACCACTGGCCCAAGCAGAGTCACTCCCACTCCTCATTCCACTGCTGGTTTATGTCCCATGCAGGACCTTGGTGAGCCCTGCCAGGGAATGTCTGTCCCTGCAGGACTCTGCTCTGGGCCTGTTCTCATCTGGGGCTGGTGGGAAGCGGGATTTTCTCCAGAAGCAACTAACAGGGCTTATATTGGCATGTGGGAACATCGTGTAAATGCTGCAATTCATTAGAATGGGGAAGCCAATTAATTTTTCAGTTTGCCAACCAATTACGATTTTGAAAAATGGTTTTGAAAAATCCCTCTCCCCTCCAATGACTGGAAGAACGTTTTCAGTAATCTTCTGCAGTGTTCTGGAGGAGAAATTTGATATTTTCCTGGCAAAACAGAAGAGAAAAATGTGATCTAATGAAACAGTTAATAGATGCAAGCTGGGCTCAGGAAAACAGTGAAGTGTAATGTAATTTCAAAGGAAAAATGGAGTGTTCTGTTTTAAAAACTAACAAAAATAATCATTCCAGGGTTTTTACTGGTATTACTTTATCAACTTGACACAAACCTAAGGAGCTTTGATCAGACCATTTCCAGCAAATATTAGGCATGTTTGGCAAGCCTCAGCATATTCTGCATTCAGTGCTCTGCCAAGGAAACCGCAGCCTGTGGAGCTCCTCGTGTGCAGTCGGGAGCTCAGGCTTGGAGACACCGGCCCCGCCATCCAGGGAGATTTATCCCGAGCTTCTCCTGGAAATCAGGCACAGGGAGCAAACCAGCAGCCACAGCCAGGTGACACGGAATGAAAGGAGTGGCAGGAGGTGTAGTGACGACACCACAGAGCAGTGGCTGCCGTGGAGCTTTTGGGAAGGCCGTTCCTCCTCGTCCCGCTCCGGCCATTCCGCCTCATCCCGGTTTTATCTCAGGACAGCAGCCTTCTCACCCGGCTGCTCTGAGCTCAGCGTGTCGTCCCCAGCCGCTGCCTGACCTTGCAGTGCTGCAGGAGCTGCACATTGCCCATGCTGGGATTTGTCCCTTCAGCTCCAGAAAGGGAAGGATTGCAAACCTGCAGTCTGAATCCCTCTGTGACTCCGGAGTGCTGCAGTCTGAATCCCTCTGTAATTCCAGAGTGCTGCCCACATCCTCCCTTACTCCCAGCCGTAGTTAGGTGGGTTCTCTTCTCTCCACACTCACAGTCTGTGTGTGTTTAAGCAGCTCTTCGGGAGCTGATTGTATGTGATTTTAGTAGATCCGGGTGGGAATGACTCTGGGTGTGTGTTCAGTGTGCCCCCCTGCACCATTCACTGCAAAGCCCGGTTTAAAGGTGACATTCCTGCTCCCTCTGCTGTGCCTGGATCTGTCTCTTTACGGGTATCCAGTGCTATTCCAGTCCAGTATACAGTGAACAGCCATTATATAATTCCTACACACGCACTTCCAGCCCCTGGAATGACTTTAGCAGCTCCAAACTCTGTTTGCCTTCAGGATCATGTCCTTCCCGGGCCTTTCTGTTTTTTTTTTTTTTGAGTGAGTAATTGGAAGTGGTAAAACACCAAAGCCTTGAGCATCCCCCATTCCCCACACCAGCCACACCCCAGGATCAGAACCCCGTCAGCATTTCAGTGCAGCTCAGCCCACTGCAGCTTTACCCACAGAGCCCTGGCAGCCACTCCCTGTCCTTTGTGGAGTGATAAAGGCTTGATTTGAAACAGGGAAGGAAAGGAAAAACCTTTAGTGTGTGTCTGCAATTACACTCAGATTGCTCCTCTTTTTTCATGGGCTTGGCTCAAATCAGTGTCTGCTGGTTCCTTCGGGAAGGGAATGCTTTGGAACAGCTTCCTTTGTCCCTGAACTCCCTCCTAAATTGCTATGAAATCACCTCTATTCTGAGAAGCGCTGAATAGGCTGTGCTTGTTCCCTGATGTTTTTCATGTGGGTATTTTCTGTACTTTCCATGCTTTGCAGCAAGAACTAAACATGTTTTATCTTCCCAGCATCACAGCGGAAGTGACTGGGATCTCCCTCATATTTTACAATTTCCTCTTTGTTTGTGCAAGAATTGTTTCACCTTTTTCTGGTGGTGGATTTGGAACTCCACGAGTTACATCCAAGACTCTGCCGTTTCAGAGTGGCTTTTTAGGACACCAGGGTGCCACCTACCCTCTTCAGAGTGTCACTCCAGCTCTCTCCTGCCAGATGTTTGATTTTCCATTTGGCTGGAGCAGGAGGCATGTCCTTAAACTCTTCCTCTTTTATCTGTTACACATTGAAAAGCTACATCATGCACTAAAAAACCAACCAACCATCTGGATGTCATCTACATATGCCTCAGATCATAAAGGTCTGAGAGTTGGCTGGACAGGATTGAAAGGAAATTCCTCTGGTGCCAGGCCCTGCCCCTGCCCTGGCTGGCTCTGTCCTTCAGCCCAGGAGTGCATCCCTCCAGTGCCAGCTGCACTCCCAGCCTGGAAAAATCATTCCACCACATTTTCCAGCCCATGGCAAAGGCAAAGCGCTGAGTTAACCGCTGCTTGCAGGCTGGGAAATCTGGGACATTCCCTAAAGCTGGGGCTCCAAGGGCACAGCCAGGTTCAGATGGGAGCTGCAGGATGCCTGAGGGTCATACCTGGCCCAGCTGAGCTTTTCCAGCTCATGAAGTCACAGAACAGAACCACAGAATCACTAAGGTTGGGAAAGACTCCAAGATCAAGTCCTTACTCACAGAGAAATTCCCATTCAATGAACCCAAATATTTGACTCCAGAGTGACCAAGTCACAGGAGACAGATGAGGAAAAGGTGAAGTTGGAGGAGAGTGGCTGAAGACTTCACTGGATTTATATTTTTGAGGGTTTATTCTCTTTTTCTAATGGAAGCTCTGGTGCAAAATGGGAATCTCCAAATCCATAAGCTTTGTTGCCAGTCTGCCACTCTTACCAGAAGTGGCTTTAGTGTCTAAGGATACATGTCTGTTGGGCAGTTTTGTGGCATCTTGAGGTTGTTTGCCCCACAAAAGCAGGAGATGTGGTGTTTGTCATCTGGTGGCTGGAGCACAGAGGCTGTGCCCAGATCCCACGAGGTCAGCGGAGAGGCTGCATGGGAAGGCGTTCCAGGGAAGGCGTTCCAGGGAAGTCTGGCAGGAAGCTCCGAGGAAGCCCCGTGCTCTGCCCCCCCCAATGACCCTTTCTCTCTCCCCTTCCTCCACAGGCAAGAAAAACTCCATCCTGCTGCATAAAGTGCAGCACGACCTCAACTCGGGCGTGTTCAACTACCAGGAGAACGAGATCATCCAGCAGATCGTGCAGCACGACCGGGAGATGGCTCACTGCGCCCACAACGTGCAGGCCGCCGCCGCCGCCGCCTCCACGCCCACGCCGGTCATCTGGACGCCGCTGATCCAGGCCCCGCTGCAGGCCGCCGCCGCCACCACGTCGGTGGCCATCGCCCTCACCCACCACCCCCGCCTGCCCACGGCCATCTTCCGGCCGCCCGTGTCCGTGCTGGGCTCCTTGGGCCAGCAAGCCAACCAGACTCCCCGGCAGCTGAAGCGATTCCAGTCCCTCGTCCCGTCCGCCGGCCCCTCCGCCGTGGGCTCTCCCTCCAGCACCCCGTCCCAGCTGCACACGCCGGGCGCAGAGACGCCCTCGTCCTCCTCCTTCCACATCCAGCAGCTCGCGGGCTTCTCCGCTGCCGCCGGCTTGGGCCAGTTCCAGGTGGGATCCCCGCCGGGAGGCTCCGGCCAGCCGGGGTTGAGCAGCGCGTCCTCGGTGGGACTGGGCCCGTTCCAAAGCGCTCCCTCTGGATCGCCCTTAGGCGCGGCTCAGCCCCTGCAGCAGCAGCAGCAGCAGCAGCAGCAGCAGCAACAGCAGCAGCAGCAGCAGCAGCCAGCCCTCTCCAGCAGTGGATTTGGGCACTTCCAGCAAGCCACAACCAGCTCCCCGTCGACATCCCTCACCCAGCTCTCATCAAACTCCCCCCCCAGCCTTCTGAACCAGTTCCAGCCCACCTCGAGACCACTGCAGGGGGGACAGTCGGGGCAGCTCTCGGGCAGTGGGACTCTGGGGGGCATGAACCACTTCCAGCCCCCGCCTTCTTCCAACTCTCCATCCTCCAGCCTAAGCCAGCTGGCGCAGGCCTCGGGCGGGCCGTCCCCGGGCCTGTGCCAAACACATCCAAGTGCTTTAGGATCTCTCACGGGAACGATAGCCCAGCTCCACCAGGAACGGCCTCCCTTCGCCTCCGCGTCCCCGCTGCAGCAGCCCGGCGTGGCCTCTCCCTGTTACCCCCCTGCCGGCCTTAGCCCTCCCACCCAGAGCCCGGGCGCAGCCAGAACTCTGCAGTGCGGCCCCGCGGGGGCCTCGGGCTNGCCGCGGGGCCGCTGCCGCCGGGCCGCCTGCACCAGGACCTCAAGCTGATCTCCGCGTCCCAGCCCTCGCTGCCGCACGAGCTGGCGCAGGCGCTGGGCCACCACAGCTCCCCGCACTCCTCTCGAGAGTCCGTGTCCGGCTTCTCCCCTTTCCCCGGCGCAGGGCCGGCACTCGCGGGGAAGCCGTGCAGCTCCATCCCCGGCCGGGTGACTTTGCCGCGCCAGATGTCCTCAGGTTCCTTGCCACACCCGCTGGTGTTCGGGGCCGGCGCCGCTGCTCTGACCGCTGCTGGCGGGCGGAAAGAATCCGCAGTGCTCACCGGGGGTCTGGAGGCCGTCAGGTCCAAACTGCCCTCCAATTTGTGAGGACTCCTGCCGGGAGCTGCTCGTGTCAGCCCTGCCGTTCGGTTCCTGATGAGTTCACGAAGCAGTTTTTTTCCTTCCCTTCCCCCCGCGCCACACCCGCTTTTATTTCTCCATTTCTTTGGTTTAGGTTTAACTGTGCTTAGAAACAAAGGGAAAAAAAAAAAACCGTGAAAAAACAACAACAACGACAAAAAGAAGATAACCAGGTATTCTTAGAGCTATAGATTTTTGGTCACTTGATTTTATAGAATATTTTAATACATGGAACAAAAGGATATGAGCAAATTTAATCCAACGAGGTAACGCACAGCCGAGGCGTGTGCCTGAGCTGGAACATGTGAATGAGCAGCCATAGAAGCCACCAAAAAAGGTTTTCCTGTTGAGACAAAGATCCGAGGTTGACGTGGGCCGTAGGAGGGGACGTGGGGTCGGGCCTGGAGCTGGTGTTTGTAGAACAGCATCGCTTTGCCCCAGCTCTGCCCCTGGGCTGGGGGGCGTGGGTGGCCCAGCACACACCAAAAGTGTCCCTCCCTCCCGGGGCACCTCCTGTGCTCAGCAGGTCCCAGAGGAGCCGGGTAGGGGGTGAGTTTCATTCTTCTAGACCCCTCTAGGGATTTCCCAAGGGCTGAGGTTTGGGTTGGACTCCACCTGAAGGAGATGAAGGTGATCAGGAGATGGATGGGCCTCACCTCAAATTGTCCCTTTCTCACTCCACCGATGCTCCAGTGGGAACAAGGAGCAATCCCTTGTAAATCATGGGAAGGGCAAGGATTATCCCCTCTGTACTTTGGGATGTGGGTAGTGAGACAAGTCCTGGCTCTGCCAGCACACCAGGCAGAAGACCCCAAGCTTCAGCCTCTCCATCATTTGGAAAGTGTGTGTGCAAAGCATGGGGAGGGATGAAAGGAGATGCAGCACTTTAACCTCCCCTCTGTCACTTCACTGTCTCAGTGTCCATGGGCCACTGCTTTGAGGAGAAGTAGAAGGGACTGAGCAGTGGGGTGCAGTCCCCAGCCCTCCTCCTCAGCCCAGGGCAGTTGGAGGCACCTGGGACAGTTCTGGTGTCCCGCCGAGAACCCTCCAGATTTACAACTCTCTTTACCATTCAAACCAGATCAATTTGGCCAGCCATGGTCTGTGCTTCTCCCGTGCTGGGGGAAGCGAAACGCTTGGTTTGATTTGTTTGATTTCACCAGCAATAAGAGCCTGCACCGGCGGGCGTCCCCTGCCCCCTGCGGCGTCACCGGCCACGCCTGGGCCACCCGGGGCTGGGGTCGGGCTCCCCGAGCGGGGCAGGCAGAGCGGGACGGGGCCAGCACGGGGCCAGCAGCACTGAGAAGCCACAGCCTTTACCTCTAGGGCAAATGTCTCCTTTTGGGTTCCTTTGATCCCTCCTCTCTCTCTGTTTTGGGTTTTCTTAGGCCGAGGGGTGTCTGCGGCCACCTCACCGTCCGGGTCAGGTGCTGAACTTTTCTAACACTCGTTAGAGGCACATCCAGCCTCCCTTTCCTGCTCTCCCAGGGTCCCCAGCCCTCGAGGGAACGCAGGACTTCATGCAGCAGTGCCAAAAACTCCCATGATCCCAGTACCGAGCCCCTGCAGCTCCCTCCCTTACCCCACCCCACCCCACCCCTGGCTGACAGTTGTTTTTTATACCGAATTGTTTGCAAAACTCTCTGCCATGTGCCTGTATCTCGAATGTGGCCGCAGGCATTCCCGGGCACTCCTGCTTCACCGTGCTTTGGTGGCTCCGAATTCAGATGGAATCAGCTTTGGTCTTCCTTAGAGGGTCAGGGGAACTCTGGAAATGTTTTTTCTACTGGCTCCATACACCTCTATGTGTGTGAGTGTGTGTGGTGGGAGGGTGAGTGTGTGTGTGTGTGTGTTTGTATAGATTTTATAGATATATCTATATATACACACATGCTTTTATATCTATAGGATAGTTATACACATCTGTAGTCTATTTATGCACATGTGTCAGCACACACACACACACATATATTTATATATATATATATATCCTAGTTTTAAAATACATGTCAATTTGGACCCTCCTGTAGGACTGATTGGCAGGTGATCATTATAATCTCTAGATCCTGCTTTTCCAAATATGTACAGGTTCATCTTGGAACAGGAATTGAAGCAGACTCACAGACCCTCTCATATTTTCAGAGGTACGAGGCAGTTCCTAGAAGGAAGACTCACGATATCCTTTTCAGTTGTTTTGGGTTTTTTAGCAAACCTTTTCCCTCCGTGTGCCAGAGGGCCCCTGAACGAGCACCTCGAGGGCTTGGGAGCTCCGTTTGGGTGCGGGGTGGGAAGGCAGGTGGGAAAGGCCTCCAGCCCTCGTGGGTTCCTGTCCCGTGACCGCTGCACCGGCCCTTGAACCCCAGCACCCAGGGACACTCGGAGCAGGGGCACGGCCCCCCCGGGGCTGGCTCTGCCCGCCGTGCCCCGGCCTCCCTGCGGAACATCCGCCTTGGCTTTGCTTCCCACGGGGATCTTCTTTGGGTTTCCAGCTCTTAGCACTGCAGTAGCCAACATTGAGTTATTCTGACTGGACCCCAGTCAACACTAGGCTTGTCTCAGTAGGTGGAACTATATTTATTACTATTATTATTATTATTATTATTATTATTATTATTATTAATTGTTCTTTTTTTGTTTTCTTTTGGGGGGAAGGGAGGGAAGAGTTCTAGGGGTGGGGTTTGCAATATAAAACACACAATAAAAACCTTAGTAAATAAAAACCTGAAAAACCCACCCCTCTGAGTTGCTGTCTGCTTCACGTGGTGAGCTCCAGGCAACAGGAGATGAGCTTTAAGGAAGGGAAATCCCATTTCCGTCCTTTGCCTTGTCCTGCCTCTATTTTCCTGATGCCTTTGGAGCTTGGGCAGGGTGTTCACCACCTCACACGTTCCCTGTAGTGAGCCATTGACTGGAAAAGTTTAAAACTTCCAGCTACCCTTGAATTTTTAACAGGACAGGGGAGAAATCTGGTGGTTGTTTTGCAGACGTGAGCATGAAAATCTTTCACATTGATGCAGGCATGGAGACTCTGGCTGACTGAGATCCCGGAGAAGGAGCCCTGCCGCAGGACAGCTGGAACAGGGGCTGTCCCGGGAGCCACACTAACACAGGGAGGAGGGAAGCAGCTGGAGGATGGTGCCGAGGTCGGGAGCTGATGTGTTTTAGGGAGGTAAAACTGGCCTCAGCTCTGAGCTTTCACTTCACTCCTGCGATGCCCTCCCGGAGTCTGTGTCCAAACCCGCTTGGGAAGGGACTCCTGCTGGGTCAGCTGTCCTGGAGTTTCCATGAGGGAAGTTCAGGCAGTGAAATGTTTGGTTTGCCTTTCAGAATGAATTTCAGGTCACTTCCCATCAATGGGGTGGGTTTTCCACCCCCTCATCACCCCGACCTGCCCTGCAGGGCCTTAGGACCCGTCCCACTGGTGTGGGGAAAAGGCAGGAACAGCAGCTCTGGCAGTTTCTCCCTTTGCCCAGTCCCAGTTTGGCCAGGGCTGGAATTCATGGGAATTTCAGCCTTGTCTTGGGAGACTATCCTGGACTGGCTGCCCACCCCACTCCCCCTCTCCCCTAAAGAAGAGCAGTGTCTGGGTTTGGGAGGGAGGCAGCAGCTCCCAGACTCACAATTCTTGGGCCCTGTGAGAGATTTTGGGGTGTCAGAGACAACAGAGCAAAGCAATTCCTGGCAGTGCTTTCCCGAGGCACTGGGATGGTCTGATCCCTGCACCAGCCAGCCTGGGGCTCTGCTCTTGGGAAGAGGATTTTCCTCCTCTCTGCAGCCTCCCTGAGCTCCGTGATGGAGCAGGAGCCCGGCAGGACCCTTAGCGTTGTTCTCCAGTCACAACCACCCCAAGAGACCCCTGCAACCCCTGTGGTGTGTCCCCAGCAAGCCCCACACTGGGGATGGGGTAGTGCATGCCCTGGCTGAGTCCTTTTTTTATCTCCTCTGCAGTTCCAGGGATCTCCCAGCACTGGGCACGGGACCAGTGGGCTCAGGTGAGGCAGCAGGAACCCTATGAGGTGCTCCTGGGAATACCCAAAAGGAAAAGGGAATTGCATCATTTTCCTCCTTGCTAGGGGAGCCAATTGTAAGTCAGGAACCAGCACTTTGAAGAAATCAGTCAATACACCAGAGTGTGTATTTAGTCTAAAATAAAGAACACCCGACAGCTTTCAGTGCCCCCAGCCCCAGGGCCAAGCTGTGCCTGCCACCCAGGGCACTGCAGTGACAGTGGCACTCGAGCTGCAAGCCATCAGCCAGGCCCTGCATCCCTGTCTTTGCGTGCAAGAGCATCCCTTTGGGATGTGGGAGATGTTTGGCCCTTCATGGCCAAACCTCAGCGTGTGAAAAGCAAATGAGGGAGTTTCTCCAGGCCTGGGCAGGGTCCCCCACTGCTGCTGCTGCACCCTCGGGCAGAGGTGACATCTCCCTGCTCACACCCCTGAGCGATGGCAGGGGACCTTTCCAATGCCTTGGGAACAGCCTGCTGCCAGAGCTGGAGCGGGTCACCCCCCGAGCTGCTCTGCAGTGGCTGAGGGGCCCCAAAACCAGGGTGAGACTGGAGACTGGCGAGGGGGGAGGGAGGAGAGGGGGCATCACCTTTCCATTCCATCCCTGCCAGCAGCTGTGTGCCTGCCTGGGACAAGGATACAGAACAGGAATACAGGGAGGGAAAGGAGAAGGACCAGGTTGGCTTCTCAGCAGCCCTGGCAGTGAGTGCTGGGATCACACTTGGAATAAAGGCTGACCAGGAGTTTCTGCTGCCCACAGGGAAGGGAGCTGGAGACAGAGCTGGCACCAGCGTGGGCCCAGCTCCTGAGGAGGCAGGACTCTTCCCATGGAGATAATTCTCCCGATGAGGCAGGACCCTTCCCTGGAAGGTAATTCTCCCTGCCCAGCACTGCAGCCACCTCTCCATCAGCACCAAGAGAGTCCCGGGAGAGGGGGGGAAAGAGGCCAGCCCGTGCCAGGACCCCAGGAACCAGTGCTGGCCCCTCTGCCAGGCTCCAGGGGGGCTGCAGGGATAAAACCCAGGAATGGGATGTTCAGGCACAAACAAGCAGTCCCTGTTTGCTGGAGGCACTCTGATGCCATAGACTCCCTCCCCCCTCACTCCTACCCCCTTGCAGGCAGCATCCCAGCCCTCCATCCCTGGCTGAGGTGACCCGTGGGTGGGATGTGGGTGGATCTTTCCCACTGCTGCCCTAAAGGTGGGCTCGGTAACTCCCCCTGCAGCGAGGAGGAGAAGCAGGGCAGGGAAAGCTGCAGTTTGGGTTTGCTTCAGGAACTGGAGGTGATTTTGCAGCAGCTTTTCATCATCTCTGCAGCTCCTTGGTCGTGTTTGTCCCTTTCCCCCCACAGAGAAAAGCTCCTGTTGTGATCCCAGTTTTGTGCATGCCTGTGGCCCCTCTGCCCTGGTTTCTAAGCCCAAATCCACACTCCAAAACCTGCAGAAACTAAATCAGGCACGTTGTGAGCAACACTATCAGCTCCTTGCAGGGGTGCAGCCTTGGCTGAACGCTCTTTTCTGGCAGGAGGGGACCCAGTGGAGAAGCTGGGACACCCCAAAGTCCTGCCCCCAGGTCAGAGCTGAGCACCCCCTGCTCTTCAGCACAGACCTCGAGTGCTGGAGCCTGAGCTGCCAGGTGTCCTCCCTGGGCAAGGGGACGCTGGAAGGACGGTCTGCTCCCAGTGCAGCCTCCCCAGGGACCTCGGGGGAGCTGGGGATCAGAGCCAGCACAGTCCCCAGCCCTGTCCATGCCTGTCCCTGCTCCCAGCACTGCTGGGCACTGCTCCCTGGATGAGCAGGGGTCTCCAAACCCATCCCTCCCTGCCTGTCCCTGCTCCCAGCAGTCCCAGGGAACTGCTCCCTGGATGAGCAGGGGTCTCCAAACCCATCCCTCCCTGCCTGCTCTCTCCCTGTTGATAAAGAGGCTGAATTTTAACACGAGTATTCGTGCATTGCTTTTGTCACATCGTTTGCAGAGGCCTCAGACATTCTGTCTCAATAATTCCAGCACCCTTTGCCCAAGCCCCACTCCAGCTTTGGGCTCTGATTTTAATGGAGCTGGATGCGGTGCCGTCTACTCTGGCAAATTAAGGGAACAAAACCCTGCCTCGGTTCTGCCGTCTCCAGTGGCAGGGAAGGGATTGATTTCCTTTGCAGCAGCAGCGCAGACCAGCAGCTCCCAGCTCCCGGTGACCCCAATCACCGGCAGCCTCTGTTCCCCCCAGTCCCCTTTCCCCGCGCTCCTGATTGGAAAAGACATCGGCTGGAGCCTCTCGGGAGAGAGAGACCCTCCCTTTCAGTCTGCTCCCAGCAAACGCCAGGCCTTTTGTGGGAATTCTGCCCCCTTGGCACGGGCGCTGCGGGAGCCGGCCGTCCCAGCCCGCCCGCCGGGAGGGGACCGGGAGCAGCCTGGAGCTGCCGGGCGGGAAGGTGTTAACGGCATCTTCCAGTGCCACATGTCTGAGCGCCTTCCCCTCCCTGGGAAGCCGCTCTCCCTGGCTGTGCTGCAAATTAGAGAGCTCTTCAGGGTCATTTTCCCCCTCTTCCCTTTCGTGCCGTGTTTTCACACGCTGCTTTGTGCAGCCGGGAGGGGAGCGGCGCTCACGCGGTGCGGGCGAGGAGCACACGTGCTGTCCCCGCACCCGGCCCGGGGCCCCGGGGCTGCCTCCAGGGCTCCTGTCCACCCGCTGTGGCCGCAGGACGTGGTCAGCTCCGGCCACCATCTCTTCAGCTCCTCGGGGCTGGGAGCTGCTATTGCTGGTGCTGCCGCTGGCCCCTGCGTCCTGGGAACAGCCACCGGAACAAGGGAGCTCCGTGGGCTGGGGAACAGCACGTCCGGGTTCTGGAGCAAACCCAGCCGAGCCACCGGGGCCGGGATGACTTGGTGACTTCTCGCCTTTAGGAGGAAGGACGGCGGACAGGACTTCAGTGCTGTTCCTTTGTAGGAGCATTCCTGCTTCCCCCGCCTCCCAGAGCAGCCTGAATGGATTCCCAGGAGCACAGGACCCCTGGGAAGAAGGGGGCACGGTGTTGAGAGCACAACAATAATGGCCTGAACACATCCGTAGCCCGCGGCTGCGCTGGAACGCTGTCCCGAGGGATTTTTAGCCTTTCCCTGCCGCCTCACACCCCTCTTGTGGCAGAGACTGGAGTGCCAGGACAACTCGTGCTCCGTGTCCCTGTGAGCCCTGTGTTCCCGGGAAGGCTGTGGGACTGAGGACGTTCACACTCGGCTCTGCAAAGATGCTCAAGGTGTAGCTTTGATCGGCTCTGCCATGAAAGCTCCACCCCACGGATCCACGGTGAGGGCACCGCAGGAGCTGCAGGTACCCTCGGGCAGAGCAGGGACACCTGGAGCCACCTGTGGCACAACACACACATTTTTTCCTCCCTGTCTCCAGCAAAGTGGTCTCCAAAATCACGGGGTTTGGTTCAAGTAGTACAAAACCAGGCAGACACCAGCCTTGGGCACTCTGGAATATCCTCTGGGAGCCCGTGAGTCACAGGCACTGCGGGGACTCGGCATCATTTCCAATTTATTGTGATGCTGTTCCTTGCTCGGTGGGTTTTGTTAGATCCCAATGGCTCTCACACAGCACCCTTGGTCGGGAAGGGCTGTCCCCACTCCAGCCCCATCCCATTAACACCCTGCTGCTCCCAGGGCCCTGTTCCAGGCTGAGCAAAGCTCAGCTGGGTGGGCAGGGACAGCCCCTGACCTGGAGCGGCAGGGCTGAGCACTCGGGGTCACGTCCTGTGGCTGGGGAGGGCCTGCCCTGGGCATGGAGAGGGGAACACCTGGGCATGGAGAGGGGAAACACCTGGGGATGGAGGGGGGAAACACCTGGGCATGGAGAGTGGAACACCTGGGAATGGAGAGGGGGAATACCTGGGGATGAGAGGGGAAACACGTGGGGATGGGGATGGGAAACACCTGGGGATGGAGAGAGGAAACACCTGGGGATGGAGGTGATGGGAAGCACCTGGGGATGGGGAACACCTAGGGATGAAAATAGGAAACACCTGGGGATGGAGGTGATGGGAAGCACCTGGGGATGGGGAACACCTGGGGATGAAAATAGGAAACACCTGGGGATGGAGAGGGGAAAGACCCGGGAATAGAGGTGATGGAAAGCACCTGGGGATGAAAATAGGAAACACCTGGGGATGGAGGTGATGGGAAGCACCTGGGGAGGGTGTTCAGTGCTCAGGTTCCAGTTTGTTTTCTCCCAGTCTGGTTCCTTGCAGGAAACAGCAGGAAGGAACAGCAGGTTCTTCCAGGTCTGCTTAGGTGAGAGGGATGGGGGGATTGGGGGTGACTCATTACTGGAAACTCTCTTTTTGGGGGGTGCTGCTGTCCCTCCCATTCCTGGCTGCTGGGGGCAGTCCCTGTGCTCTGTCCCCCCTGCTTCCACCTGGAGGTGGAGGTGCTCCAGGGGACTCGGTTGGAGTGGAAGGTTCTGGAAGGTGCTGGATTTGGGAACTGGGCTGTGGGCTCTGTCTTTAGGGTCTCCTCTGTGCTGGCAGGTTTGGGGCCGGGACTGGGCAGCAATTCCCTCCCCTGAGCCCCATGTGGTGCCTTTCCTTTTTGGCTTCACCCCCTTCCCTGCACTCCCAGCCCCGCTTTTGGCTGCACCAGCAGAGCTTTTCGCCTTTTTCCCCAGAACCACCCCAGTGATCTGTGCTGGTGCCCCGAGCTGGGCGAGGGAGGGCAGGAATTGCTGTGGGGGTCCAAGAGGGATCCATCCAGGGCCATGGAAGCCCTTGTTCTTCCACCCTGGATCTGGGACGTGGGAATGCTGTGGGGGCTGTGTGCCCCTTCAGGAAAAGGTGGGGAAATCCGTAGGAGCAGGAGCAGCCAGGCAGGGACAGAGTGGGGGGAAATGGAGATGGTCCAGGCTGGGGAGGGCAGGATATGGTCCGGGTGCTGGGATCCCACCCAGGAGAACCCAGGGACAGCCTGAGGCTGGGGGTGCTGGGAGAGGGGTTTGGATGGCTCCGGGAGTGATGGAGAGCCCCTGGGAAGGTTTCCCTGGCAGCTGCTCCCTGCCAATGCCTCAGCGCCCGTCTCCAGTGACAGGGATCGTTTGTCACCGCGGCCGGATGGATGGGAGAGGTGTGGGAGCAGGGATGTGCCTGGCGCGGCACAGGGAAAGCCCCGCGGGGAGGGAGGGAGCGCCCGGCCCGGCCCCGCCATCCCCGGCAGGGCTGGGATGGATGGAGGGGCTGCTGTTACCATGGAGACCCTGCCACGGAGGAGCGATGGGCTCCGGTGTTTTCCTGGCGCACAAGGATGCCGGGATGTGCTGCTGGGAACGCAGCAGTCCCGAGGTTCCGCTGGGAAAAGCCCTCCCCGGGGTGTCCCCGGCGCGTTCGACCCCAAACCCGTGTTCTGCAGCGGCGCCGGCTGTCCCCAGCCCGGCCCCCCTGTCCTGCAGGGTGGGAGCTGGGGGTCAGCAGCAGCCTCGTGCTCCCTGTGGAAGGGTCCTAAGCGGGGCTGGAGTCAGGTCAGGAATTCCCAGCACCTGCACCTGGATGCTCCAGCTCCCTGCGAGGGGCCCTGCCGGCCGTTCATGGGGGTTCTGCTTCTTTTCCCCCCAGGTCGGCACCCAGGAGTGAAGCCCTGCCCTCATCCTCAGGGGAAGGGGAAATCAGAGGAGGTGGAGGCACCGACAGCCAGCCTGAAGTGAAAGATGGGGAAAAGGGACAGATCCAAACCTCCAGGAGGAGGAGCCGGTGGCAGCCCAGACTTCCCTTGCCTGCAGCCCACCAGGGTGAGTCCTGATTTGGGTTAAGTTAATGAGTGATGATTTCATTGCTACATCTCCAGCTTGTCTTGCTAAATTCTCCCAGCAAGTGGAGAATATCCCAGCCCTGGGATGCGGGGTGTTGTATCCAGGGCTGTCCCGTGTCCGGAGATGCACTGGAGCAGCAGCACCTCGTGTTCCCGAGGCTGGCACGGGTGTTCCCGGCGTGTTGGAAAGGGCTGTGGTTTCACTGCCACCGTGACCGACCCACCGTGGGCAGAGCCCCCCCGGCAGCTCCCTGGGCTGGCGTGTCCTGAGACAGCCTGGCTGGGGCACAGGATTCCCTCCTGAGAAATTACCGGGGAAAATCAGCGTTTGCTCAAAGTGACAGCCCTGGGAGAGCCACGGTCACCGTGCCTCTGGAGAGGGAGGACCTGAGGAAAGGCAGGAATGCTGGAAGAAGGCTGGGAAACAGGAGCTGGAATTGGGAAGTAGGTGGGAAAAGTTGGTTCTGGATTACTAAAGGACAGGGAATAGATTACTGTCCTTGTGCAGCTGCCACCAGCCCTGCCTGGGGGGAAAGTCCTGGGGTTGTTCACCTGGAGAAGAGAAGGCTCCAGGGAGACCTCAGAGCCCCTTCCAGTGCCTCAAGGGGCTCCAGGAGAGCTGGAGAGGGACTTGGGATGAAGGCCTGAAGGAGGAGGATGTGGGGCAATGACTTCCCAATGCCAGAGGGCAGGGTTAGATGGGATCTTGGAAAGAAATTCTTCCCTGTGAGGGTGGGGAGGCCCTGGCACAGGTTGCCAGAGAAGCTGTGGCTGCCCCATCCCTGGAAGTGTCCAAGGCCAGGCTGGATGGGCTTGGAGCAACCTGGGATAGCAGAAGGTGTCCCTGCCCATGGCAGAGGGTGGAATGGGATCTTTAAGGTCCCTTCCATCCAAACCATTCCGGGATCCTGTGAAAAGCTGCAATGGTTCAGTATTTTTGGCAAAGGCTGTTGAGTTAAATCACACTGAGCTGCTGCAGGAACACTTTCATTGAGATGAAAAGTGGTTTGGTTTGAATCCAGCCTCAGGGGGAGATGGGTGGCTGCTCTTAATGGGAAAAAGCTTCAAGTGTTGCACCGATTTATTGCCGGTGTTTGAGGCTACCCGTGGTTCTGGGTCGGGAGCCAAAGCGCTGGCAGGGAAACCCACAGGTAGGCACGGAAATGCTGGAATTGACAGCGTGGGTTTTTCCTGAGCTGCCACTGCGAAGCAGCAGCACTAACGCGGGTCCCTCATCCCTTCTCAGCGAGCGCTGCAGCTTTTCAGCCGCGAGTCAGCGCTGCCATCTGCTGTCCCCGGGCTGCTGTGTCACCCCGGCCCCGCAGGGCTGCAACCGGCCCCGGCACAGCCCCGGCACGGCCCCGGCACGGCCCCGGCACGGCCCCGGGCACACCGACACAGCCCCGGTACCATCCCCGGGGAACGTCCGCGCGTCACAGAGCCTGGAGCGCGGGGCTGAGGGAGCTGGGAAAGGGGCTCAGCCTGGAGAAAAGGAGGCTCGGGGGAACCTGCTGGCTCTGCACAGCTCCTGACAGGAGGGGACAGCCAGGGGGGTCGGGCTCTGCTCCCAGGGAACAGGGATGAGAGGAAAAGGCCTCAGACTGTGCCAAGGGAGGGTCGGGTTGGACATCGGGAGGAATTTCCCCATGGAAAGGGTGGTCAGGCGTTGGCAGGGACTGCCCAGGGAGGTTTGGAGTGCCCATCCCTGGAGGTGTCCAGGGGAGGACTGGACGTGGCACTCAGTGCTCTGGGCTGGGGACAAGCTGGGGGTCGGGCACGGGCTGCACTCGATGGTCTCGGAGCTCTTTTCCCACCTCCGTGACTCCGTGTGAATCCCAGAGTGGTTCGGGTTGGAAAAGCCCATCTCCCTGCACCCCCTGCCGTGGGCGGTGTCCCCCAGCCCGGGTGGCTCAGAGGGGGAGGCCGCCGAGCCCAGGGCAGGGTTGATGTGCTCTGCCTGTCCCGCTGTGCCTCGGGACACAGGAAATGTTCCCCATTTCTCCCCCCTGGCACCCCCCACCAGCTCTGGCACGGCCGAGCCATCCCTGCCCAGCTCCAAGGCCGTGGCAGAATTCCGGGATGGAATTTCCACCTGCGACAGTGTGACAGCAGAACGGGATGAGTGAACAGGAGGATCTGAGGCACCAAACGGGGAGCAGGGGGTGTTCAGCAGGCAGGGGCTGTGTCCCTGTTCGCAGGGCTCAGGGGGAGGGAGGGGCTGATGCTCCAAGGATTTGGGACACAACTGGGGAAGTGGCTGAGGACCAGTGTGAGACTCCAGACCCAAACAGGCTGGAATCAGCATGGGGGTGGCAACAAGAATATCAACTACTGCACTTTAATATCTTCATAAAGTGCAATATCCCACGATTATGGTATTATTTTTCCACGATTTCGCAGTTTGCTAAAGCTATAAATTGCAGTTTCACAGATTTGAACCCCTTCCTTCTCCGCTTGCTAATTAAAGGTGATATTTTTTTTCCTATGGAGCTTTGAAATAAAAAAGGGCAAGTAAAATTCCAAATCTGGTCACTGTACTGACTAGGAATAATTAAACAAACTCTCCAAGCAGCCCAGGATTTGATAGGATTAAAAAAAGTGTATTGGATGTCCAATACAAAATAATAAACATGAAGTTATTAAAAAAAGCCATAGAGGATACAGCAAATACTACAGAAAAGCAAAAAAATTGTACAGAAAGGTCGACGTCTACAGCAGTCCTTGAAATTCTTCTACATGAGAATCATAAAACAATATACAGGTTTGGTTTCTGTTTTTCCCCAAATGTCTCTGAGGGAAGCTGTCACTGCACAGCTGGACTATGACACTACAAGGATACACAATGTTCCAAATCTAAAATCACAGGATATGTAAGAAAACGTAGCATTAAAATGTGAAAAAGTGCAATACAGATTGTACACTGAATTGAATAAATGTTTTTTCTTCTTTTTTTTTTCAGTTTAACCTTAAAAAACCAACTTTGAACAGTTGTTTTATCATTAAAAATATTCCCCCTCCCCAAATTCAATGACAATATTAACATTCATGGTGTTCTACATAAGGAATATTCACAAAGGCCCCCAGCTGGGAATACTGTGGATGTAGGATGGCATTTCTTTGGGTAGAGGTAAAAAATAGGCAAAGGGAAAGGCTCACACCCCCCTTTGAGGCCAGGGGGTGATTTCATCCTTTAAACACATTATTCTGTAGCTTATTTTGCCCTGAATTGTACTGATTGAAAGTCCAAATGTTAATTATCCAGGTGGCCCACGGTGCTCCAATTTATTTCATTCCCTCCCCTCCCTCAAATAATAAATAAATGCAAGGAAATGGCCTAGAAATGGCAACAGAGAGTCCAGGAAAAGAAAGGAAGTGACACTACACCAAACCCCTGCTGCTCCCCACGGTGATCCCACGGCTCTCCCTTCTCCCAGGGATGGGACTGGGAGCTTCATTTCAATGGATAATGGGAAGTAAAGGAAGCAAAGTTCTTTTTGTCATTTCGGTGGAAATCACAGCATTTCCCCCTGGCAGAGGCACAGCAGGGCCTGAGCTTCCCACATCCCAAATCCCAGCGCTCTGATCCACCAGGAAGTTTGAGCTTCCTTTTATCCTAGAAGTGAAATTGGACAGGAGTTCATTGGGGTTTCCATTTTACTGAACTCCATTCCCTCTTTTCACACCCAGAAGGGCAGAGCCAGGTTCCCATACCTGGAGAGAAGGAAAATCCCTGTTCCCTCTCCTCCCCTTCCAGACAGGTCTGTGAACAGCACCTGAGCCACCAATACTGGGTTTGTTTTCACACGGTTTCCAAAGTGTAAAAAAATACATTTTTGCCTTGTTTTGCGTCTGAGGAACCCTTCAGAGCAGGATTCCCTGGCTGGCCTGGGACAGGGACCCTGCACCGGGGCTGGAGGTGCTGCTGCAGGACCCTGTGGACACTCAGTGCTCTCCAGGCAGGATCTGGGGGGCTGGGGATGGAAGTTCCCACAGTTCTCCCCCGGGAGCTCGAGCCCAGCCCTGCAGCCTTGCTGAGCTCCCACTCTGCACTTCCAAGGCTCCTGATCCATCTTTAAACCACCACCAACAAAACAGCTGCCAAACCAAGCTTCCTGTAGTGTCACCTAAACGTGAGGAACCCCAATTTACAGGAGGAATTCTCTGAATGTTCCTACATGAGACTCTCACTGCGTTCAGCGAGCAGAGACCCGGGAAAGCTGAAGGGACAAGGAGTTACAGAAGATGTTTCCATGTTCTTCAGTCTTCCCAGTCTCTGGAGAAAGACAGGAAAACAACAGGAATGAACCCTCCCCTGGATCCCCTCCCCTTCCCCAGCTACTTCTCCCCCCACTCAAAATATTGAAACTGCACAAAAAGCGACAAACGAGGCTCTCAAATTACATCTCAATTCAAACAGACTGGGAATCTCACAGTGATGAGAGGAGAAAGTCAGGCTTTTAATAATTATAATATAAAAATAATAAAAAAAGCTTACAAAGAGCAGTGCAGCATCCCAAAAGGCCATGGATTAACTGCCAGAAGGGGACGTAATTATACGCAGAATAAAAAACAAAACAGAACAACCCACACTGGCAATGAATTTTCATACACAATAGAACAAGCAGTCAAACCTCAGCCTAGGCTGTGGAAAACAACAGTTTCTCCCTTTTTTTTTTTTATTACAATATTTTTTTCCTTTTTATAAAAAAAGATAAAATAAAAACACAAATAAAATTGTACATAAATGCCAATGTCCAACACTGAAAAGGCAGGGCAATCACACCACTGAGACAAAACCTGACCAGAAAAAAACTAACGGCGAGTCCACTTGCTTTGCTTTTGTCCTGCTGGATTCCAGCCTGGATTGCGTGTCCCATCCCGCCGGGCTCCGCTGGAATCCCACGCGGCTCCGCTGCAGGACAACGGGTGACGCTCAGGCCACCTCTGGCTGGTTCCTCTCCTCCCTCCATTGCTCTCATGTGCTGTCCCTCTTTCTGCTTTGTTTTTACGTTTTTTCTCTTTTTTTTTTTTTTCCTTTTGTTTTTCCTCTGTACAATTCCTTGTGTTCCAAGGCTGAGTCCCGAGACGCGTGGCAGGGTTTGGAGTCATGTCCAGGGGGTCACGCCGTGGTGATGGCGTTGAGGTCCTTCATGAGTCCTTCCAGGTGGGCCATTTCTTTGGTCAGCTCGTCCGGCTCGTAGCTCTGCGGAGAGGGAAAGGGTCACTCACGGGAGCCGGGGCTTCCCTGGGGCAGGGACAGAGCGGGAACCCGGGAATGGGCACCGACCGGGGCAGGCTGGGACCCTGACCTGGGACTGAGCACCAGTGCATTTACTGACCTCTGCACAGGTTAATAACTGGAAATACCCCTCTATTCCAAGTGCAGCTCTTTGGGCAATTGTGGTTCAGAGCTCCCCTGATCACTCCTCCCATGATCACCTGACCTGTTTTCCTTGTCTCAATCCCTGCCTTTGAATGAAAGCAGGAAGTTGACTAGAATCTCCCCAGCTTAACTGGAAAAAAGGTTGAAGGAATCACTTCAACAAAGCTATTTTGGCATGATTACGTTTGCTAAACTCACATTTTTAAGCTGAGCCGTCTTGTTTCTGTCACCACAGGACAGACACCACGGCCTTGGCTCATCTCCAGACCTTTCCTGACCAAGTCCTTCCCAGTCCCGTGCAGTTTCCACCCCTGACCTGCTCTCGCTTCCTTTGCTCCTCCACACAAACCTCCTCCTTCATTTAAATAGCAAAGAACTTCCAGTTTACCAAACATCTGGATTGTACCAGAAAAGTCATCCCAGGCCTGTGGCCAACACATTCTCTGCCAACTACTGACAAGGATAAACAGCAGCAGCTGGGAGTAAATTCATTCCTATGGGTTCTCCTAAAAAAACAGAATTAATTCAAATACTACCCAACCCTACACCCCATAATTCAACTCATAATTTACATTTTAAGACTCATAGTTGAACCAGTAATTTAATTTAACCAGTGTTTTGTGTGCCGACTCTACCCTGTAATAATTTATTGATGAAGAAATTTATTAATGGCTCTATTTAAGTATTATGTATTTGTTAAGGAATATGGGTTTGGTACTGACCAAACAAAATGAATAAAACAGGAGTGACAACTACACAGAAGGACAAAAGGGCACCAGATCGAGTTTCTAGACCAGCACTTACAGAAATAAAATCAAGAGGGTGACAAAAAAAAATGTGACAAAAGGAAAGGACAAATTCCAAACAAGCATTTCCTGTAGCAGTGATCCAGCAGTGAATATTTGTATATTAACAGGTGATCCAATGGCCACTGGAGCAACTTCTTGGCTTGCAATTTGAAAGGAAAACAGCTCTTCCAGTGCCTCACACCCAAAACCACCTCAGTCCTCGAAAGCTGCTTCCAAAGCAGCCCAACAGTTGGCTGCACCTTTCCCAGGAGTCAGGGAACTTTCCCGTGACAATCTACAAACTATTTGGGACGATGGCTTGGAACACGCTGGCATTAATGCCCAACGCTCCGTGTGCAGTGACACTGGGAATGCTCTGCGGCAGCTCGGGCGTACAAGGTGCTTCTCCTACATTCTTATACGGATTACACGGATTTCTGTGGATTCCCAGCACTGGCTGCCCTGTGCCTGTGCAGGTCTCAGTTTCAGTGTCCTCCAGAGCCCCCAGGTGTGAGCACTGCCCAGCCCGGGGCAGGGGTACCTACGCTCTCCGAGTCCTCCAGCATCCGCGTGGTCTCCTGCACCTCGGGCGCGCTGGGAACCACCACGGGCATGGGAGGGCGAGTCCTTCCCAGGGTGCCGATGGACGCCGTCTTCACCGCGTGCACGGGGTGGCTGGCAGCTGCAAGGGATGGCCACAGTCAGGGCCCTGGGCCTGCGCACAGAGCTCCTGAGAGGAGCAGAGTAAGGACGGGGGATTGGCTTCCCACTGCCAGAGGGTAGGGTCAGATGGGATATTGGGAGGGAATTGTTCCCTAGGAGGGTGGTGAGACCCTGGCACAGGTTGCCCGGAGAGGCTGTGGCTGCCCCATCCCTGGAAGTGTCCCAGGCCAGGTTGGATGGGGCTTGGAGCAAACTGGGACAGTGGAAGGTGCCCATGGCAGGGGTGGGACTGGATGATATTTAAAGCTCCCTTCCAACTCAAACCAGTCTGGGATGATTTTACGATGGAAAAGGATTCTATCAGCAGAAAAGGAACATTTGAATTATGGAGTGTTGGATTTGAATTTTGTCTTATTTATGCACAGAAAATGACACCAGCAAAATTCACCCCAGCCTCTGCCACGTTTCCTTCGATGCCCAACCCTACCCTCCCTTCGTCCCCGAAATCGCCGCGTTTTGGCAGCGGCGGCCTCACCTTGCTGTGTCAGCAGGGGGGTGCTGGGCAGGGCGGGGTCGAAGGGGCCCCCGGCAGGGGGCACGGCGGGCACGGCGAAGCTCTTGAGGGGGTGGGACGGGCGCACGTGGGCCGTGGGGGGGCCCTGGGCCACCTCCTCCTCCGCGGGCAGGAACGGCCCCTCGGGCTCCGCCAGCTCCGCGCCGGGCCCGGCCGAGGCCGCCGGCATCGTGTCCGTGCTGGGCGTGTTCCGGACCGACTCTGCAACACACACACACACACACACACACACACACACACAGGTCACCTTCCTTGGCAGGGGACACACCACAGCCGTGCCTGAAGTGCCTGTTCCGGGGCCACTGAGTCTGTGCAGGGAATAACCCATGGCCTGCTCTAAGGTGAACACCAGGAACAAAATAAGCTGAGAACTGAACGACTCCACATCTCCAGATCAACACTTCTGCCCTGAAACAGCTCCGTGTTTAAATCCTCACACAAACAGCACAGGACACAAACCTGCAACCGCCTTTTACCCCGGAGTATCTCTCGGTATTGGCATTTTTAACCAGGAACACATTGAGCACACAGCACTGTGGTGTTCACAGGAGCCACACTGGAAATCCATTTACTGAGAATCATGGAATGGTTTGGGTAGAATGGATCTTGCAGCCTCAGGAATTGTTTTATAAGGAAACAACACTTTTGGCTGTGACACCTTAAAATGTTGACATTAAAGCAGAGAAGCTCACAGTTCACCTCAACACAAATTTAGGAATAGCGTTGCTTTGGAATTTTTCAGAGCACTGGAGACTTTAGAAAAACTACTGCAAATGCTTCTGATCAAGCCTGAAAGTGCTGCATGGAAATCACCCCCCATTCCCTGTGTGTCCCCATTCTCAGTAGCCAAGCCTGGACTTTTCTCCCCTCTCATTTCCAATGGTACTAATTAGGGAAAAAGTTATCCCATGAAGTAGCTCAGATTTAATCTGGGGCTGAAGGCTTTAGCAGAAGGCATCCCCCAGTTTGGAGCTGTGTATGAAACATTCAACCTCCTTTTCCAAGGACACCACCACGGATGTCAAGGATCAATATCCGACCTGCACAGGAAATCTCAGCCTGTCCAGGGTTCTGTCTGTACTGAACCCATCCCTCAGGGAACCCCCCAGTGGAGACTGACCGAGTTTCAGGCTCTGATTTCCAGGTGTTTCCATGAAAGCAGCACCTCCCTGAGGGTTGGTCTCACCTGTGGAGTCGGCCCTGTCCGAATGGGACACGGCAGAGCCCAGGGGCCACGGGCTGAGCTGGTGGTGCAGGAAGCTGCGGGTTGGAGAGGCGAGGCTGCCGGAGTGGAAATGGTGGTGAGGGGGGTCGAGGGAATGGATGGGATGAGCACTAATCACAGCTGTGGATGAACACAAGACAGAGAAACACTTAACACACACACACAGCCTGGCCAGGACACCCCTCCCTTCTCCCTGCTCCAACACAGGAGCCACACCCTGCCAGATTTACAGGCAGTTTAAACTCCTGGGTTACCACACCTCAAACATGTACAGGACAAAAATATCACCCAATTACAGCTCCAAAAACTGTGCCATCAGCTCTTAATGCACTGCTTGATGTCAAGGAAAAGTCCAGATGAAGAATAAAGAGAATACAGATCTATAATCCATATATAGTGTGTTGATAAAGAGAAAAGGTGGTGTGTTAAACAAGAAACAGCCCTTTGCTTCCCAACATCCTTCCAGAATTCCTGTATTCCAGCAGTCAAAGAAGGAATTAACTAAGTACACACCACTACTGCAAATTAGACTAAAATGGACAGAATGAATTATCATAATTCAGTATTTAAGAGGTAAATAACTACATCTGAAGGCTACAGTGGGTGGAAAAAAGCTACGGAAGGTTGTGCAGGCCCAGAGGTGGACACAGGGAATGGTCCCGGTGGGGCTTGCTGAGACAGGCCCTCGATGCCAGGGTGAGCTTCCCCTGGAGCTCCTGCAAAAGGCCATCTGAAGACACCACATCGATGTTTCCACCACACAAACCAGAGCTCTCCAGCTGGAGGCCCTCAGAGCTTTTCCAAACAAGGATGAGAAGTCCAAGTCTCCAAGCCAAGCTCCAGCCTGAGGCACCAGGAGACCTTACACACCTTCCTCGTGCTCCCCTGTCCCTCCAGCTGGGCCTGGGCCTGCCCTGTGCCCCCCGGGCAAGGCCAGAGCTGATACAGAGGGGGAAGCAGCCAGGCTTTCCCAGTGGCTGCCATGGGACAGGGATCTGGCACACACCCACATCTGCCACAGGCCAACTCCCAAGGAACTAATGGGATCATCGTTGCAAAACTGCACCCTCTGCTCCCTCCTCACACATGGAAACCTGGCAGACAACAAGGAGATCAGACTACTTTTGGTAAAACCAAGAAAAAAGATGCTACTCTTGTAAAAAAGTTGTAGAACAAGAAAATTGACAAACTGAGCAATCAGGTCATCAGGACATGTGAGAAAGTAGGAAGAGATCAAGAACACCATGTAGTCACTTCAGGTAATTAAAGCAAAAAGAAAATGGAAATGTAATGGACTAATCTGAAATAATTCCATAAAACACAGGGGTTGTGGCAGCAATTACCTGGCTACAGGTGTGACAGGACCACAGAGCTCAGGGAGGTCTAAAGCTCAGCCCAGGGGAGCTTGGTGTAATTTTGCCTCCCAGTTCTGACCCTGCACAGGAACTCCTGAGCTTCACACAGGGGTTTGGTCTGCCTGTTCAGAGGTTTAGCCGAGTCCCTTTCTATCTTGGAGTAATTTGAAAATTAGATATATTGTTTAATGCTTAAAATATTTCATAGTAATAATAATAGTAGTGGTAATTTTGGTACCAGAGAAGGATCACTGCAGATATGGGTAAACTTGGTCAGTCAGAAAAAACCAGTGAGCACGACTCCTGCACCAGGAAATCACTGATCCCAGAGTTCCAGGACAGTAAATATGTCAAGGAAGGGAAATAGCAAATCTAACACAGCTACATTTGCAAAAAGGCTCCAGTCCGAGTTCAAACACTGAGCTGCTGAGGGAAGGTCTTGTATGGACTGAAAGCTGGTCACAGATACAAAACCAAGGGAGGGGCTTGAGGATCAATTTCCAGACAGAGGAGAGTGAGGAGATCCCAGGTAGCTGTGCTGGGACTGCTTTCCATCAACTGTCCCTCTCAGTGACCCAGCCACGGGAGCAATCAGAGAATCTTCAGTTTGTCAATAATAGTGGGGTCTTTGGGGTAGGCAAATGCTGTTGTGATGGCTCCAGAAGGGCTTCCCAGGGCAAAGAGCTTGGAGTAAAGTGAGAGGAGAGAAAGAGCAGCAACTGCAGAGACAGACGGGATGGAGCCTCGTGAGGAGGCTAAAAAGGCATGACCATGTGGGCTGGGAGGAGAAAACCAACAGTGGGGAACCTGACAGAGATTCCAGCTCTCTCCAGCTCCTGTGGAACAGCTGGACACTGGCAGAGTTCCAAGGGAACAACTACAGGAAGCAGCCAGGCCCACAGGCTCTCCCTGGAGAGCCCAAGACTGGATGGATGGACAGACCTGGACATGCTCCTGACCCTGCCCCTCTCCTGCCCTCACCCCAGTACAGCCGCTCCTGTTCCCCTGCCCACATGGTCTCACTCTGCCCTAGCCAGGAGGGGCTCAGGAACCTCCCCTGAGCTGTTCCTGCTGCCCAGGCCAGGATTTCTCGGGAGCAGGGGGTGGGTGCTCCCAGCTCAGGCCAGGAACGGGGCTGTTCACTTACGCTGAGGTGGCTGAGAATCAAAAGGCATCATCATCTTGGGCCTCATCCCCCTTCTTCCCGCCAGCGTGGACATGCTGTCCTCGGACTCGTGTCCTGAGGGAGAACACTGCAGGTTATTCCCTGTGCAGCACCACGAGCACTCCAACCCTCCTCTCTTCACTCCTGTTCCCAGGCACTTCTGGAGTCACAATTGGTAAAAACAGGCCTTTTCCCCTTTGCTGGAAGGTGGGAAGAGGACAGTGAGGGTGAGGAGCTTTGGGCACTGGAGGAGCTCTGCAGGCCCCAGTGCAAACCTGTGGCAGTGGTTCAGCTCTGGGCTGAAAGGTCAGACACAACTCCAGTGGTTTAATGTGACGTGAGATGATCTTCTGATTACTGATCAGTATTTACCAAGAGACAGGAATGATTTAACTCTTGGACGCTCCATTTCCTCACTAAAACATGTGATCCAACCTTTTCAGAGTCTTAGAAACCGGGAACAAACCCAATTCACTACTTGGAAAATAAGAACAAAAAAGAGTAACTAAATAACACCTCAATAAAGTGATTTCACCAAACAAAGTCAAATGTATTTCACTCCTCAGGGTCGCTCACCTCTGTAGGAATTCCGCCTTTGATGGATGTTGCTGTCCATGGAATTATCCACCGGGGTGATGTCCTGGGAGTTGCGAGGGATCGGGGTGTCAGTCATGATTGGATTGGGATCTGGAGATTTATCAATGGGTTTGAGCTCCAGCCTTTCATGGTGGATCCAAAGGTCCGGGGGTTTGACATCTTTGGAGTTCCCTTTGTACTTGTGGGAGCCGTTCACGGATTTGCAGGCAGCTCTTTTCCTGGCAAGGAAAGCAAAGCAGATGTTCTTCACTTGTGGGAAAAGGCAACTTTTCCCCAGAATTTCCCTCAGATCTTGCATCCAGCTGGGCAGCAGTTTTCCACTGGGCAGGAAGCTTTGAATTTTGCACACAAGCCCTGCTGACACCTCACAGCACATCCTGAATTCCACTGCCAGGGAATTTGTCTCCGATGGTACCCCACGTGCAGCCCCAGCCCTGCAGCCCCAGCCTTCATTAATAAAAATTAACTTTGCAGAAATTCTGGTTAGTAAGAGAATATTCCAATGCTGTGCCTGTTCCCTGGGCTCACCAAGCTCCAACAGCAGCTGGAGAAGGAGGTGCAGACAGCCAATTATGCCAACAGGATGTGAATATTGAGGATTAATGACAAGAACATTCCTTCCAGCCCCGCTCGGGTTGGACGCGTCCCACTGGGGAGGTTCCCATCATGTTGAGCAGTGATTTGGGTGAGGCAGAGATTTGGGATGGTGGAATTTTGGGAAAGAAAAATGTAGGTTCCAGCACTCCCTCCATGCTCACTCCTCATTCTGGACCATGGCAAAGCTGGAGGAGGGGTCCCCTTGGGAGCACAGTGGCAGGGAATGGCTCAGACATGGATAAATGTCACTGAGCAGGACCACCACAGGGGTCACTCCCACCTCCTGCTCCAACTGGAGCTGAACGAGCCACACGGATTAGGTTGGGGGCATTTAGGAATTGAGATTTCACTGAGTTTTTTCTGCCCTTGGAAAGTAAAATACATCATTCATGCTGCCCTCTCCCAAGCACATCCCCAGCTGCCAGGCACTCCCACATCCCTGCTCCCTCTCCTGCATTTCTGCAGGATGGCCCAGCTGCAGCAGAGCAAGTGCAGATGATCTTCCAAACCTGACTTTTAATCACTTCCCTAAAGTCTCTTTTGCATAACAGCATCTTTTCAAACCTCACATACAGCCCTGATCTTTCAAAGAACACACACAGACAACCTGCAGGAGCCCAATAATGGAAGCATTTCTGCTGCAGGATTAATGCAGATGCTCTAAATGAGGGAAGAATTCAGGCAGAAACGCCAGGATTTGGGGGGACTTTTCTATGCAGGCCAGCACCAGATTCAGATTCCACTCCAGCAATCCTACTAAAAACTGGACATTATCATGCACACCTTGTGCATGACCCTACACATGCAGGAGTGAGGAGCTGCCTGAGCTCTCCAGCTCTCCCAGCTCCCAACACACGGATTGGCTCCAGTTTGGAAACCTGCAAATCACACGGAAGCACCGCCCCAGTTTGTGTGTGAACTCCTGATGGTTTGGAACTGTGGAACACGGACAGGAAAACCAGATCAGAAGCATTGACAGCCTGCAGGACTTGAAAGTAATAAGCTCTAAGGCATGCTAAAACTGAACTAAGAGCACGAGCTGAGCCCCGGCCCCGTTACTTTTTCTGGTGGGACGTGGTGCGGCGCGTGCAGAACACGGCGACGATGACGACGACCACGATGGTGATGACGCCCACGGACACGATGATCACCAGCAGCATGTTGCTGTCCAGGGGGGACGTGGGGCTGCCATGGGGGCTGTTACTGCCTGTGAGGGGTGGGGAGGGGACAAAGGGTCATTAATTACACAGGAAAAGCAAGCAGTGCCCACCCAAGGAGTATGGAATCCTAAGGATCAGCAGGATGAGAGGTTTGGCTGCTTGGATCTGATGGGAAGTGTTTATTTTTTGGCATTTGCCAACTGTTTCTGTACAGTTGTTCATCTGGAAGATGATTTATAGATCTACTTCCTCGTAAGTCCCTCAAAATTTAAGTGCAGCTTACTCAATTATCATAAAAACCTCAACAGTCTAAGGAGAGTCAGTCTGGGATCCTGCTAAACCTGCAGCACCACAGGCTCCCCCTGGAGCCAACAACCACTGGAACTGGATCGGGATCCTCCAGGGGTCACCTGGCTCTGAAGGAAACCCTTTATCCAACACTAAGAAGCATTCCCCAAGGACAAGGCATCCCAACACACATCACTAGCCAGGAGAAGGGGCCAGAGGAGGCTTTCCCTTCCTAATATATTCCCACTGAATTGATTCCCACTCGTGCACTACAGCAGCCATTCAGCAGGAACACCATGCCAGGAGTGTGGTGGGATTTACTGAGTGGGAACAGAGATCATCCCACAGAGAAGCAGTTATGGAACTGCTGCTGGAGTATTTCCTGAGTGAAACAGCAACCTGGAGCCAAACACGTGGCACTGGAGCAGCTTTGCCCCAACACTCACCTCCCAGGGGGGGTTTGTAGTCTGGTCCCAAGTCCACTGGGCGACTGCCCTTCCCGGCAGATCCCGAGGCTGGAAAGGTTGGACACATTGGAATTTTAGACACACACACGTCAGCATCTCCGAGTTCTCCTTTAGAACCTCTCCAAGCCCCCAGGAGCAGTTTTTTCCCTCCTTTTCTGTCCCTACAGCACAATTTGGCTTTGCACAGCACCTGTTTCTCCAAGGAAAGCTCCACTTCTCCAAAGGAGCTCTTTAATGGTTTCCCAGTTATTGTTTTCCTAACTAAGCTCAGAAGCCTCTACTACTCATCATTTTTAGATTATACTAAAGCCCATTTGCAGTGAGGCACAGGTACATGTTGAAGCAAAGGGCTTTGCCACACTTGTACTAACACTTAAATCACCTTGAAACGGGAATTATCCAGGTTTCTTTTCCTAATACCTCACTACAGCAGATGAGGGAGACTGGAAATAGGTGGAGGATCCAAAGCACAGTAAATGTCATGTTAAGGCCCTGCCTATCCATAAAAACTTGCTTTCAGCTCCTCCCCGTTCTCTTCTGTGCACCACAAGTGACAACAAAGCACCACAACAATGGTTTTGGTGAAACTGAGGAAACAATTAATTACTTACATGCAAATCCTGGTCCTTTCACTCTGTGTTTTCCTTAAAATGCACTAATGCAAAATTAATGACAAAAACACTGGAGTAGGGGAAACATTCAGCAACGGTGCAAACAACAATATTCCTCTGGTTACAGGAACCCAGAATATTTTGCACATTTTTACACTGTTCTACAAAAAACACCCAAAAATTCAGGCAGTGTGGCAGTTCACAGTCAGGAGGATTTTTTCAGTTACAAATCCCCTTTAATCAAGAAATAAGAAGTGCTAAAGGATGTGCAACAAATGGAAAGTGAACCTCCAGCGAGAGCCTGTAAATTGGTCACTGACATAAAGACAAATGGCAAAACCAGGCCCAGGCAGCAGCAGCAGTGACTAAACCTGGGGAGGGGAGCAAGGAGGGGCGTTCTGTGTATGCAGGGAGGAGCTGGAATGATGCAAAAGGTGCACTCAGGACAAAGGTGCCATGGAAAAGACCCCTGGACCTGCCAGGCTGGAGGGGACACTGCACCACGGTTCCCTTTTGAGAACTGATACTCCTGCAGCAGCAGTGACTGTAACAGCATCCTGAACAGTTTATATTTAATGTATTTGTGTCTGCTTGACCACATAACCTGCCCTGCAAAGGTGGGAAAACCCCTAGAGGAACTCTCTGAATCCCTGAACCTGGTCCCTGGGAGCTGCTGGATGTTCCAGGCAGAGAAGCTGTGGGAGAAGGGGGAATATGAATAACCAGAAATATTTCAGGAGGACAATCAGGCTCCCTGAGCATTTTTAGTATAGCAGTTGGAGCCTTAATGCAGGTGAGATCATGGAAAAGGGGATGGATAAGAGATGGCACACACTTTATGCCCATCTTTCTGTTTTATGGAAAACAGGTATTTTCAAAAGCTAAATGTCAGCCCATAAACGTGGCTGGTAACAGTAACTATGCAGATATATAATGAGATATATATAAAATATACTGCATTTAGGCTTCCAGAGAACATCTGACAGAGTGCTGTGCAAGGCTCTGTTAAAACAGCAACATAAAAAAGCCATGTGGTACCTATTAACAAGATTAACAACAAATTAACTGCTAAGAATGAGAATAATTCATGAGGAATGTTTCTAATGAGTTCTGCAAAGACCTGTGCTTGGCCAAGAGCAGTTCAATATCCTGAATAACCCCATGAAAGAGGAGGAAAAAACTGTCCCTGAGGTCAGCAAATTACTTCAAATCAGGGGTGGGTAAAAGAGAGACAATGTACAACAGTCCTCAGGGAGCTCATGTCCTCCCTGGTGAATCTGGGATGAAATCTGGGTACCCAGCCAAGGTGCTTCTCAGGGATCTAACTCCCAAACCCACAGATCAAACCCAACCCACATTTAAACCCTGAAATTCCAGGGAGCCCCATCTCTTATGCAGTGCAACCTATTTTAAGGAGCAGTTTAAGACAGGATTTGCTTGGAATTGTTTTTTATCTAGCTTATGAACCTCCATGTTACCCTCAGGAACCTGCAGCCACACAACAGATTTTAACTTTGGGTGACTTCAGGATGGGTTTACTTGGATCAGACCTTAATCTTTGCTTTAGGACAAGGCCAGTGCAAGCCCTGAAGCCTGGCAGCAACAGGCACTGAGTTGTGGCACAAGCTCTGTGCTCCAGAACCGTGTGCTGAGTTCAGAAGGAAAACACTGAAGTTGGGAAAGAGAAGACAAGACAGAAGCAGTAAGGCCAGAGAATCGACCCCACTGCAGTTTTGTTCCCAGCCTGAGTAACTTGCTGGCTCTTTCCTGCAGGTCCCAGTTTGGCAGCTCAGTGCTGCTGTCACAGAGCAGCTCTTCAGCTCCTCTGCTGCATTTCCTCTGCCTTCCCCTCTCCATTTCAGTACTGCCATGATTTAAAATCTCTGGGTGTTCTTGTAGGAATTCTCGCACAAAACTCTCTCGGCTTTTATGATTTATAAATAATATGATGTGATAAAAAAAAAATTGCTAGGAGAACATGTTACTTTAGGATGTAACAGTGAAGGGAAGATTCAGTTCTCTGCTGAAATGGGGTTAGAACAGGGAGAAAGAGCAGACAGCAACTTTTACCCAAACCATTACCTTCCCCCATTTCCTTCCACCACAGGGGACCAGGACAATGACACTGGAGCCTCTGTCTTCCCATGGGAGCCTCCTCTTCCCAGACAGCCCAAACCTCAGCCCCAGCCCTGGGACACTCCCTAACACTGCCTCTGCACCAGCCCTACCTGGGACACAGAGTAAAAGCACATTTAATAAATCAGTCCTGAGTGCCAAGTGAGGAGCAGCTCCCTCAGAGCCCCTTTAGGATCTCTTTAATTGCATGTCTAAGCTGTTTGCCAATGGCCTCTGAAACTCATCCCTTCAGACTAATTCCTCCCCTTTTATGGGGCTTGTAGGTTATTTGGAAGGAAGCAAGAACAGCCCTGGGACATTCACCTTCTAATTCAATGTAGGAAACTCAAAGCTCCCATTTTTCAAGCAAACATTTTAAAACCTTGAGGCTTTTAGGAGCCAGTGCTGGGCTCCTCATGAGAGTCTGGGCTCCAAACGAGCTGACAGGCAGAATCTCTCGTGCACAGAGCTTTCCAGAGCAGGCATCCCTGCCTTTATTATGGAATGAATCCTCACTCAGAATCCCTTTGATCTCCCACCCCCTCGCACCGTGCAATGGGCAGGGGCTGGATGGGGCACCCCTGGATCCAAATCCACTCCCACAGAAGGATTCAGCACTGGCACAGCCCCCATGGCCCTCCCTGGGACATCTCCACAGAGATCACCTTATATTCCTACCACCCCCAGCCAGGACTGCCAGCTCTGCCACTGTCAAAGCACAGCAGGAACTCGCCCGTTCCCAGCTGGAGCAGCAGGATCTCGTTTCACTCAAATGTCACAGCACAAGGACAGCAAAGCAGAGCAGTGAGGGATGGAGTGAAGAGAAATGTGGCTGTTCATTTACCTTGGTCATTGGGCATTTTATCTGAGGACTCAGCTTAGTGGGGCAAGCACAGGGAGGAAAAAACAAGAGACACATCACAAGGAGTGAGACAGAATTCCAAGTTTCCCACAGCACAGGCAGACTGGCTACAGCTCCTGATTCTCAGCACTAAGACTCACGTGGAAGTGTCCAGACCAGGCTGGATGGGGCTTGGAGCAACCTGGGATAGTGGAAGGTGTCCGTGCCCACGGCAGGGGGTGGAACTGGATGGGCTGTAAGGTCCCTCCCAACCCAATTCTACAATGTGAGTCTATGATAATAAACTCATAACTTTATTTTCCCAAGCTCTCTCATATTTTACTATTTACCAGTTGCCCATCACCCTCAGTTCCTGAATTGTACCCCAGGAGTTCCCACTGCACCACCCCATTCCCAGCGAGCAGATGTGACTCACAGGACCTGGAATTTTACTGCAGCTAAACCCAGGTTTGTAATTGAACGACCCAAGCACCCCCCAGTCCCTGTGGAACAGCCAATTACCCCAGGAGCCGATCACCATCCACAAGGATCCATTCCATGCAAGGCCAAGCCCACGGCAAAGTTCCTCCTGCCTTTCCCAGTGTAAATCCAGCCCGCACATCCCACGGGCTGCGGGCGCCAGGTTACCTTTGGGGGTCCTGAACTGCACGGCCTCGGACATGGGCCCCATTCCCTTGGAGTTGCGGGCCTGGATCTTGAAGAAGTAGGGGGTGTCGAGGGTGAGCTCCTGGATCTGGTGCGTGAGCCGGTTCCCCACCACGGGCTCGATGACCCAGTCGTGGATCTCGGCGTTGACGTCGGTGCTGTAGTAGATGATGTACCCTGGGCAGGGAGGGGCCGTTTCAGCCGCGCAGCAGCGGGCGGGGCAGCGCCCGCGGGGAACGCTGCGCTCGCCCACCCAACGCGCCAGGGGCTTCCCACGCGCGCTCCGCCGTTGACAAACACTAAAAACGCGTTCAGATATCTGCCCTCCCGTCTTCCATCTGAACTGCTCCAAATTTATGGTAAGGGGAGAAAAAGCCGTTTAAAATATCAAGATAATTTCTGACCGCTGTTCCCCACACATGGAAATATTGCTCATTTCCATCCCTTTACCTATTCATAGACCAAATAATGTAAAATAAAATAAAGCTGCCTTTATCAAAACATCCTTAAAATATTAATATTATATTATCTAAATTATGTTAAAACAATATATAATTATAATTATTTCATTACTTTTCAGAATATTAACAAAGACAAAAATAATTTGAAGAGAATGAGGTTGTCTTGCACATCCCAGAAAAAAAGGTATGGGAAGAGTTTATGTTCCGTTATTAAAATACACCGTAATCACAAATCAGTGTGAAGTAAAAGTTTTATAACTTTTTTATATAAAAAACCCCAGATCATCAGCATAAATACTTGAACCTATATTTAGTATTTATACATTGCACATCATATATAAAATATATATTCTATATTATACAATATACATTATATATTACACATTTATAGACATTATTTCTACATCTAGATATAGGTTCAAGTATTTATTTTATATGCTCTCTATGTATGTAAATATACATACATAGAGACATCTATGTATGTCTCTCTGTAACATAAGACATCTATGTAAGTAGTGATGCTAAAAACATTGTAACAGTACAGTGGCACAAGTACTGAATTAACTTCTGAGTGTCCTAATTAGTCACCAACTCTAACGATGCCCGAGCATGTGGGACCCAGCCTGGCCCAGCTCAGCATTCCATGCCCACCCCATCCCCATCCAAGGAGACTGGAGCTGCAAAGCCAAGCATTCCACAGGCAGAGGGGCATGGAATGACATCACCACTCGGCTCTGCTGGCATCACTTGAAGCACAGAGTGAGTTAATGAGGAATTAATTAGTGGCTGGTCCTTGGCAGGGGCTGTTCCCACCAGAGGGCACTCGGTCCCCACATCCCAAAAACTGCTGGGCCCTGGAAAAGGGGAGCTGGTGCCTGCTGCACTCAGACTTACCCCTGAATCACCATTTTATTTCATTTTTAAGCCATTAACTGCTGCTTAAGCAAAAACTGATAAACACAGAACATTTCTGTTCCACACGTGGGTAACCAAGGGTTTCCTTCACTTCAAGGGGATTTTGGAGCTGGAAAATGGGATCATTTTGCCAACCACATGCAGGTAAATGTAGCTGTCTCTCTGGAGTTGTCTCCCCTCCTTTGGGTGTGCCCCAGTCTGAGATGTTTGTGCCCCTCACTGGTCACTGGCAGCCAAGTCCCTTCACCAAAGGCTCCCTGTCTCCAGTCAAACCTCCCTTCCCATGGATTGGAAACATTTTGCTGCCTTTTCCCAGGAACCTAATTCATTTTAGTCCCCTGTCCAGAGCCTGGGCTCCAGCCCTGCCTGATCAGGTGGTCACAGGTTTGATTCCGCACCACGGTTCATTCTGAGCTCAAACCCAAAACCAGGCACTGCAAACAACGTGCCATGAAAACCTGATTTCAGCTTAAAACCTGGGGTAAAAACAATGAAAAACTGAAGTGGATTATTTCAGAAAGCCCTTCCAAATGGGAATCCAAACAGAAATGACAGAAGGGAATCTGTAATTATTACTTTCTGTAAAATGATTTATCCTACACGGCAGTGATGCTCTTAAAGGCAAATAACAGTTTACTCCTAATGGTTCTGCCAGGGGAATAATAAACTGCCCCTAAGTCTGTTCTGTGACACAAAAATGCCACAAAGATGACAAAGAGCACTGGGATGGCCTCTCCTAAATAAACCTCTGATGGGCCAGAGCCACTGTGGATAATTTCTGGAGGCCTGCTATTAGAACAGCACCGGCAAAGGTTATGGAAATATTTAAACTTTCAATTAATTCCTGCTTCCACTTCAATTTCCCACTGCAGTTAGTTTAGATCTGAATATATTTTGATGAGGTACGGAAGTAAATAATTAATCTGAGCTACTGAAGAGATGGGCTGGGCAGACACGGGCAGCCCCAGGCTAAGGGAGGAGGGCCACGTTCCCAGGGGATGTCCCAGTGGGATCCAGCATCTGGATCCCCACGTGTGATTTTGCCCTGGATCCCTCCCACCCTACCTGTGATTTTCCCCTGAATCTATCCCACCCCATGTGCGATTTTGCCGTGGATCCATCCCACCCCACCTGTGATTTTGCCCTTGATCAATCCTGCCCCACGTGTGATTTTGCCCTGGGTCCATCCCATCCCGCCCCACGTGTGATTTTGCCCTGGGTCCATCCCATCCCACCCCACCTGCGATTTTGCCCTGGATCCATCCCATCCTTCCCCACGTGTGATTTTGCCCTGGATCCCTCCCGCCCCACGTGTGATTTTGCCCTGGATCCATCCTGCCCCACGTGTGATTTTGCCCTGGATCCATCCCACCCCGCCCCACGTGTGATTTTGCCCTGGATCCATCCCATCCCACCCCACGTGTGATTTTGCCCTGGATCCATCCCATCCTGCCCCACGTGTGATTTTGCCCTGGATCCATCCCATCCCACCCCACCCCACCTGTGATCTTGCCGTTGGCCTCGGAGGGCGGCTGCCAGTTCACGATGATGGTGCGGGGTTTGCCCTCCTTGCTCACCACGGTCACGTCCTTGGGAGGGGAGGTTGGCACTGGAACACAAAACCGGAGCGTCAGGAGCGTCACTGCTCTGTCACACCGAGAGGAACGACCACCTCAGGGCCCTGGATTTTCATGTGATGCAGAATACAGTTATATCTCCATTTATTCTCTTTAAATTATTCTCATAAATCCCCCACCCTCCTGTATTGTCTCATTGATTTACTCCCAACTGGCCGATGCCATCCAGTGACAGCACCTCCTTCCAATGCAGAATTCCGCCTTTCCAAAGCACTTCTGGCATCACACGTGATCCATGACTGAGTGTCCTCAAAACCATGGACAACTGGGGCCAGTGACCTTTCACCTGAATTTCTTCAGTTGTCAGAAAAATCACACAAACTTGTGAAAGATACAACTTATATAGGCAGGTATCTGAAATATCTCCCTATTTTCAGGTGGCACTGAGACCTAGAAATGCCAATGCCACTTAAAGCCAAATCAGCAAGGTAAATCCACCAGCAGTTTAGAATCCCAGAATGGTCTGGGTGAGGAGAGACCTTAAAGCTCATCCCATTCCACCCCCTGCCATGGGCAGGGACACCTTCCCTAGGCCAGGTTGCTCTAATCTGGCCTTGGACACTTCCAGGGATGGGGCAGCCACAGCTTCTCTGAACAACAATCTCTAGACAGAAACTGTAATTGCTGATTGATTTGAAATCTGCACCACAGAAGAGTTTGAAATGCAGGAATATTTGCTGAGCACAACTGGCCAACTTTTTTCTTTTGGTTGTCAGAGAGCAGCACTGAGGGAAATAAAGGAGGGGAGAGTTTTCCTTCTCCCATCAGTCTCTCCTGATGAAAATCCAGGAAATGGCACAAGTTGCTCCAGGAAGAAACTGAAATCCAAGACCTTCCTTGCTGTGAACTGGAAGCTCCAGCTGGGCTGACCCGCAGCTGTGGCTCCAGAGGGCACTGACCATCCCTGTAGTGCCACATCCTGAAACCCAGGAGGCTTCTGAGGGGGTATCCTGGAGTAAATCCACCTCAGATATTTAATACAACCATCATAACACCGAGCTTCCTGCACTTCCAGAGCTTTATGTACGTGACCTATTAGAAACCAATCCGTAAATCCTCTGGGATGGCCACCAATTAACCCTGTGTGATGAAGAGCTGGAAATCAGGGACAGCCAAAGACCCAAAGTTATTGTAAGTATTGCCCCAAGTATGTAAAAACAGGTTTCAGAGGAAACAAAAACAGAAAATCAGGAGCAGCCCACAGGGGAGCAGCAATTCACAGACAACACAGAGCCCAGAGTTCCATATTCTCCTTCAAGGAGCAAGTCCTACACAACTACTCAGGATTATCCCGAAATAATGAGCCACTCACTCAGGAATTTGGCCAGTATTATCATTCACAAGATCTGTTACGGGAAAATATATTTAGCCTTGAAAAAAAATTTTTATTTTAAATTTTCTCCTTTGTTCCCAAGCTTTGAGGTCATATTTGCAAATGTTCTTTACAACCACTCCAACCTGACACTTCCTATTTCAATGCAGAGACCTCCTGCATCGAGCCCTTGCTCAGGGACTTTTAGGGTGTCAAATTCTCTTTAAAAACTTCATTTGTGCAACCTTTACAGTCCCTGCACTCAGTGCAGAGTTATGGCTGAGGACTGAACATGTGTCAGCAAAAATAACAAACTGAGTGTTTTAATGTGGGCTGGGAATAGTGGGATGGGAAAGGAGCCTCAGCCCTGAGCTGGCCCCACATCGTGGAATTCCCACCCAAAACCACGACAATGTTTTCAAAGCAACTGAAGCACACTGGGACTTCAGAGTAAGTTCACAGAGTTCAGATTTTACTCTGGGTTTGCTTTTTCTTTTGAAGAAATGATAGAATTTCAATTACAGAAATTTGGAAGATCTCACTAATTCTTCGCACGTTTGATTTTTTGTCTGTATTTTAATTTAGCAGGAGAACTCCAGGCTCATTTGGATGGGCTTTTTGTCCTCCACAGTTCATCTAAAAAGAAACCTAAGCATAATAAGCAGTACATTTAATTGCACAAAGTTCATTTAACACTGCAGGATAAGAAGAGCTAATGAGGGGCAGGTCGGGGAGAGGGTCTGGCCCTCACAGTCACTCCTTGGGCCCAAGTTTTTCCTGGCAGCTACAAACCCTCCTCTGTTCTGCACTGAACAGGAATTTAGGGCTCATTTGGATGTCTTAATTCCTACTGTAATTTTTTTGTCTTCATTTGCCTCGTGCACCTTCTCTAATCTGTAACAATTATCATCACATTTACAGCAAATTTTAATTATTATTTGCTAAAGTGTTTTCATTGTATTTGCTGTTAATGTGCTTTTTGTGAGACTTTCTTCTCGCCTGCCTAGGAACTGTGCTACATTATTCATGACTTCTCTGTAATTTGATGTAAATTCTCCTGTAATCATCCTTTGGAATTTTGAAGTGTGTTGTTGTTTTTTAATCAGAATTTCTGACTGAACTATTCAGAACCCCCCCAGCAAGTATTAATCAGCAGAACCCTTTCACAAACGGGGAGGTGGCAGAGTTGGTTTCTTTATGGATATCCCAGCCCTTCCAGAGCCAAGGGTACCTAATTCAAAGGTGGTCCCATGTGCTGTCATGCTCCAAGTGCTGGATCTCCTGCCCTTGGTCACCATCACCGAGAACTCGTAGAGGGTGTTTGGCTTCAGCCCCGTCACCAGATAGCTCAGAGTGGTGGCATTTGCAGTCTGAAAGGAAAACCAGAGTCAGCACCTCCCAAACCCACAGCCACTGCTCTCAGATCCCCCCATCCCACGTGTTCCCAACATTTCCATAACCGCAGTCGTTAATTCGGGACTGCTTTGTCTCTGTCGTGCAAATTCAGTAATCAAATTATTAACGTTTATCCTCCACTAGAAATTCTGCAATCAGCACAAGCGTTTATCAGCAGTCAATTACAAATTTAAAAAGGCAATACAAGGTCCAGGGCCCACTTGTTATGCAGTGTTTACCTGGGGGGTTCATTTACAGCATTTCATTAACTCATCTGGCTGGGAAAACAAAAAGCACAGCAAGCAACAGCCCTGCTTGGAATCTGGAGCTGCCTCCCAAATTCCTGCCAGAATTTCCCTTACATTCTTAAATGTAATAAACGATCAAGTCAAGATACACTTGTGACACTTGAAGAGAATGAAGCTTTACTAATATGTAGATTTTTTCAGAAAAAATGGTTATTTAGGATCACACACGGGAACTACACGTGGCTCATAGTGGAATTTGTAAGTCAGCATTTATAAATATCTGGTATTTGTTATAAATGGCTTCAGCACCAACAGAATGTACTGGAGGCCCATGGAAAAAAAGCAAGCTGTATTTACAGATATGTATATTCCTCACCTTGACCTCCAGTGCTGTAAACACGGAATTAAAGAGTTGTTTCAGGGTTTGACAGGGCCATACAACAACTGGGAACAGCCACTGCCTCCAGAAACCACTGACTGCAGCTGATTTATTGTCAAGGTAAAGGCCCATTTCCTGAAGGCTCCAGCAGTGACAAAGAAACCCTGAGATCTCCAATATCTTTATTCCTTTTTTCTTACACTGGGTGAAATCCAGGGAATGGTGAGCCAAGGGATGACTGTGATTTGTGCCCAGGGCTTTGCTGTCTGTGGCCAGACAACAAAGACTTATAAAATGAATTAAAATTAAATCCTCTATTGGCTTTAACCTTTCCTTGATCCACACTCAGTGCAGTTTTGGAGCACATGGGGCTGTGGCTGAGTGGGTGTGACACAGCTGGAATGGGCACAGCTCCCTGGGAAAGGAGGGGAGCAAAGGCCTTGGCCGGGAGTGATGGAATGACAAGTCCAAGGCAGGAATCTTTCCCTCCCTCCTGGCACTACGAGCTGCCCTACCCCACAAACCTCTTCCTCTCTGGGATGCCTGTGGGAATTCCCAGCAGCATTTCAGCATTCCAATATTTGTAATACTTGATGTGGCAGCTGGGCTCCTTTTACAGGTGAAAGTTCTGGTTTCCATATCTAGCTTTGAATCTCGGGATCTTTGAGTTTCCCTGTGCATCCCACTGAGTGTAAATGACACACCAGAGCCCATCTGGACTGTCAGACTCTGCTGCTTTCCCCATTTTTCACACCACTTCACTGTTTTTAGGATCCCAGCCCATCCCACGGTACCAAACCCTGCTCACCTGCTGGAAATAAACTCCGTAAGTATTACCCTGAACAATTCATTTCCCCTTTCCGCAGTCCTAAAGGATCCAAGATAAGGTTTAATATTTATCCCCGATGGATCCCAGGCAGCTGCAGGACAACCCCACACACCGGCTATGGGGCTTTGGAAAACTGATCCATGTTGGTGCAGTTCAAAGCACAGGAGCTGGATCCCAGCTCCTGTTTACAGACCCTAGACTGGCACAATCCTGTACAAACTATGGAAAACAAGGCTCCTTAGAAGGAACCGCTCATGTTGGGAGCACACAGCCTCTTCCTCAGCAGTTTGTGTCACTGTAGGAATGGGGCAAAGGAAGAAAATCTCAATGAATGGTCTCAACACCCAATTTATGGATGAGAGGGATGGATGAAACAGCACCGTGCTGAGCAGATGCAGCTGTGGATCCTGGAGAAGGGACATGGGATTTCTGTGCCCAAGGCTGCGGAATGAGGATGCTCCAAAGCCTCTGGATGCACTGAGCAGGAGCCGGAGAGGGGCCAGCACAAGCACTGTACTCACTGGAGTAAAGTTACCACAGCCTGACTGAGACCCAGCACCTCCCTGCAAGGGGTTCGACCTCCCTAAAAATAACCAACAGAGCAGGAGAGTATTTCCAACCGAAACACGGGAAGAAAAGCAGGATGTGGGTTCTCCAGACATCACAGCTTGCATGTGATCAGAACAAATACCTCAAACTTCTGCCTTTCAGGCAAAAGCTTTCTACAATTTTGACTAATTTTAAACTATATGCCACCATTCCATATTGGTTTTGATCACAGTAAAACTTGTTGCCCACTGGCCACCAGCACTAGGAACTATTGGATTACTGTATTATTTTATTAGTTATTTTATTATTTTTATTTTCTATTTTATTTCATTCTTTCAAGCAATTAGCTAATGAAATTGTAGCTTTATTTAAACCACTCCCGAGACATCCTCTGCACATGACTCAGGAATGTGGGCTCGGAAGTAACTTGCCTTTAGAGGAGGAATACACACATATTTACATCTTTTCATTCCAATAAAAAAAAACCAACCCGGATTATAACAAGCTGGCTCTGCAGGAGCATAAAGAGAGCTCCACTGGCTGGGTATTTTAACAACCAATTCCTCTGAGTCTCGTTGCAAATGTGAAATTTGCAGTCAGCAGCTTTGAGCCCTCCAGGTAACTCTGAAAATTCATTAAAAAATCTAAGCAACCACCAAACCAAACCCCAAATCCAGTCTCCAAATCAAAACAGATGAAAATGGAGGAAGACAGGGATATCATGAAGTTATTGTTGTGTATTTTGCATCCAGTCAGTTCCCAAAGGAAAGGTTCCGTATCAACATGGCACGAATTGAAAAGACTGTAAAAGCAACTTAAAACCATTGGGGTAAATCTGCTTTCCCTGCAGGACTCACCCCAGTGAGGGGCCCCAGTCACACACACCCTGTAATGCTTTAGGGCCTCTCCAGAGGTGAGCCCACGCCTCCCACAGCCAGGGACGGTGGCAGTGGGAAGCAGCAAATTGTCACCGTGTCCATGGAGTGAACAACTCCAGCAGTGTCTGTTCCTCCCCTGAACCAGCTCCTCTATCCACTCCCACAACACCCCAGAGCTCTTTCCCGCTATTCCCCCTGGACCCGGAGGAATCCTGCCCCTCCAAGGACGCCATGCTCATCCCGGCAGCATTCCCAGAGCTGTGCCTTTCCCCTGCCAGAGCAGGGCTCTCCCGTGGGCCTCGGTACCTTGTACTTGGTGTTGGCAGGGATGTTGGTTTTCCAGCGGACGGTGTAGAACCGCGCGTCCGTGATCTTCTGGTTCTTGGGCAGGGAGTTGTCTGCCCAAGTGATCCGGATGGTGTCATGGCTCAGGATGGAAGCCTGAACTCCCACCGGGGGCATCATGGGAGACGGATCTGGCACTGGAGTGTATGGAGCATTAATAACAAACAAATCAACCTCGGAAGTGTCTGGGGAATCCATGGGGAAAAGGCCGTGGTTTATAATTAAAAAGGGAGGAGGTGGCATTTTAATGTCAACCAAAACAAAAAAGGGGAATGCAGGGAAGTGCAATGAGATGGAAGGTGAGGAATGGAGAGAAAGAGAGAAAAGCCAGAGTTAATAGGTGACATCAGACTGGGCAATAACATCACTCTTGCATCGTCCTCCCTCCTCCAACAGTAACACAACACGTCCATGCTGGCATATCCCAAATTAGTGCCCAGTGCGCTCAGCCACGGCCTGGGAGCCCCAAACACTCAGCCATTGTCACGTCATTTGCCTGGAGCATCCACTGAGTGCTCTCCCAGAAAACAAGGAGGACACAGAGCTGCAGCTCTGGATGGACAAATGCCACTTCCCAAACACAGGGACCTCCCAGCACCTTCTAGAGGAAGGTTCCAAGCATCAGACAAACTTGCAGTAAATGTGAAACTGCAATTCCAGCACCCTCTGGAAAACCTCTAAGGATTCCTGTTTGTCAGGACTAACCCAGAGTGCTTCACCTCCACCAAATTCTGGGGTGGTGTCAGCAGGCTGGGAGAGAGCCCAGCGAGCCATGGCATCGCAACAGCTCACTTGCAATTCCTCTGCCTAAACTCTTTTCTTTATAGATAACAAGACCAAAACAAAAATTGCCCAAAACTTGGTGTGAGTGACAACAGAGGGAGACTTACACAAAGCAAACACAGGCATGAGGTTCAAAAACCAGAGTGTAAAAGACCAAAAAAGTGCTGTATTAGTCCACAAACGCCCAGCTCAGGGCCTTTAGAACTGCACCCACAATGGCTGTGCTCAGGTAATGGTAATGTTTGGAATTAGAACATCCATTAGTAGTTGATGGATCAGTTTTGAATTTCCAAATGAGCCCAATTTTCAGTGGTTTATCGGGAATGTGCGAGGCCGAGCAGGGACAGGGATGGAGAGCACGGGATGCACTGAGAACCAGGAGCTTCCCTCACAGCCAGTCACTCCAGCTGCTGGGCAGGACTCACCGGAGTGGGGCCGGGTCACGGCGCTCTCGTACAGGGGGATCCCTTCCCCCACGTTGTTGAAGGCTTTCAGGGTTATCACGTAGTGCGAGCTGGGGTCTGAAGGGGAGAAGAAATCAGCATAACCAATGAGTCCTTTTTCTGCTTCTCCATATCCTCTTTGTTCAGTAGTTTAATTTTTACCGGGAATATGTGAATTGACTAGATTTGAACTGAGACAGTCCCCATACAGACCCTCTCTGTTTGTGTTCGCAGAATCCCAGACTGGTTTGGGTTGGAAGGGACCTTAAAGCTCATCTCATTCCACCCCCTGCCACGGGCAGGGACATGACAGTGGAAGTTTACAGCCACAGCAAATCTACATTTAAGCACAGCCAAATTAGGAGTGAGAAAAACAATTTGAAGTGAGCATTTAATTTGCTCTACTACAAAACAACTCCAACTTCCGACTTGATGGAATTCCCAATATTGCTGTTTCTCTCACTTTCAGACTGTTTTACCTCCCACAGAGAATTCTGTGGAGGGGTGAATCTTTATTTTCCTCTTCAAGGAGCTGCCAGTGAATCTCGGTGACATTTCAGTTCCTTTTTTCTCCCGAAGCTCCACACGGAGCGTGGGGGACTCGGGCCGCTGCTCACTCGGAAGCCACCGTAAGCAGTGCCGAGGGAGGGTGGGACGGGGCCCAGGAGCCCACTCCCCGCACTCACCCAGGTTCTCTATGGTGTAGTATCTCTGCTTGTAGTCCACCTTGATGGTCTGGGCGTGGGGGCTGCCGATGCCGTAGCCGATGGCGTAGCCCCTGACCACCACGTCCTGGTTCTCGGGCGGGGTCCAGCTCACCACGATGCTGGTGACCAGCGGCCGCACGTGCAGCGAGCTGGGCACCTCGGGGACACGGCTCTCTGCGGGGACAGGCAGGGAGGCAGTCAGCCCTTTCTCTCCGGTGAAGGCAAGGACGTGGGGATCGTGAGGTGGGAAGGTCAAACACAGCACTTCCGCTCTGCTGGAATGAGCACATTCCAATGGAGAGCTCTGGCGTGTGGGAGAGAGCAAAGAGCTCCAACAGCACGGTATTAATCGAGTTTTGGATACCATCACACTTCCTTTAAAAGGAAGGACAGTTGTACTGAAGCTAAGGGGTTTTGACTGGTTTTTGTATCAGATCTGCTCAGGCTTTTTGGATGGTGGTGCGTGTTCTCACCAATTTTTCCCATATGCACCAGTTTTATCCCATCTGTCCCCTCCACAAAGCAATCTACTTTTAATTCCATCATACTCCTTACTTGTGGGTATTAAAAGAATTGTATGGAAAATTCTGATGGTGAAAGAGTGGTTCCTGAGCTGGTTGTAGCACCAAATAGGATATTCCAAAGCTCTAAGAATTGCCCTGCAAAGTGTTCTCCTCACTTGTCCTACACTTGTCACTGCCTAAATCCTTGGACTCCCATAATTCACAAAATATAGCAGAAACTACACAGCCATACTAAAAGTTAAAAAAATACAGAGTCCATCTCAAATGTTCAAACCCTACCTGCAAAAGCAACACAAATCTCTTCCCATCCCACGGAGACAAGGAATGTGGATCCCTAACTCCAGGAGACTTCCACAACATGCCACTGTAAGCTCCTGATATTTTTCCTAAGAGGTTTTTCCCCACTGTTGACTGGAACCTAAAAGCAATCTCCCAACTGTCCCTGCAGTGTCCACAGCTTTGGGTTCACTTCTCAAAAAGGAAATAAATCCTTTTGTCGGGTGCCATTGGATTAGGACTAATTCCCTGCAATAGTAAACTGAGCTCTCCACTCCAAAATGGAATCAAGGACTTGTGCTTCCTGCAGGGATTTCATTTTAATGGAACATGCTGCATTTCTCTACAAACATTTCATAAAGCACCACAACAGGATTATTTGGATCACAGCACAGCACCGGCCCCCAGCCCGGGGAGCTCTCGGGCTCCTGCTGACACAGCCCAGCAATTCCAGTTCCCAACTATTAAACACAGCAAAGCTCCAAGTGCAACATGAGAGGTGACATTTTTCACTGCACTGGGGAGAAACTCTGTACAACTGTTCAACACCTCCTGCTCTGCACTCCTGGGGAGACCTGCTCGACTCCAACATGGAATTGTAACGCTCTGGCTCCCCTTCACTTTCATGGGATTGCCGTGGAAATTATTTTCTATTTAAACTCAAAAAGCAGCCGTGGAATAAACAGAAATTATGCCTCATGTGTCTGCTGAAGCTAAGAAATGCAAGATGAGCTGTAAATACATTTGCATGGTGTTAAAATTATCCACATGAGCTTTCTAAAGAAAGAAACTCAAAAAACACAGTGTGCACATGCAGAAAGATCTCACAGGTGTGTACAGAATTATATGAATCTCATGTTATGTTTTCCTAACTGTCAATTTTTATTACTTTATTCAATGGAAAGAACGTGCAGAAAAAGCCAGATTTCCTGCAACACTCTGAGGTGAAAAAAATTTAAATGACAGAATCAACAGAGAAGGAAAAGGTTCTTTTTCTTCTTCCTCCTTCTGCCCTATTCAAATTTAAATTTAATCCTGGTGCTATCCTCTGGCAAAGTGTTGTTAACTCCAGTTCAGGGCCACTTCTATTACCCTGTGAAGTGCTTGTTTACAGAGCTCTGCCCCACTTTGGGGACCTCAGGGCTCCTCAAAGCTCCAGGATTGTGTCACATCCACTTAGGGAACAACAAACACATGGATCAAGGAATTTCCAATACCTACATCCCTGACCTGCTCTGTTCACACTGGGAGAAGGAGCAGCAGGAGGACCAGGATTAAGCTGAGCTCAGCTTTGCACAGACAGAGACAGGAAGGATCTTCCAACAGCAGAGAGCAAATATTGACACACTTCCATCATTTCACCTCCCAGCTGCCAGGAGCACTGAGCCTGCTCTGCTACAGCACACCAGTCCATGGATTTGGTGGAACAGACTCTCTGCTGAGGAGAACCCTTCACAGCACATGCAAAGAGCTTTGGAATATCCTATTTAATGCTCCAAAGAGCTCAACAACCTTTCTTTGATCATCAGAATTTTCAATACAATTATTCTAATACCCAAAATTTCAACAGAATTATTTAATACCCCCAATTTCGATATAATTATTCCTGATGGGAGACATGGTCCAGACTAGTCCACCACCACTGAGAATATAATCCAGCTTCCTTTTCTTCTGTGCAAAATAAGTTACTGTGGGTCAAACAAAGCAGAGCACCCATGAGACACAGGGGTTACACTGCAAAGGGCTGTTGGTGAGAACATTTTCCATGATTTCTTTCCCACTGTGACATCTCACTGTCACTCTACGTGAGTATTTGTTAGCAGAGAACACCTGGTGCCAACGTACAGCAATAGGAAGTGCAGAAGCAGAGTTTAATCTCAAGCCATTTTATTGACTTGGCAAGAATCTTCTGTTAAAACAGAAATTGATGTCACTTAATCCTAAATAAACCCCATTGTACAACTAGAAGGGAAGTGAAAACACAGAGGTTTGCCTTTCAGAGAGGCAGGCAGGTGTCAGTGAACGGGAATGACCGGATTCCCGTGCTGTGCTGCCCCAGCCCAGGGTCTCTCACCGTCCAGGTCGCTCTCGAAGGTCTCTGCTGACACCCAGTCGGTGGCGGGGCCGGTGCCGTTCACGGTCAGGGCGGCCACCCGGAAGCTGTACTCGGTGCCTCGCTCCAGCCCTGCGGGACACGGGCCATCAGCATCCCCGCAAATCCCAGCAAATCCCAGGATAACCCACGGGAACCAGCCCCCGCCCCCCGCGGGGTCAGGGTGGAAGGGACTGGGGGGTCCTGTTTGCAAACAGCTTTAACTTACGGCGTTAATTAAACAATTAATTAATTTTAAGAACAGGAACATCCACAGCATGACCAAAACTGTGGGTGGCACAGAGGCAGCAGGTGAGCAAAGTCACAGACTTGTTTAAAGTAGGTAAGAGTCTATACTAAAAAACGAGAGCACTGTGAAAAGGCACTCAAAATTTGATATATGGAACCTCTCCAACAGCTTTTGTTACTGGCAAAAATATACTGGAATTACAGGAATCTCTCAATTCTGTGAGAAAACTGAGACTTACTAAGTAATAGCTGGAGTTTCTGAGAAAAAAATCAGAATATCTTGTCAGAAGCTCTTCTAGAATTTCACAATTTCTTTCCTTTTGACCACACACTCATTTACAGAGATTTTAAAAATGAACACAACATAATCTTGCTCCTGTTCTCATGCACTGCTTATTCCTGCTGACCAGAACCGTAGATCTAGTAGCAACATGTGACGGACACTAAGTGATGGACTAGACTGGATTTTTAAGTGTACAGAAGGATAAATTGCATTCCCTCCAGAACATCCCATGGACACGAAATGGGACATTTCAGGGATGCCTAGGGTCAGCTGTTCCGGGGGCTCGGAGCTGGGTCCACCTGCTCAGGTGACCATGCCAGCCCTGCTCCTCCTCCACACCTCCATCCCTGGCACTTGGGCACACCAGGAACTCAGGGTCACCTTGTTGAGGTGCCTTTTGGAAACATTTTAAAAGGAATCATCCAATCCCCTTCACAAATCCATGGCCAAATCAGGGCTGGAGAACAGGTCACCATGAACAGGTCACCAGACCCCAGGCACCACTTGCAGCCCACACAACCCAGAGCTCCTTCGGGAGCTGCTTCTGTTTGTCTTCCCAGGCGGGAACCCAATGGAATCGTGTCCCTGAGCCCACTGAACACACCCAAAGGCCCCTGGTGAGGACAGGTCCCCCTCACCTTCGATGAGCTGGGAGAGCTGGGTGCCCCCCACGCTCTCGGTGACGTCGCTCTTGCGCGAAACCTTCCGGTAGCGGATTTTGTATCCCGTGATCTGCCCGCTGTGGGTCCCAGCAGGAGGGGGCTGCCACTGCAGCAGGATGCTCTGGGGAAGGTACAGAGGAAGGTATTGGGAAAGAAGTCTTCAGGAAAGGCTTTAAAAAAAAATCCCCACTCACAATCCCAAAGGTATCATGGCCAAGTATTTCATTTTCTCTTCTGGAGTGCCCAGGACACCACAGAAGTGTGTTTGTGTGTGCACACACTGCAAACTGCAGTGAGCAGGAATTCCAGCTCTGCTCCTTCAGCCTTTCGGGCCTCATTAAACCCCTGTCAACATTAGCACTGTCACTGTTTAATTGCATCCCACCATGGCCAGCCCACAGCCAGACTGGAGTTCCCGACGCTCCAAGCCCCACATTCAAATATTCTCTCACACAAAGAGCTCAAAAGCTGCATGGGAGAAAAAAGACTCAAAGCAGCTCCAAAATGCGGCCAATCTAAGACACGCCAGCCTTTTATTTACTCATTGCCAACAGGAAATTCTGCAATCTTACCTTGGAATTTCGTACCTCCAGCGTTAGATTCTGTGGTGGAGCACTGGGAACTGGAAATATCGAAGGAATTACAACTCAGAAATTTTCAAGTATTGTATTTCACACCCAACTACTCTCATTTGCTATGAAAGTACAAACCATTCTGGTTTAAGACACCATATACAGAGCTACAAATCCTCCCACAGGAACTTTCAGACACAGTGATGGGTTGAGGAGGGTTGTGTATTTTCAGCATGAAGAAAAAACTCCTTACTCAGGTCTTTATTAATCACAGCTATCTAAATATACTTTATATTTAAAAGTACTTCTCAAACTCTCAGAGAAGAGATCCCACCCAGTACTTTCCCAAGGCACATCTTTAATGAACACACTGCTTGATTTGGGCAACTCACATTTAAAATTCTGCCTGCAGTTTTTGTTATCCTGATTTTCTGTAACAGGAAAACCCCCAAGTCATCACGACCCTGTGACACTGAGGAGGTGAAGAGCATCACAAAGACTGGGGCTGCCTTTAAACTCCTACTCTTTGCTACTTCTTTACTCGCTGTAGCAACTTGCCACTCATGGCAGTGAAAGTCAGAGGAAAAGGGAGCGGCAGAGAGGCCCTGGGAGCAAGGAATTCTTTGTTGCACCACAGCAAACCTTACTGCAGGCAGGAAGAGAAGGCTCCAGCAAAGCACAAGCATGGGGAAGGAGCACGACAGGGATAAAGAGGGATGAGGACTGCTCCAGCCTGAAGAATTCATTTTCCAAATAACTCAGCCCAGAGAACCCTGCCGAGTGCATGAAGTGAAAGAAGAGGGAAAGGCACTCGGGGGTGGGGTTAAACAAACCCCCCTCACCCACTACCCAGGGCAGAAATGGAGAGGAGCAGGATTTGCTTTTCCTTCCCTTGTCAACCAAACTGAGCCTGCAGTCACCAGCCCTGGGGATTAAGTGTTATGGGCCTGAAAAGCAGCACATTGAAGGGGAGAGGATACAAAGCCAAGCTTTCTTTGACATCCAGTCCCACCCCCTGCCATGGGCAGGGACACCTCCCACTGTCCCAGGTTGCTCCAAGCCCCGTCCAACCTGGCCTAGGACACTTCCAGGGATGGGGCAGCCACAGCTTCTCCGGGCAGCCTGTGCCAGGGCCTGCCCACCCTCCCAGGGAAGAACAGGGGTTTCCTGTGGAAAAGCATCTCCTGGAGTGGGACAGCACACGGAGAGCAGCCAGGCAGGAGCACCAGGATGATGGCTCAGACACTGGGAGAGATGGGCCTCAGCCAGACTGTGATGCTCAGATTCCATTCCCAGCTGTAATCCCTGATCAGGGATTCCAGGAGAGGAGAAGCAATCCTCAGGAGCAGCACATAAACCTGGGTTCAAATGGTAATACCTGCAGAGGTAGCCCTGCAACAAGGCACCGTAACAGATTAGGAGCAAAAGCCTACACAAAATGCAGATGCTTGTTAAATCAGGGCTGAAGGAAGCTTAGGGAGAAATCCCTGCAGGGAACATGGGGATCGCTCCTGGACACCACAACAGGAAAACACAGGAAGAATATGTGCATCATTTCAGAAAGATTTGAGAGCCTGAAGGGGTATGAGACTGTAAGAAGCAAGATTACATCCTTCAGAGAGCTTTAGAAAATAAATATCTATAGGGTAAATGTGAAAACCTAAGGTAGAGAAAAAAGAACTCCAGGAAAACTTCATAATGACATTATAACTAATAATAAATTCTTCTTCAAACAACCAAGGAGCTGGAAGCCCTTCAGAGAAATCAGAGTGAGCGAATGGTCAGGGTAGGGCAGAAAAAGTCAAGGACACACAACTCTCTCTGCATCTGTAGTGAGGGGAAGGGGAAGGAGAGGTTTCCACGACACCTTCCAAAGGATCCACATGTTCTGTTCAGCTGAAATATCAATGCAAGGGATTATGGAAGAGTCAGGCCTAGGGAGCAGCAGTGTCTTGCCAGGGTTATGTGTTATCCATCCAGGATTTCCTAAGGAACAGGGGAATGAAACAGCTGCATGACTTCTGTAACCTCTCCCAGTTTATATTGATAACGGGAGGTGGGAAATGTGGTGCCAGCATTAAAATGGGACCACTCAAACTCCAAGGGCTGGGTCAGAAACCTCTAGGTTTCTAGGGGGCAAATCATAGCAATGAAGCAACAATAAAGCATGAAATTGAGAGATACAGGAGCTATAACAGGAGCAGTAATAGGCATTTCTCCCTTTTTCCAGGGAAATCCCTTCAATTTTAAGCAATGAGGCCACGAGGGGATGGGAGGGAAGTGCTCACTGGAGTAAGGAGCTGGTTAAAAGGAAGGCCAGAGCAGGAAGGTACGTGGGGGAGATGAGCTGGGGAGAGCCCATGGTGTGATCCTGTGGTAAAGAACTGCACAAAGACCTTGGGATGTTTCCCCTCAGTGCTGAGAAGAGCCAAAAAAGCCCCTCAAATGCAAGTAATGCCTCACTTGTACCTTTGATACCATTTTAGTCCCCTCTACCTGCATTTTTAAAATGAAGGAGAAAAGAAACCTGGAAAAAAGGTTCAGAAAAGGGCACTGAAGGTTGAAACAGCTTAAACAAGAGAAATGGGTAACCATTCCTGTGCCTTTGGAATCTGGAAAATGGATGAACCAGGGAGACCATGGCAGAGGTCCATAGAACCTTCCATATTCCTTCCACAGAGGAATAAGCAGTGGACATTCAATATTCCCTCTCTCAGGAGCACAGCCCCAGTGACACCCACACAGAGCAGGGGCAGAACACACAGAAAGGGGGGATTTCTCATAGGAAATTTATCTGTGGAATCTTTTGTCCACTTGATGTAGTGGATAAAAGCTGGCGTGGGTTCAAGAAGACACTGACAGGGTTTCATGAAGAGAAACTGAATTAGCAAATACACAGAAACCACTGCAAAGTCAGGAAGTGCCCCAGAAACAAACTTGGGCGCAGAGAGGATCTGGGACAATACTTCTCTCTGCTCCTGGTCACTCCTGGGGAGAGGATTCCAGGCTCTGCTCCCTTTCCACCTGAGTGTTCTTACATATCAATCAACTTCTCTATAACAAATATAAGTTAACACTAACTCTGAGCACTCTGCAGTTGCTCGTGTATCTCTATTTGCTCACATCACCTCTTTATTTGCCTTAGAAAAAATACTGACACCTTCTCCTGCTTTCACTACTCTATGCAATGGATTTAATAACTCAGTGCAAACTGGACTGCAAACACAGGGACACAATTAAAATAAAACCACTCCAAGAGTCTGCTCATATGTAAAAATGTCAGAGAATTAAAAAATAATCTGGAGTTGCTGCCTTCAGTGTATTTGTTTTACTGTCTCTGCTCAATGTAGGTTCAATAATCCATGGAATAAATGCTGGAATGAAGGACACCATTGTTCCATAACCACAACTCCAGATCCTTTTGCAGGTGGAGCAATTTTCCTTCACCCCATTTCGGAAAGCCTCGGGGGGGAATTCTGACCATGAACAGCCACACTCAGCAACGAGCACACCCCGTAAGAGCGCGGTTAAAGATTCACCCGTCGGAAATCGGCGCCTAATTCCCGGAAGCAGAGCCCCACAAAGCCCCGCACCCCCCAGAGCGAAGCGGCTTTACCGTCAGACAGGGTGCGCACCACGACGTCGTGCGTGGACACGCCGGGGCCGTGCTTGTTGTAGGCCACCACGCGGAAGCTGTACTCCGTGAACTTCCTCAGCCCCGTGACCGTGTGCGACAGCCCCGCCACGTCCACGTCCTGCCAAACACACACCCGCGGCGGCTCAGGCCGGCTCTGCCACGCCACCGGCGCCGAAGAACCGCGCAGCTCAGAGCCCCACGCGCCTCTGTCTCACGTGGACGCGCAGCCAGGACTTGTGAAGATGCCAGCTGGGAGTTTCCGGGAGAAAATTCTCTCTATCCTATTTAAATCCTAATGAGGACACTGGTCCTGTACATGGAAAGGGATCTGGAAACTCACAGAACCCATAATAATGTGTATCACTGTAATTTGAATAGTGGGATGCAGAAGAAAAGGCAATGGCCGTGTTTAAAAACTGATGTAAAAAATATTTGAAAGCTAAGAAAAATTCCCTTTGCTTTTTAAAGCTGGAATCATACTGATACGCAATCGGATGGGAACGTGGCTGTGAGGACTCGGATTAATCCTCATTATTCTCAGGTGGCAGCCCATGCTTCTACAAAACACCCTGAATGCTTCAGTGGAATCCTAAGGAAATTTAATCCATTAAATGCTCAGCAATATCAAAATATCAATCACTGGGTCCAAGAACTCAAGAGAGTTCAGATTAAGGATCACACCAAAATCAGGAGTTAGGCTGAATTACTAAAACCCAGCCTACAACTCTGTGCAAACATCTTTTATACCATCTGGACCAGAACTGCCAGCGATGACACGGCTGTTCTTTGCCTTCTCCTCTCGTGATATGATGGAATTCCCCAAAATCTACTTGAGGCTGATGGATATCAAACCAGGGCATCCCTTAAAAAATGGGTTTCATTCCCAGACACAAACATTCCATGCTGCAATTTTGATTTTAAACATTTCCCATCTTTCAGGCTAAAGGATTCAGTCTGTCAGAGAAGCAGACCCTTCCCAAGGTGTTTCCAGCAGTTTAAGGCAGCCCAAGTGGGTGCACCAGGCTCCGTACCTGCTCCGTGTCCTGCCCCTTCTCCATGTAGTAGAGTTTGTAGTTCTGGATGTCCCCGTTGCCCGAGAGCGGCGTCTCCCAGGTGACGGTGACCGAGGTGGGCGAGCCAGAGAACGCGCGGATGTTGGGAGCGGGGCCGGGCAGCTGGACTGGAACACAAGGGTGGAATTCTGTTAGTGCCGAGCCTGGCATCCCCTCCCTGCTGCCATCTCCCCCGGGGAAAAGGGGGTATTTTTCCCATTGTGATATTCCACGTGGATTCACCGTGGGGTGGAAAGGTGGGACCAAATTTCCAAAGGAGATCCTGCTCCCTGGGGCACAGTCCTTTTGTCTGGAATGACCCTAACAAGTGAGCTGGCATTTGCCTAAAGTTTTCCCTCTTTCAGTTAACGACAATTTAAAAGTATTCCTGTTACAACAGTTTAGAGAATTTAGCAAAGACTGTCCCATGGTGACAATCAACCCCATAAGCCCATGAACCCAGAAAATCTTTGGAAACTGTGGTCTGCAAGTGCAACTTTTAAAGAGCATCAGCTTCTGGGAAAGCTCATGAACGGGCAAAATGAAACATAAAATCAAACTGGATCCCAAAGTGAGGCAAACTCCAGAACACCCCAGCTCACCCTCGGGCTGCGTTGCCACCTTGAGCGGTGCCGAGCTCTCGCCGGGGCCGTGCCTGTTCTGGGCCACGACCCGGAACACATAAACTGTCTCTGGCATCAGGTTCTGCACCATCACCTGTGTCTCTCCAGCACGACTCGTGTTTTCCACACGTTCCCTTTGGGAAACAAAAGGGTTAGGCATGCACACAGCCACTGATTAGTAGGGTTTGGAGAGGTAAATCAGGAGTAGTTGCTACTACAGCGTGTCCCTTTTGATCGCATCCAGTGTGTAAATGAAGTGGGGATTTACACCACGCTCCCTGCACAACACAACAACAACAACGTGCCAAAATTGCTGGTGACAAACTGCTCCCAATTTTGCAACTTCTCTTTGCTCAAAACCGAACGTGCTGAAGGAACAGAATAAATTACACTCGACACCACCAAACTCTGAGTGGTTTCTTTGTTATTCCTGTGACAGCAAGTGATAATTCACGGTGACAGTTTATCCTACAACTCAGAAGCCAGCAAAGAAACTCTTTTAGCAGCACACACAGTCTGGCGAGATTTAGGGCATTCCTGTTAATATTGTGGGGCTGCTTTTCAGCTATTTTTCAAAGGAGCTGTTTTAATGTGTTCTTCTACCTCCAGACTTCCCTCAGCTCCTTGCTGATGTTTGGATTTGTCTGGAGTACCCAGGACATGGCCACGGCATTGATGCCAGTTCCACAAGAGGAGTGGAGACAAAGTGGCTTCTGTTGGATCCAAGCAGATTCCAACCTCCACCAACACCTGGAGACAGATCCAGGCTACCAGACCCCTGCCCAGGGAAGGGATACACTTGGCACAGGAAAGGGCATCTCTGTCAGGCCAGCATTTTGCAAGCTGGAAGCCCTAATCCAGCTGGGAGCACACAGCTTGTGTGGGGGCACCTGAAGGGTTATTGTGGGTGTTCAGTGACCCTCCATGGCACCCCCGGCACCGGAACCCAACGCTCCCCCTGCGGAACAAGGCCTCTGCCAAAAGCCATCCAGGAAACTCCATCTGTTCTTATCAAGGATTGAGGGGAAGATTAGAAGATTGATCATTAACTCAGGGCAGCCTTTATTTCCGACCCTGCACCTGAACTTGCTCGGAGCTGCCTTTGGGTAACACCGTCCGTCCTTCCCCAGGAAGGAGCTCCCTGCTCCCTGTGAGTGCCAATAACTACAAAAGGAGGAATCAGAAACTTCCCACTGAGCAAATCCAGGGGATTGTGCCTGCTCTGAGCATGTTCCTGCCCTTCTGGTGTGCCAGGCTCCCTGAGGGACAGGGACAGGCCGGGACAGGCTGGTCTTGGCCTCACTGACACCTATTAAAGCATTTCTGAAGCAGAAATCCCAGCAAAATCATTCCAGCCTCCCCTTCCTCCCTTCCAGCCACTCTGCTGCAGTTTCTATCAGGGAAATACGATGCTAAAACCCCCATTTTTAATTCATTTCTTTTTACATCCACTGGTGTGGTTGATCTAGCAGAACTCGGCTGAAAACGGTCTGAAATCCCTGTTGGTTTCTGCACTATTGCACTGTATCTATAGAGAGAGGAACAATGCACTCACTGTAACTAAACACCTATTTACACCCATTTCCTAGAGTGTTCCCCTTCATGAAGCTCAGTTAAAATGGCACTGCATAAACAGCTTCATTTATTTCAGCTTTTTATTAATTTTCATTGCTAATTTTTCCACTTCTAGCAGAACATCTTCTTGAAAATACGTTTCCAAGTGGAGTTTCCTTTAAGACGTGCTGTAGCTACAAGGATGGGATCTGAACGCCCAGCCCAAGTGCCAAAGGATTCACAGCTGTGGAATAACATCCAGTCCCATTAACATGCAAAATATTGCATTTTCTGCCTCAAGTGCAAGTGCACTCCCTGATTTTATCTAGGAAAAAATGGTAATCAGCAAACCAAGGCTATTATTTAAAATTAGAAAAAAAAATCAGAATTATTTTACTGGGACGACAACATTTACCAAAAATAAATAGACATGTCATAGTATTGCAATTTTCAGTAATAACCAGGAATGTGCTTCCACAACAGCATGGTAAAAATAGGGGGAGATTAATCTAATTAAGTGCTGCGTGAATCTCTCCTTTATGGCCTTTCCTGGGGAGCCTGGAGCACCTTTTCCAACGTGCTCAGGTTGGGATAACAGGCACCAAGTAGATGGGCTCTGGGAATAACTGCATTACCCTGCAGATCCTTACGGCTGTTCCATGATTCCACTTTAATCCCCAATTAAAGAGCTCTGGAAACTCCAGTTGAGGCTCACAGTAACTCTCAAGCACCCAAGGGAAGAGCCTTCAGTGCAGCCCCATGAGTTTGGCTGGAAATGCCAAGGTTAAAGTTGCACTTACATCTCCAACCCACCTTTGGGGAGTTCTGAGGAGGTGGATATTGTGTGTGCCAGCCATGTCAGCTGTGGAGCCTGGCAGGGAGCTCCAGAGGCATTTTGAGTGTGATTACACCCAATTAAACTCCATTTGCTGTGTTTGAAGCACACTACTGTGAACTGTGAATTTAGGACTATTTGAATACCTCACACGTGTAATTTACCACCCCAGACCAGCAGTGTGCTGCTATTTCTTTTGTTTTTTTTCCAGATCTTGAAGTCTGGAGTTCTTCTGCTTGAGTGCTTGTCTAAAGTTCCCCAGAATTAAACCTCCCTCCAGCACTTTTGAATTTTCACGCTCTTTCCAGGGGAACTGCCTTGAGTGTGGGATAAATACCCGACACAGGCATGAAATAACCCTGCAGCTGTGTGAGAGTAACACCCCCAGCTCTCCCAGCCTGGCTCCAGAGCAGAGGGGCTGAAGCCCTCGGAGCACCTCCGTGGCCTCCTCTGGACTTGCTCCAGCAGCTCCACGTCCTTCTGATGTTGGACCTCAGGGCTGGAGGCAGCTCTGCAGGTGGAGTCTCACCTGAGCGGGGCAGAGGGGCAGAATCCCCCCTGGAATAAAAGTGGCAGAGGTCAGGAGATCTTGTCCTGTTCCTGCATCTGCTTCCACTGACCAGGTGAAAACTAAAGGAGGCTGAGCCAGCAGAGGCCGAGGCTGTTGGAACCTTGGACTCAGAGGGATTTGGGTGCTCCTGCACTCACAAAGCGAGAGTGACTCTCTACAGATGGTTTAGAGATGTCAGAGCCCCCACAAACCCACTCCACTTATATGGATTTTTTCATTTCTACAGGCCTGATTTAAAAGGTAAATAAATCCAGCCCCCGGGTCGATCACTGCTCAAATGCAAGCAGAGAAGAGACAACACCCGGGTCACTACAGGGAGCCGGGAATGCAGGCACTGAAAAGGGACAAGTGGGCAACATGTAACAGCCTGAGATGGTACCTATGCACTTAAACCACAGCACATGCTCAATCATCTATCATTCAGGGGCTACAAAGTGACTGTTTGAGCAGGGTTTTGTAAGGCTGACGAAGAAGGGAGGGTGGCACTTCAAAACTCCCTGCCTTCTGCTCAGGTGTGTGACAGTCACCAAGCGATGCTTCCACCAGGCCAGACCGACCGGTCAGAAGTACCATGGAACACCAAAATAGCAGAAAGAACTTTTGTCTTTCTTTCTTCTTTCTTTTTTCAATATGATTGTTCTCACGCTCTAAATCCAGGTTGCCTGGCAGGACTTTCATGCGTGTCTGTGAATTTGTGACACCACGTGTTCTGCACGTGCTGTTGGCCAGACAGGAACATATTCTGGACTGCTGCAAATTTGGTATGTAGTGGAAGGGGGTGGATTTTGTTTCCTCAAAAGCAGGACAGGGAGAAGCATGAAGCCATCCCCAGCAAACCCCCTTCTAAAAGCCCAGTGGGTGGAGTGGTTACAACCAGGAATATGGAGGAGGAGAGGCAAGAAGCAAGGATGGCTGGCAGGATCCCAGCTTCTTCCTGTCTCACTTCAAACATCTCCAATAAGAAGCAATGGTATCACATGGAATGGTTCAGGTTAGGAGGGGCCTTAAAGATCATTTAATTCCACCCCTGCCATGGACAGGGACACCTTCCACTATCCCAGGATGCTCCAAGCCCCATCCAACCTGGTCTTGGACACCTTGGATATTACCAAAGTAAGGCAGTAGCAGAAAACCAACATTTGTGAGGCAAAGAAAATGTTACTAATTGCCTCAATTAACTGCCATGAGCCTGGACAAGATGTCTATCCACAGAATTAAGGAAGAGTAGGAATTCCCCACTAGTGTGTTTTCTGTTTCAAATGACTTTGTTGAGTCTCACACTCTCATCAATAAGAGACAGGTAATTTTCTCTCGAGTAATAAATCTGATAAGCTAATTTGCAATTAATTAAGCATTGCTCCAAATAAATGTTCACTCCAACGTCCTCAAGCTTAGCACTATTTGAAACTGTAATCCTGAACAGCAGATCCCATCAGGAAGGAAAACTGATGTTATCCATCGGGATAATACGTCAGAAGCTGATGATTGTGAGGCATTCACCAGATTTCTGTTTTCAGGGTTACTGGGAGGGAATTGGCATTTAACCAACACCGACCATGGTGTTCAACCAACATGAGCCACAGCTTTTAACCAACACCCTCCACACGGCCGTCCCCAGAATCCGAGGGAATTTGCAGGGTTTGGAGCCTGATGTGCCCCTTGCTCCCAGCAGCACGTGGCTTCCAGAGGATGTTTCTGTGCCTCCTGAGGAGCTGTGACACTCCTGCTGCTCTGCTCCCACCAGGCTGCTAAAGGCAGGTCCTGTCGGAACTGCCTGCAGCCATCAAACCATGCACAAGCACTGCCTGTAACGCCCCGGGTGTGCGAGGGAGGGAGGGAGGGGAACACAACCCCTCCACCTTTGGGTTCATGGTGTTCCTAAGCAGAGCCAGTGCGAAGAAGGGTCGGGAGAGCCCGTTTTCCACGTGTTTACCTGTTGATGCCCTCCTTGGTGTAGAAGATGGAGTAGGTGAGGTTGTCTCCCTGCGGGTCCGAGGCCGGCGGGCGCCACGTGAGCCGGATGAAGCGAGTGGACACGAGGGTGGCCACGACGTCCCGCGGGGCCGAGGGCAGCGGGCCCGCTGTCGCTGGTGCTAGATGGTCATTAGTGGCACTGGTCAGTGAAGTGGGAGGTAATGTTGGGATGGCAACATCTTGGCATGTGCAAACATTGGGGAATATGAAGGGCAAACATCACCACGGTTTTAAAAAAAGAGAACAGAAAAAAAAAAAAACACAAAAGAAATAAACAAAACCACGATGGGAAACAGAAGAAAATGAACACACAAAAAAGGCCATTAAACTGAAGGCTGACATGCAGGCAGAGGTAACTACTGACCACTAATGGGGAGTACAGGACACGGCACCGTCAGGCAAGCAGACCAAATCTCCACTGTAATGGAAGTGGCGGGGGGAGGGAAGGGTGGAACCGGGGGTAAAATAGACCTCAGCAGAGGATACCAGCAGCAAACAAGTGTCATTGCTTTGGAACCACATGTACTGCCACACGGGTGACAGTGAAACCCCACTGGTGTTAATTATTCAAAGACACAGCCAGACCCCATTTTCTACTTTAGCTCATTAACATGCAGAATTCATTTACGTGATTCTCAATCGTGACAAAATGACAAATGAATACAGAGAATTACTTTAAGTGCAAGCTCATCCAGGTTGTGCAGTCAAACCCTGCAGTCATTTCACACGTGGCTGCTTCCTGAACTGGTTGGGTTCTGCCACTGCCCATGGCACTGGAACTGCAGCCTTTTTCCCACCATTTTCCTGCCATCAGTGGTCCCCTCCCTCCCTCCCTCCCACAACACCTATTTCATCATTTTATGACACTAAAAAGCATAAGCAACTCTTGCCTTGGATTATACCCAGACTCTCCAAACCTTTAGCCTCAGTCATGTCATCTTCCTGTGTTGCTCCTCCAAGCCAGGATAAATCCAGAGATTACTGCATTAAAAGGCTGGTGATTTAACAGCACAAGCTGTACTGTAGGAAGAGCCACTCTCCAAATCCTATTAAAGCAATCCAGCCAGTAAATCTAACAGTGAGATTCTGAGCAGCTGGACCCCAATTACCACCAAGAATTACAAGCAGCACAATTAGTAACAAACCCCCAAAGCTCAGGATACCCTGAATTTTTCTGGATTCTTAACTATTTACCAAGCTTCAGCCACCTGATGACATTTTCCACATGGGACTCCACACTGCCAAATACATTTATTCTCTTATTAATTATGGAAACTAACTCAAATAGCTCTGGTTTTCCCCAGAAAGAAGTTCAGCAGCAGAAGAGCTGTTGTTGAGCTGCAGCACAGCTGCAGAGCTGTGCACCACAGCACAGCACCTGTGTCTCAGTAACAAGGAGAGAACCTCCCAAAAAACCTGACTAAAGGAGAACACGTTGTCTGAACGATCAAACCTTCAGGGAAAAACACCAAGGAGTCCTCCAGCAACAGCAACCCGATTTTAAATTGTCAAAGCCCCTTGTCAGCTCAAGCACCAGCTTGGGAGGTCCTCAATTGGCAGAACTCTCATTTTTCCTGTTCTATTTCTTGAGCAGGTCCCAACAACGATGTAAGAACCAGCCACTGGTTTTTATCAGATTTGCAGTTTTTAATCTGTAATATCTGTCCGTGGGCAGAACTGGGAGACAGATTCCCAGAGCCAGGAACATTTTGGTATTCCAAATACAGATCACAGAGAGACACGTACTCCAGGCTATCTCCTTAATTATCCTTTCCACACTCTAATAGCTAAAGATCCCAATTAAGTGCTCTCCAGCAGCCCCTCCCGATCAATAGACGACACCATTAATTTCACATTCATTGCAAAATCTATTTTTATCTAAACCCCCCTATTTTTATGCCCCATAATTGGATTTCTTGCAGAAATGCCCCACATTTAGTTCTTCTGGCCTCAGACAGGCCCCATTCCCCCAGGGAGCCCCTTGCTGTTGCAGATCACCCTGGAGAGCCCTGAATGGGGCCAGGGTTCCCACACCATCTCCCTGCTCCTGAATGACAATTCCAGTGCTGATCCAGTACCACAGCAGGCTTTTCCCGTGTTTAAATCCGAGCCCTTGTCACAGCTCCCCCGGCCTGGAGACCTTCCCACTGCACCCAACAAACTCCTTCCTCACTGTTCCCACTGAGGAACAAGGGATGGAACTGCAGAACCCTCCTTGGTGTCCCTTGCTTTCAGCACCTTTCCCACTGTCCTGCTTGACTTCCAGTTCACTCCAAACACTCATACTTGGGTTTCTCTCACTTGTCTTGGCAACACTGTGAGGTGACCTGCTTCAGATTACATGGTTTTGATACAAAATCCACCCCTTACCCACCTTTAAAATTCATTCTGTTGAGTTAAAATGGAGTATTTTTTAATCTGCCTAATCTAAACTCATCCCACACCCTCGTGTATTTTCCTTCCCGTATCATGGAATGGATCCATCTTTTCCTTAAGTGATGTGCACACAGAGCTGGAAGAACCTGCAGGCACCGAGCTGATGAGACTGGGAGAGCTGCCAGGATTTCCCAATGAGCAGACACCCAGTTCTATCCTTGTGAAAGGTTCACCTGGGAATGTTCCTTCCCACAGCATTACAGGAGAACAGTCACAGACAACAAAATACAAATGATGTCTGAAAATTCAGCTGTGACCCAGACAGCACCAAGGACCTCAAACCCCCCAGGTGAGGTGAGCAGGGCCAGGCCCCAGAACCCACCCCAAAACCGCACTCAGACACGCTCAGGACTGCCCAAACTGGGGGATGTACTCTAAAGATTAGGTGATTTCCTTCCTTTTTTCCCTATTCTTCCTCCAAGTGCCTGGAGTGCCGTTAGAGAGCTTCATCCACAGCCGGGTGAGCAGAGCTCGGCAGTCACGGCTGTGTTAATGAGCAATTACACCCTAATTAGCTCTAACACCAATGAGGGAATGGCTTTGTCACGCTGAGCTTTCAGCACTGTGGAAGGAGTAACTGAAGTCTCTTCTTTCCAACATATCCTTCATCACTTAAACAGCAGCTCTGGCTCTGTACTTTTCTTTGCAGCTATTCCTACACAGCCTCACATGAATCTCATGTTTAAAAAGCACATGCAGCAAGTGACTTGTGCTCTGCACCATAATTCACCTCCTGCTCTGGAGTAACTGGGACCAGAATGATGCTGGAACTCCTGAACAACTCCAGGTAGTAGAGTTCCACCTGCATCCCGGCCACTGCAGGGCAGGCAGCAATTCCCAGGAACACGAGAAGCCAAATTTTTTAACTTTGCACTAGAAATGATGTTCCCCAAGGAAACGGTTTTCCCCACGGAAATGGTTTTCCCCGCTTCCTACAGAATTCCAAGATCTGCATTTGTGCCGCTTTAGTGCAACACCAACACTGCCAGCCCAGACAAGCCTGCAGGAATCCCACAGATCCAGGGTGAGAGGACATTCCAATTGCCAATCTTCAAGTCCCTTTATCAAGCTGCCCTTTCCAGGGCTCCTTCCGAGCAGACACCAACTATTGCAACTATTTTATCAAAATACTCCGCAGGGTGTGCAAACATCCACAAGGATTTGGACTCAAATCAATCAATAACAAGATTTTAATTGCCCCAGCACTGGGCTGGTGACGTCCAAGAGGTGAAGGTGTCCACGGGGTGGGTGCACTGATGTAGTCCCAGCTTTTCATCTTTAGGAAAACCGCGGGATAACAAAGAGCCGGAGCGTGCCTGGGGAGCTGCTCCATCACCACCACCCAGGGGGCCCAGGAGATCTTTTCCAAACAACTCTGCCACACCTGCAAACCACTCATTGAAACGCTCTGGTGGTTATCAAATCATTAGGAATATTTTCCATGTTGTCCAGCCCCTCCGGTTTAGATTTCCCTTTTCCTGCCTTCCCCCTCTGGTGGTTATTGGCACATCCACGGCTTCCTCCTGTTTGGCAACAACATTCCAACAATACCATCGGCTACACACACAAAGGGAAAGGGAACAGGAATGTTATCTGCTCCAGCCTTATCTGAATGACCCGGGACACTCCAATCCCATGGGTACCTCACCTGGCACTGCCACAACCAGCCTCGTGAAGGGGTGTGGAAATGCGGGAATTCAGATCCATGAACACCTGAAGAACTGGATAAGGGCCATATTTGGGCTATTTTGGCCATATCCAGGTGTTTGCGAAGTCCTGGTTACAGCACCTGTCCCAGGAGAGTGCTGGGGATTTCAGAAGCAGAAGAGGCACCGGAGGGTGATCCAGGTGTTCCTGGGAGCCCAGAGCCTACGTCCCATGGAGCTTTGGAGCGGCTCTCACCCCAAACACCCAACAGGGACCCGAGTGCATCTCCCAGTCCAGGGCCATCCCAGAGACATGGAGATGCAGGACTCCCCGAGCAGCAATCAGAGAGCGAGGAGCAGGAGTGGGTTGGGAATGTCGACTGTGCAGATGAACCCTGCAGGGACAGAGATGATCCAGCTCGTGGAGAACAAGAAGGACCTTCCCTACAGGAATTGTTTAAGGGGACAACAAGGAACAGGAGCAGCAGATAAAATATACAAGAGAAGAGAAAGTCCGCCTTGGAAGGACTTCAGGGAGGACTTTAGAGATTTGAAATACGAATAAATCTTTGATTTCAGCAACAAAGACCTGTTACACCTAAAAATAGCAAATTACCACTTTGCCAACAAACCTGTTGGAAAAAACATGACCTAAGGACATTCAGATCTTAACACCTTTAATATTTTAACTGTATTTCCTAAGAAAAAAATACCTCAGAGTACCAATGTTTAATTTTGACTCACAGTATTCATATAAAACTTTGTACTTAACAAATAATATTTTTCCCATAAATCACTCTTTAACTGGTTCCAGAAAGGTAATAAAGACTTTCAAACTTTTTCTTTTACCTAATGCACTGTTCTCCTAAATTTGAACTTTGGTGCGTGGTGTCCCAATGGAAGGATTCAACGTGGATCAGGATTAAGGAGCTGTAATGCTTCAAAGAGTCAGAGTCAAAACCCACTGATTTTGTCACGCTCATATTATTTAAAAATAACAGCAGTGTTTGGCTGCAATGCAATAAGTATGAAATAACAAAATTAGTAAGTTTACACTACACACCATCCTTCAAGCTTTTGCTTTCTCTCCTATTTTTCCCCATGTTTCCACTTGTGTCAAATTGTCATCCTTCTTCAACTGCTTAAAACATAAATTTCCAACAGAAAGGAGATCACCTTGTCATTTCCAGCTGCTCCCTGAGTGATACCACACCCAAAGAAAGCCACAGTTGTAGTAACGAAATTAATTCCTTCCCTTGGAAAAACTAATTAAAGAAATCTATGGGAGTCCTGTTCTTCCACCAATCAGTGCTTTTGTGCAAAGCTGGAACAGAGACTGAAGAGACATGGAAAGAGGAGTGTCTGAAGTAATTTCTGCTGCATCTAATGAACATAAATGTCCTGAATCTGAATCCTGAAAGTCCTGAATCTCCTAGATTTCCAGCAGGCACCATCGCCCCTGTTTCCCTGGTGTAAGACACAGCTCCATGTCTGCTCGACATAAACTTCCTCACATTTAGTACTTGGTACACAAAATTACTCTTCATGAGCTGATTTAAACCGCAGAACTTTGTGTGGGATTTTGAAAACTTGTCAGAAAGAGAAACACAACAATATTGGGAGCAACAGCTCCAGGGAAGCACAGCTGGACAAGGAGCCACAGTCAGACAAGAACTTGAGCATCCCTTTGGGAATTAAACCCGCAGGATCCATGGGCAACACGGAGCATGTGGGCCAACATTTCCCTGGATCATCTCACTCGAGGAAGAGGCTTGAGGACAAGAACCCGACTCAACATTTGGAAACAATTTTGACCCTCACAGACTCAATTCCCCACCGTGAGGAACAGACCCTCCCTCAAACAATATCCCTCATTTTCCTCATAAATAAAACGGAGATGCTTCCTTATTTATTCCTCTGTGCCAACACGTTTAGCCCGAAGCAGGCAAAATGCCTTATTTTTAATTGCCTTAGATTAATTTACATCACCCCTGGGAACAAGAGCTGTTATTTACTCTTCACTCAATGCACAGCATTGCAAGAAACTCCCCAAAATCCCGAACGAGCAAATGTTTAACTAACGCTCAGTGACTCTGATTTGTAGGCATTTATTTGCTTCTGGTTTGCATTGTGAACGGACACTGCTGGGTGCTCATAAATTGGGATATATAAATATAGTGATAAACACATTCTGACTGGGAGCCTGTGTTTTAAAGGAAGTCATAAACCCCTCCTGATAACGAGCCCTCCTCCCGTTCCCGTTTCACCATGAAATGCTTTGGTGTAGAGGAAACAATTTGATTTTTTCCTGTCTCATAAAACATCCATTAAAAAGGCGTGACGGGCCCTGCTGACGCATTCCAGGGAAACCGAGCAGGAACCCCCTGGTCCTGATCACATCCCAGTGCTCCAGGGGAGGATGCAAAGGAAAAAAAAGCCCTGCAGGGATTTCAGTCATGAGACTCACGTTATTTAAAAGAAGGGAAATAAGCCAAACACAGCTCCACCTGTCCCCAAGGAGTTTAAAACTGCTTTCAAACACATTTTGTTATTGGAAAGAAATTCAAACCATAACACATATTGCAAAATGACGGTTATGACCTTCAAATTCAGCGGTGAATATTCAATTTTTTAAAAATTAAATATTTTTTAACAACCACTCCTTGAGATAAGAGTCAAAAACCCGAAACAAACCCCACATATAGAACCTGAGGCAGGCAAACTGCCTGGAAATGCCCCCAAAGAACCTGGCCAGGGTCTCCTCTTACTGTAAATATTCATCAGTTGAACTCCAATGAAGAATGAAAAGATCTCTTGAGAGCAGCAGAGCCTGCAACAACGTTCTGCCATTTGACTTCAATAATAGCAGGAGAGCACTGATTTTATTTCAAAATAAATGTGTTCTGTCCAAGCACAGCCCTTTGTGGAGCAGTGATGAATAAAACACCCAGTGCTTGTGCAAGGGTTCGTCTCTGCACCAGACACTGGCACAGTTGAAGAGTTCAAGATGTGTCTCAAGTTTCCCTGGGCCTCTGCCCATAACTCATTTTGTCCCCTTGAGCAGATCCCTTCCCTTCCCTTCCCACCTCTCCCTCGTGGCATCCGCAGGGACGCTGAGCCGGCACTCCCGAGGGAAGNCTCATTTTGTCCCCTTGAGCAAATCCCTTCCCTTCCCTTCCCTTCCCTTCCCTTCCCTTCCCTTCCCACCTCTCCCTCGTGGTATCCGCAGGGATGCTGAGCCGGCACTCCCGAGGGAAGGGGGCCACCAGTGCTGGGAGCTCTGGGAATGCTGCACATAATCCCAATAATCCTCCTGCCAGGCAGTGCAGGACGGGATCCCTGCTGTGCTGGCAGAGGAGGACCAACACATCCCTGGAAGTGTCCAGCCCTTGGAGCAACTTGGGATAGTGGAAGGTGTCCCTGCCCATGGCAGGGGTGGGACTGGATGGGCTTTAAGGTCCCTTCCAACCCAAACCAGCCTGGGATTCCATGACCACAACTGGACTATTTCAGGATCTATTTTCAAGGGAACACCCCAGGAACAGCCTAAACTGAAATAAATGAACCCATAAAAAGCAATTCCTGCTGCTGTTCAAGGCTGCTGCTCGTAGATCACCGATACCTTCTGATTTTAATCTGCAACATTCCATTTAAGTGACTGCAATGCTTCCCCAAGTCCCTCTGGATAAAACATCCCTGTCCCTGTCTGGGACACCTGCAGGGGTACATGGGTTTAGTTCTGTGTTACCCTACACAGCTGCCTTTCTCCAAGAAATAACTTGGAAGTGGGAGAGCTTTTCCCTCACTTTGGGAGCTGCTGGCACTCGGAACAACTCGGCAGCACCAGCTCTGGCAAAGTGGAACTGCAGCAGATGAGGCTGAACAAGCTGTTTGTAGTCAAAACTGTCCTTATTTCTCCAAGCTCTCCATCAAACTTATTTAACTACTTATTAACTACTTATTTATTATTTTTAAGGGAGAGAAGGTACCCCTCAAACTCCCCTTTCCTCTTTCAGTCTACAACCACATACAGAGTGATGCTATTTAGATGTGGTACTGATTTTTTATTCGTTCTCCTTGGATTCCTCTGCTGAAGGCCACATGAACCTGCTCCTCGCTGCCCACCTCAGACCCACCTGTTTTTCTAGGAACTATCAGGATGTTTGGGAATCTTATAAACTCTTAATTAAGATTATTTTCCTTTCTATTTTTAAAGCTGTAATGTTCACTCACTTCCTCACGTTTCTAATCCTAACAGAAGGAGTGAACCCCAGGAGTATTTTTAAAATATAACTGCTTTTCCCAGCACAGGCTTGGGAATTTGGTCTGCACTTCCCAGCACACAAGAATTCGAGGTTATTCCCCAGATGTACATGATGGGGTTTACAGCAGGAGATGCAACGTTGAAATGAGGGTTACTGTGGTCACTGACCACTGTTAAAAATGCCTGAAAAACAAGATTTTAAAGCAGTTCATATGTAAATATAAAATATATGTAAATTGATGCTGAAGAAGAGCCAAGGTAGAATGTTCATCCACAATCAGCTCTGCGACCTGGATCCAGGCACAACTTTCTCCCTTCTCCTTTCTTTTCCTTCAGTACCTTCAGTGATCTGTCACCAGGAAAACCACCCTTTAAAGACCTGGGATCCACAATTATTACTTCTTTTTTTGGGGAGAAGAGGGATGATAGGAGAGGGGAAACAACCAGGAACACAAGAAATCCCCACTCCAGGCCATTCCATCCCAGTGACAACAGTGACATCTCACAGCCGGTTTCAATACTGAACACACGTTATTAAAAAGCACATTTCTTTGTTAGATTTATTCCATGTCCTTAGGGACTAAACCCCACGAGCTCATCCAGGTTATCCTGTCACTACGTACCAGCTCCAGATCTCCAGCTGCACGAGTCCTGTTACCCACTCATCCCAAGTGTAAAGCAATCCTGTCCCTTCTCTCCAAATGGCATTCAGCTGTCTCTGCTATTCCTGTATAATTTAGCAACTCTGAAATACAAGCAACCAATTAAGACCCACCCCACACGTTTGTTCTCCCCGCTGGTGCGAGACTGACAAAATCTGATCTTTTCCTTTCCAACACGAGCCTGGGATCAATTACAAATTAAGGGTATTTCTGTCAATCTTCACAGCCCTGGCTATGAGGAATAAAGGCAGAGGAAATGCCTTGGGTAGTGGTGACGGATATCAAACTACAGCTAATCCTGCCCTTCCACTCATCCAGGAATGGAAAAAGCAAAGCCACTAAAAACAAACAGCCCTCGTGATCCTCTGCGGTGGCTGCTCTTCCCCCTGATTATTTGTATTTTCCCCTGGAAGCAGGAGCCAGACACAGGCAGAGGAGCCACCAGCCACCACTCCACAGCCAGAGCTGGGCTCGTGTCCGGAGCGGCACTGCTTTGTTCCCAGGAAAAAGCACTCCTCACATGACATCATCCAGCCAAGCTGCCAGGAATATATCAAACGTGAGGAGAAACATAACTGGAATGGGTGGATTTCAGTGCTATTGAGGGAGCTGTATTTGCTGTTATTAATTAGCCTTTCTGGTGGCAAAGAGACTTTCAGGGGTCTGAGAAAGTCTCTTGGGAATTCAGGATTAGCCAGAAGAGATGAGATAAAATGGACTCAGAGCCTTCCATACACATCCTACCTCATTGCACTTCTGCAGTGGTACAATAAATACAGAATAATACAGGTGAAAGACAGCAAACATGTATTAATGTGTGCTGTGTGTCTCATAACACACACAAGCTTTTTGCTCCCACAGGCCCTTGCTCTGCCTCCACTAAACATTTCTTACGTATCGTTCCTCTTCCCAAAGGGACATGGAATTTCTTTAAGTACCTTTCAGCCATTAATTCCCCTCCTGAAAACCAAAATCCAGGAGGCGCAGCCCCTGTGCTCCAAAGCACAGCTGCACAAGCAGCAGCCCCACAACCCTTTATTTGTGGGCCCAAACCGAAGTCACGGCACCCGATCCCGTACGAATTCCAGCAGGAGGCTCCCATTTCTTTGCCAAGTCAACTGTAAATACAGTCATAAAACAAGAAATGAAAACTAATAAGCACAATACAAATGCTGTTCTGCCTCCCTGCGATTCACGGCGTGCTGGCAAACATTAATCTATTCCTAATTTAATCTAAATTAGAGCAATTTATTCAAAGCGTGTGCCAGCTTTAAACATGAACAGGCTACTGAGAACTGCTTAGCTCCCGTTTCATCAAGTTAAACATTCAGCAAGTTTGGGATCTAGCGTGGTTTAATCAGTTCTGCTTCTCAATAAGACTATATATAAGCAGGGCCCATAAAGAGGGAATAAATAAAGATCATTTATTAAACAGGAATTGAATCAAGAAATGGAACTGACTGAATTCAAACAGCTCCCAGGCCATTTTGAAGAGACATCCAGCCACGAGAAACAAAAATGCTGCCTTTCCCTGAGGAATAATAGCTAAGTAATGTAAATTAAAATCAAAATTAAACCCAAAAAAACCCTCTTTCAGCACTAAAGAGGAGCACACACTGCTGTGTTTACAGAAAATTAGCACTGGAGTGTACACAACCAGTACAAAATATTCTCCGAGTTTGGCTTTGGCTGTGACTGTTTGAAGTCAGTTTGTGATTTCAGATGCTGTTTATGTTCCTGAAGCACAACTCTCCAAATGAGGCTCCCAAGCTGTTCCTGCAGCATCCATCTGACGCCGGGTGGGTGCCGTAGGGCCGGGATGGAGGCAGCCGCTTCGGGAACGCTCTCGGCTCCGGGGAGCCCCGGCACTGCCAGGAGCTCTTAAATGTTCATTGTGGCCTCGTGTGAAGGTGGAATTTTACATCTCCTGCTTTTAAAGCTTCTTGGGGACAAACCTTAATCCTGGTGAGTGAAAACCCACAGGGATACATGGATATAAAACAGACAAAAGCAGGGAGGAAGCTCGCTGCTACTCCTGGCTCTGATGATGCTCATCACAGTGGATTTTCCATTCTCCTACTTGTGGATCTTCCCCCCCCCAGGACCAGAGGTTCTCTCCCATCTCCCCAGGTCTTCAGTCCAGCGCAGACCTGCTGTCCCAGAACCATGGATTGGTCCAGGCTGGAAGGGGACCAATCCATGGTCCCCTTGGATTGGAGACCATCCAAGTTCCAGCCCAGGTCCATCACTATCTCCCACCCCCCCAAATCCATTGTTCACTCCTTCGAGTACTTTTTGCTCTTGACAGAAAATGTGAATTTTTGTCTGCAAGGGTTTGCAGCCTCCCTGTTCAGTTTTAGTCTAGGAATCATTTCTTCTCTGGTGGACACTGAGACTCCTGAGAGCCACTCTCGGAAACCACAGGGACCTCTTCCCGTTTTCCTTCGTTAAGACATGCAAAATTGGACAAGGCAGAAAGAACATGAGAACATTTCTGTCTGAGTGAAGAAACACAAGAGTCTGCAGAGGAACACGCAGGGTCCTTCTTTATTATTCAAAGAACTCTTTTAATCTTGCTCTTGCATTTCATCCACCCTGCAGGTTTCTCGAGTACTTCTGCAGTCTCCAAGAACTCTACAGAATTCCACAGACTGAGAAAGTTTTTACTCTATTACCTTGACAACAACACTGAATGTTTTGAGTCACAATATCTGATTAATAAATACTCTAAAACATCACCCCTGTAAGTGAGACAGCCTGAGAAGTTACATTTGGTATCTGTGAAATCATCAAAAGCAGGTCCTGAGGTGACACGTGAGGTGTTTGCTTTGGGGCTTGAACCAGGCAAGGCTCTATTTATGTGATTTTTTACACATGGCAAATACCCAAAAGCGTAACTGAGTATTTCAAAGCAGAGCACAAGCCTGACAGTGCCAACTTTTGCATTTCTTTCAGTAGGAGCCAAAATTTGTCAATAAGAACTTCTATTTGCCTCCTACAACAGAATAATGAAACTTACAGTTATGGAAAACACAGAGCATTTCATATATCTTGACTGAAATAAGGCTTCTGACATCCAGCTATAGCTGGGAATCTCTTCAGTCAGTGTAGGGGAGCTGGAATGGCCTCTACATGTGGAATGAGACCCACGGAAATTTCCAAGTCAGCCTGAACTGACCTCAAACAGTCCAGTACCACTTGCAGTGCAGAAATGCAGATTTTCAGCATAATCTTAACTGAAACGTGCTGGCTTTGGGAAACTTGCATCAGATTCCTGATGTTCTCCACCCTGCTGGGGGTCAGAGAAGCCCCCAGTCCACCCAGCTCCTTTCAGTGCTCTAAGACTGGACACAACTCAAGGCCAAAGCCTGGCAGAGAGGTACCAACAGAAAATGGAATTGTTCAGGCAGCAACAGGCCTGGACAGAATTCAATTGCTCAAAGAAAGCACCAATCTAGCGCAATAAATGATGTCTTTAAAACTCCCTCAGAATCAGGATTCATGGGATGCATAAAGCAGAGTAATTGATGTCACCCAGCGGTGTTAGACTCGAATCAAACGCGGTTTGTGACGTCACACTGCCACCAACACCTGTTATGTTCCTCCCAAGGAGATCAGCAGGAAACAATTCCCACAGAATTGTCCCACGTGGCACGACATGAAGAGCACAGACACCAAGAGGGTCCATCCCCAGCCCTGCCCCACGCCGTGTGAGCATCACAGAGCACGGCTGCTCTGGGGTCTGGGAGCTCACCTGAAACCCCCACTCGAGCAGAGCCACCTTCACCCAGGCTGCTCAGGGCCTTGTCCGGCTGTGCCCTGAGTACCTCCAAGAGCAGGGATTTCCACACTTCCCTGGCAGCCTGTGGGACTGCAGCTCCCCCCCATGAACCTGCTTTCCCTGATCAGAAATTCCCCAGTCTGCAGTTTGTCCCCATGCCCCGCCTGAGCAGCACCACGGTGCTCAGGATGAATCAAAACCAGCACAGCCAGCACATCACACGCTCCCCAGTTTCCGTGGCTCTCCACACATCCCACCCTGCCCGGTCTGGATTTCCCCAGTTTAGCTTCAGGGATACCACGGGAGATGGTGCCAAAGGCCTGGTGAAAGGCAAAGTAAACAAAATCCACTTCTCTCCTCCTGACCACAGGCCCAACCGTTGCCTCTCAGAAGGCCATGCAATAGTCGGGCACAGTTTGCCCTCATCAAATCCACGCTGGATTTTCCCAACCATCATCTCTCTCATGTACCCATAGCACGGCTTCCAGGGGGATGTGCTCCATAACCTTCCCTGAAGATTCCAGCTCCAGCTGAGCTTTTGTCTTTCCTACATCCCTACACATCCAGGCATTTTTCTGCCTCTGCTTCCAGATTCTCTGTGCTTTTACGTTGTGTTGGAGCCCAGTCAGCAGCCCTTTCTTTATCCCCCCTGGTCTCCTGGACACACATGCTCAACTTCCTGCCCTTTGGAGCAGACCATTCCTGTGCTTTGGGAAGGCTGTCCTTCAGGATCAAATGGTTTGCCTCCTGTCCATCAACACAGTCTCCCATGGGAACCTACCAAAAATACCCCAGAACAAGCCAAAACCTCCCGTCTGGAAGCTCAAGGCTGGAATTCTCAGCTCCCCTCGCCAGCCAGACACAGACAACCTGCGACAACAAATTCCAGCCTACTCTGGAAACTCCCTCTCCTGCCTGTCACCCCATGGAGCTGCCAGCCCAGCACACCCAGAGGGGTCAAACCCCACACAAGCACCAGGGCTGTGTTAGAAAAGCTCCATCTCCTCCCTGCCCTGCAGGAGTTGCTCTCCAGCAGACACACACAGGACCACGCTGTCCTTCCATCCACTGATCCCTGTGCCAAGCTCCAGGCTGGCTCATCACCCACTCCAAGGAGATGGAACATTGGACTGAGCCCTCGAGTGTGACCCAATTCCCTGCCTCCTCCTCCTTCCTAAAGAACCTGGAGCCATCCCGAGATGTTTCTGCGATCCCAAAGGCCTCACAGCTCTACAGCTACACACAGATTTCTAACTCCTCCTCTTTATTTCCCATGCTGGGAATATTAAATCACATGCAGGATACCCTTGCTTGGGTAGAGACCTTTTTTCCATGAAAAAACTGAGTTTAAAGAAATGGATAGTTCCACTACAAACAATCCTGACCTGGTTCCCATGGGATACCAGCAGCATATTCCACTTGCTCCCTCCAAGATCTCAGTCCTGTACAATTCACAATACACTGAAAAAACCAACTTTCGTGGTATAAAATACAAAGCCCCCACAACCCACCCCCTCCAGAGCTCTGAAGGTGACACAGTGCATCCCAAAGGATGGTTTGAAATTGTTCTCCCCTAATGTGGCATATTTGTTTACAGCCCAGGGCTGTGCTTCCCACAGCATTCAAGCCTCACTCCTGGTTTCTCCCGGTGCCTTTCCCCAGTACTTGTCAATGCCTTTCACACAGGGTGACAGGGAACCATCTGCCTCCCTCCTCCTACTTGTTGCCACCTGTTCTTTTCCCAGTCCCCACATGGCAGCGTGAGCAGGGCCAGATTCCCTGGACGAGGCCAGGTTCCGGGGCCTGGCTCCTCACTCCTGTCACCAGCACTTCACCTCCACCAGGAAACCCCAAATGCCTCCGTTACCCCGAGATTCTCACTCACTCCACACAAAAATGCTGTAAAAACAATGACAAGGAATAGCTTTGCTGTAATTAAATGTATCTGCTCCACAAGTCGGACACTCAGGGGCTGAGCAATGAAGACTGGAAGTAAAAAACAGCTGGGTTTGTGTAAAAAAGGGGGAGGAGAGATTTGAGGTTGCTGAGAAAGTCATTCCTAAGGCACGAAGGAGGTTCTGGGATATGCAGGAAGCCTCCATCTGCAGGACACCAAACCACCCACCTCTTAATCAAGGAGGCAAAGAGAGGAGCATCCAGACTGACAAATGCCAGGGGAAAATGGTCACTGAGGAACTTCCAGGGCCAGCATCTGAGAAATAGGGACACAGCCTCAAATCCCAACGAGTTTGGAAAGCACACGAGAGGCTTTTCAAGTCCCTTGCAGAATTCTACACCTGAAGTTCCGTGCAGGGGATAAAGAGGATTTAACTCAGACCATTGACCCAAATCCTCCTCCCTCTCTTCCCCTTCCAACCCTCTCAATTACAAAGACTCGTCCTAAAAATCTCTCCTCTCAAAGCCACAGTTCTTTTATATATTCCTGAAAAAGCCAGAGTTGTGACCTCTGCACAGTCAATCCCTTTCCAGGTGCAGCCTTTTCTAAATTCATTAACAGAATTTCCAAAGTTGACAAGAAAAGCCACTCGAGAAGCGTTTCAGTTCAGCCAGTCAATTCTTCGGTTTAGTATTTTCCGCAAGTAACTTTCCCATGTACTAAAAGCTTTCCAGAACTCACTCCAAAGCCAAAAAAGCCCAGTCTAAAAGGTTCTGTCTGATCAATGATTATATTATCTTACTGTAGGAGATGAGAGTCACATACAGACTTTATACAGGTTTGTGTGGCTGTGCCCAACACAGACTCACCCACACCGTGCAGAAGGTGAATCACCAAATCCCTGCCACGTCAGAGGCAGCAATCTGTCCAAACACAGCCAGCCTCCCGTGGCAGCACAGAAATGTTTTTCACTCCCTGTATTTCAAACTTACGCTGCCTCCACGAGCACAAAACACGGATGTGGGATCTCACTTGGAAGAGAGAACTCACGTGGCCTCTCCGAGAAACTCCCCAGGGTTTCCACCTTCTCATTTGCATTTATTTCCTTCAAGATCCATTTGATCAGCACAAGGGCTAATGAGAAATGGTTTGTAAATAGCCAGATGTTTGCCAGTTTCAGTAGGAAGGAGAAAACAGAACAGCACGGGAAGAGAAGTGCTGCTAACTGGGAAGAACTCCGATGAACACTTAATCAACATTTTTTTCACTGAAGTTACTTTTCAAGTTGGCAAAGTTGGCATTTCTCATAATCAGCTATGAAATAATTAAAAAAGCTTTCTGAATTAATGATTGAAATGTTCAGAATAGTTTTTGCTCAAATTAGTGGTTTGAATTTTTATATCAAGCCAGCTGTCAGGAAAAAACTACTTCATGTGATACTTCCTCCCTCTTTCCCTGAACACCATTTCCTTCTCTGCTGCTCATGTATTCAGAGAAGATATTTTAAAATCAAATATCTGTATTTTCTCTGACTGTGAACTGCCAGTTTTCACATTTCACAGCTAAGACACAGCACACTCATTCCTCGTGGCACTCCTGTTCATGCCCCCGCCGCACAGCACAATTCCATGTCCTCTCAGAGGTGTTCCATGGGGCTGTCCCACTGCTGGAGAGCAGCACCCCAAAGGGCCCCGAGCTCCAGGGAGTGCTGCTCACAGACACGACCTCGGGGGGTGTCTCTGCACCCAAAATGAGACTCCACCACTGCAGCCCAAATCCTTTGGCAGCGTGCAAAAGAGAAAGGACATTATGAGGCAAAGTCCTTCAGGATGGCAGGATGAGGTGCCAGAGCAGAGCAGGAAGGAGAAACCACTGGACAAACAGCAGCGGAGGGAAAGGAAGAGGAGTGAGACCACAGGAACTACAGCAATAACAGCAAGAGTCATTTATAAACCACTACTGGGAACTGGGTGCAAGCACAGGCTTGGGCAGGGCTCCCAAAGCCAAGGCCATTCATTATTCAGTGTTTTCAAACGTGGGGAATATGGAATAATGCTTCTGCCTGAAAGGTCTGGAAACCACTCAGGTGATTAATGCACGGAGCAGAAATTAAATTACTTTTAATAATTTTTCTGGCAGTCCGATGACAGCAGGGCAGTGCTGGGTCCAGATTCCTGACACTGCTCCGAGGCTGGAATCCCACGGCTCCATGGCATTTAGAGCTCCTGAACCCAGGAGAGGGCACCCTGCTTTCCCCAAATAATTGTGGAGAGTACCTGTGGCTCTTCAGCCAGTAGTGAAACACACCCAGATCCAAACAGGAATTCAGAGGAAGTTGTAGGTGCACAACTACTCTACAAAACAATTGGAAAATAAACAGCAAATCTCTCTTTATGGCTCATTCCTAAGTTTACTCTGCACAGTGGACACCAAACCCAAGGATAGCAGATTCACACCTCTCCAAAGTGCAGGTGTGAAGTTCCATCAAACCTCCAACCACAGGTAAAACTGTTTCTCCTAAATCCTCTCCATCCAAATAAGAAAGAAATTAGAATTCAAAACAATCCCCCCCAAAGACAACACAAAAGTCCCCCCCAGCATACTCTTAGTATTTTCTTGTCTGACTTGTCTCTCCCCTCGTCCCTCGTACTATGGGTTTTCTTCCTTGGGCTCTTGGAAATTATTTTTAAGAACTGTGTGACCTGAAAGTGCAAAACAAACTGATGCCTTAGTGATGGTATTTGCAGTAGCTCTTTTTTTGGTCTTTAATCAAATCACCAATTGTCCTCCTCTGCCATCCCACCCATGCAATGCAGGACACTGCAAGGTGAGCACTGGCAGCAACTCCACTGACTGGAGCACAGGGACAAATATTGATCTCAAACTGCTGCTGGAACCCACCAGATGTGCAGCTGCAGTCTGCAGGAACGACAATAGTTTATTATTTCTAACGCAAATAGCAGAGAAAAAGCTTCTGAAACTGGAATGACCTTGGTGGAAAATATTTGATTTGGGGTGTGCTCCATAAGTGCTTCTTTTCCAGGTTTGTGATTTTAATGATCATTTTCATTTGGCTATTCTGTTATTGTTTGTAAGCCTCAGCATGCAACATTTCTGGCTACGGTTTACTGTTGCATTTTTCCAAGATACAGGATGAATCCTACAGAATTCCTTTAATTCTCCTCAGTAACAAAGTGTACAGAAAACAACACCTAATCCCTCACATCATTTTAAAAAAGTCATCCTACTCTAGCTGAGTTATTGACAAAGCCCATCACGTAGGAAAGGTCCCTTGGAATGGTCCCTCCCCGTTTCTGGCTCTCTGCTGTCACAGTTTATCTTACCAAGGTCAAGTATTATCAGCTGGGCTCCAGCCTGTGCATTTCCAACATCATTTTCTGCAATGCACTGATAGAATCCTTCATCGGACTTCACCAGCCCCAAAACTTGCAGGTTATGTTCTTTCTGAAGAGCAAAGGGAAAAAACAACATTTAAAAATGGGCTGCAATTGCCAAAACAACAGTGTCAGCGTGGCACATTACAGGAGAAATCTGGGACAGGGACAGGAAGAAGTGTGTTTGGAGTTCCCAGATTTCACCCCCCTTGCAATGAATCCTCAGGTTCTAGAGGATCAAAATGCAGCAAAGGCTCTCACTAATGGCTATAATTTCCCAGCAGATGCTAACATTTCCCCAGCTATTCTGGGGATATTTTGGGCACTGACTGAACCTCACATCCCCACAGCTGAGAACACCCAATTATACAAACATGAAGTTCTCAACTACATCTCAAGAAAGACTTTCACTGCATCTAAAATCTCCCTGTAGAAGCACCCGTGTGCCAAAACCCACGATGCACAATTCAGTTACATTTCTATTTCAGCTCCCGCTTGAAATTGTAATTTTTATGGAGCACAGGCTGCAGCACACACAGCCTGTGGCAGTGGTGAGCTTGTACTTTGACAGTGCATTGTGTCACTGCATGTGTCTGACTCTCCTGGAAAGTCCAAGCTATAAAGACATTACCTCATCCAACACCAGCAACTTGCATTAAAGGATTCAAGAAACCGTTTCTTTTTCAGGCCCCAAACACCAATAGGACCAAACCAGGAAGCAGGTCCCATAAAAGAACCCAATTTCCATGACTATAATGAGGAGAATTGACAGGCCAACACCTAGAAACCTGCAGGATGGGCAGCGTCCTCACCACGATTTTGAAGTAGTCGCTGGGGATCACCACGTCCCCGTTCTTGACCCACTTCACGGTGGGCGTGGGTCTCCCGGTCACCTCGCACTCGAACACGATGTCCATGGACTCGTGGGCGTAGATGTTTGCAGGGCGCTTCAGGAACGTGGGGGGAACTGCAGGGAGAAGGGAACAAAGACAAAAGGTGGTGTTACACCCACAAAAGCACACCTGCCAGTCTCACACGCAAAAAGGTGGGCTGGGGACTCCAGCGTGGGCAGCAGCAAAGCTGGTGGGAACTGCAGATGGGGTTTGGCAGAAGCTGATATGAGCTCAGAGTTCTTTCAGAATTACAACTGGGCCAGCTGGGTGGGGCTCAGAGCACCCTGGTCCAGTGCAAGGCGTCCCTGCCCATGGCAGGGGGCGGGAATGAGATGATCCCTGAGGTCCCCTCCAGCCCAAACCATCCTGGGATCCAGCCAATCGGGAATGACCTCTTGAGACTACATGAAAGAAGAAATGCAACTGAGATGTACGAAGTGTAAAGTTAAACCTCAGGGAGCTGAAGTCAATAGGAGAACAAACGATATAATTTCATCAAAAAGTACTTTCAAAGATGAATGCACACAGAACTAAGATGAAACTTTCCCAGGGTACCACAGCCTTGTGTTCCTGTGAAGTAGCTGAGGTTATCAAACAGATAAGGCTGTACTGATGCCAAGAGCTTCTTCTCTGGCCTGTGGAAGCCAAGGAAACAGGACATCGAGGGCCAGCCATGAGACTTCGTACCACAGTGACAGCATATCAAGGATATATAGGAGTGAAGCTGTTTATTTCTAACACAGCAGAACAGAAGTTCTGAACAGAAGTTCAATGAAGAACAGAAGTTCTTCACTTCTGACGTGTACCAAAGGTGTTATTCTGTGTCTTGGCTGCCTTTTCAACGTCCTTAAATCCTCAGAGTAAGATTAATTAAATGAAATATATTTAAAATCACACAAACTCAGAGATACAGAATTTTTGGTAACACCAGCCCCACATGACCAGTGCACAGACATGTCACAGTTTCTCCCACAGGAGCCTCCACGAAGCCTCTGGCTGCATCCAGGGCCTCTGCAGTCGTGTGGCTCAGCAGCACCGAACGCTACAGGCACTTACTCTGTGAGTATCCTCTTTGTGAAGAACACCCACCTGTTTATTTGTGTTTACTACACTCCCCAACACAAGGGCAATTCACTGACTTGTGTTGGAAGCTCAGATTGCTGCAGTTCCAGGAAAGCCCAAAGCAGCCTTTTGCCCTTTAATATTTAGCAAAGAAAGTCAATATGGAAGGGCCCAGAGTTTAGGCAAACAATTTACACACTTGGCTTCTCAACACAATTTATTTGGTGCTGGGCATAAGGAATCCTAGGTCATGTTTTTCTCCTTCCTGTGAAATGATCCCAAAGGTTTGAAGGTGGATTTGATTCAGCCAGAGGAGAGCAGCTCCCCAAAAATCCCTCATGTTTTGGATGATAAATTAATTAAGAGAACATTAATATATGGAAGTACTTTAGAGTAAGAAGGTGGCTTAGCTCTCAGGTAAGGGTGTAAACCTACAAAAAGATGCACATTCACTGCTCAAACTCTCACATAGGAGCAGAAATCTGGATGGGGCTGAGCCCAGCTGCCCATGACTTGAGACATCCCTTTCATACCAACTTCCCCAAAATGTTCCAAACACACCACAAATTCCACCTTAAAAAGATTCCAATATTTCTGTGCTTACTCTCTGATGGCTGCTACCACCGTACACAACCTGCCATTTCAAAACTCTCCTCTAAATTTATTTGCCACCAAATTGCTATTATTTATTCCCTATGAAAATGATTTTTGTTCCTCCCCGGTATTTATCCTCAGCACGGTTATTTATTACGAGCCGTGCTGCTTCTCCCTCCCTTCCCGTAGCCCAGCTTTCTTCTGGGCGGCTCAACAAGTCGTGTTCGCTTTGCTCTGCTGTGACAATTCCTCCCCAACCCCCTGGATTTGCTCCAGCCCGCATCCATCTCCGGAGCCCGTGGAGTTTCAATCATTCACGTGCGATTTCCGCGGCGTCTCAGCAGCGCGCTGACAAATGCCATCGGTGCGGAGCTGGCGCTGCAGCAAATCCCCGAGCCCGGCCGCGCCTCTGCCTCTGCCCTTCCCACACGCATCATCCCCCGCCAGCCCGGGACACATCGCTGCCCGCTCATCGTTAGCCCTCTTTAACTAATCACTCATTGGGTTCAGCCCACTTGATCAATAGTTTGTGTTCTCATTTCCCTTCCGTCTCTGCCTCCGCCCGTGTTCACACACACCGATCGATTCCCGCAGCGCTTGCACAGTGGAAAAAAGGGAATACGAGAATTGGAAGAGTTGGTTTTCCGTGCAAGTGCAATGCTTCCGTTTGCAACACGTTCCTTACAGGTGAGTTTGAATTCCTTAGCCTCGTATTAGTCTTGTCACGGGAACCCAAAGAGACACCAGCCAGGAATATTCACTGTCAAAGCACAAAACTCGTGTGAAAACCTCATCACAGAATCCCAGACTGGTTTGGGTTGGTCAGGTCCTTGAAAATCATTTAATTCCAACCCCTGCCATGGGCAGGGACACCTCCCACTATCCCAGGTTGCTCCAAGCCCCGTCCAACCTGGCCTTGGACACTTCCAGGGATGGGGCAGCCACAGCTTCTCTGGGAAACCTGTGCCAGGGCCTCCCCACCCTCCCAGGGAAGAACTGAATCCCCAAACTGAACCACGGGAAAGTTGTGATTCTGCGTTTTCCACTAATGTTTAACTTGCAATGAAGACATTTGGAAAGAACTCAAATATCTTTGGCAACTGGTATTGCTCCAATTTGGGACATCATCCAGAAAGAGGCATTAATATGAATCATAAGCGTCAGGATTTCTGCCACAAAAATGAAAGTTGAACTAGATACTCTCTAACCTGCTGTCAATTACTTTTGATTTAGGAGATTAGGAATTTGAAACACATTATTTTTTCAAAGTGACTTTGCTTTTCTGGCTCATGGAGCAAGTGCCAAGCTGCTCACAAAGGGATAATAATGTGAGGAGTGCTCATTTTATCAATTACTTCCCAGTTAATGAATTAATAAATGCTTTTGAAACACACTCTTCTGGTTTAACCATGTCAGTGTTTAGCATTAACACAATGCAAGTACAGATGTTTGTGGTAGGGAAGTTCAGTTGATAACCAGCGAGCAAAGGAGCCAATTACCAGAGAAAATCAGATTTGTGAGGGAAGATTGTGTGCTCTGTTCCCAAACACACAATTAAACTTCAAAGGCGACTTGGCAGCTCAGCCCCCTCTTCATGTCAGCACACAACAACTCCTGAAAAGGCAAAATGCTCCAACAGAACTTCACACCCCCAGAGAGCCCCGACCCAGGAGGATCTGCCACCCTTTTGAGATTGAAGAAAATATTTTGATCACAACAGTGATCAAAAGATGAAGGAAAAAACCCAACTCAACCTACATCAGTTGATTCAAACTTCTAAGTTACATCCAATAGAGGTGAAATATTTGAACAATAAGATGCTTTTTTAAGCCAACTGCTCCAAAACGATGGGCAGAGCTGGGGAACTACACACATGCAGCAGGAATTGCACACAAGTTGATGTGGGAATGGGAATGGACGCTGGACATGGATCCCATTCCACGTGTACAGGTGATCAGAAGGAAATGGAAATGAATCCCAGTGGTCTGTAGCTCTGCTGCACAGGAAGAGCACAGGAATGGTCCCGTTTGGACACAACAGACACACGGGTTGCAAAGGTAATTTAAAAGACTCATTCTCTTTGTAAAAAGCATTCATAAATCAGCTGTTGGTCCAAGCACAGCATCCAACAAATCCAAAATAAACAGGACCAACCAGTGGCTCCAAATACTCTCAAGTCACAGAATCCCTGAATGGTTTGGGTTGGAAGGAGCTTAAAGTCCCACCCCCTGCCATGGGCAGGGACACCTTGCACTGGACCAGGTCACTCCAAGCCCCGTCCAACCTGGCATGGGACATGTCCAGGGATGGGAACACTTCCAGGACTATTCCTGAAGCAGCCTTTGAACTTCTGTAACAGCCTATGGCAGCCAAAGGGCTGAATTTCCAAATTAGAATAGTCCAGGACAACCCTGAAGTACCATTTCTGCTTCCTCAGCCCGCTACAAGTGCCCTTCATCCCCAGAAATCAGGAGTGTGTTTTCCAAAGTCACCCAACAAAATCACAGTTCCTGCCACTTCACTCCCTTCCTCCCACACGTTTGTCCATGACAAATATCTCTTCAACCATCAATTACAAAACTATTTGATAATTCCAAGAGTTTTCCCACACCCCAAAGAGCAGAAATACAAACTAAGCAAAGTGGCCACACTTTCAGTGTACCTCAAATAATCCTGACTTCAGCATTCCCAGCCAATTCCATTCCTAACCACATTTCTGAGGTATGCTGGGGGCAGAATCCCTATCTTGTATTTCAGTTACAAATCTGGATTACCAGTAGTATTTAAAATGGACATTTTACCATAAAACCCATTTTGTATCGGTCTAAAATGGTAAGTCCAGAGGAGTTTTATTTCCTCCTCCAGGGAGAACAAGCTTTTCTATTAGGATACGCTCCAAATCCTATTAAAATCATTATAAAGTGAAATGCAATTTTCACAACCACAATTTTGTTTCTAAGAAGGACCAAACTGCAACATGACCATCCCCCTGTTAATCCATCCCCTCCTGCCACTCCCCCAAAACACAGATAAAATGCACAGATTGATGTTTGACAGCAGGACTTTTGATTATTGTCTTTTAATTCCATGAGTTAGTTGTACAAATTAGCTGGTTTTCTTCAAATATATCCTGAAAAACAAGGAATTTACACTTTCAATGGAAATGGGGAGTCATAATGTTCTTCCTTAAAAAATATCAGAAGTATATGGATCAGTACTCTGGAAAAAAAGAGATTTAAACCCCAAAACTACGTTGTAGGCAAGACAAAATCTTCCCAAGCTCTGAGCAGTGCTGTGATGTCCTTATACACACTGAATATGCAACACTGGCAAAGCAAACAAAAGCTGACAAAAAGGGTTCTTTCTAGAGAAATACAGAAAAATATCAAATTCATATAAAAAAGGTGTACCAAGACACAAAAAGGTTACAAAAAAGCAAACTACTACAGCAGTTTTTATTGTACAGAACCAGAGCTGTAGTTTACGAACAGAAACTGGAAATTTTGGTGGTGGTTCTGTAGACATTAGACATTCTCTAATTCAGTAAATGCTTATTTTTTGTATCTATTTTAGAAAACTAAAGCCTACAGAGGAGCGGTGCCTGTGGCATCCCGAGCAGTGGGGAATCCTCCTCACGTCTTTCACAGACAGGGCAGAGAAACAAGGACCTGTTTTCCCTCTCTGCCGACCCCGTTAACCCCGGCCCCAAAGGGGCGTTTCATGTCCCGTGTTCTGCCCCTTTGCACTGTTTGGTGCTTTCCAGCTCCTTGGCAAACACCAAACCCAGCTCCATGGAGAGCTGGTTCCAGCACCAGGAGAAGGGCTGGGGGTGGATTAATATGAAAACAATTATTTTACATTTGTGGTGAAAAGCTTGCATTCAGAAATTGCTAAATATGATCCATGCTTCAGAGGCAAGCCCCTCAATAAATATTTCAGAGGTAGAAACTAAACCCACCAATATTCCATGCTAGGACAACGACCAAGAAACCAGGTGAGGATGAATAGTACAGCAAAAATAAAGTAAAATTATGTTGATCAATTAGAGAGTGAAAAAGAGAGAGTAAAAATTCAATATACTTTTTTTTTTTCCCCAGGGAGAAATAATAAATTGCAGATTTATGGAATAGGAAGTAATAGCACTAAACTTCACAGAAAAAGGCCTGAGAAACAAGGATTTTACCATGAACTGGACAAGAGTTCCAGTATCATATTGGGATGGAAGAACTGCCCATACTGGAGGTCTGGCAGCAGCTCCCTCCCCTTCACCCAACACACACCAACGAGTGTGATATTGGAGCTCCACATTTCAAGGAAAACATGAACTCTGATTTACAAGAAAGCAATGAAAATGATCAGTGACTCAGAAAATTGGCTCCAAAAGGAAAATGGAAGTGCTGGAATCAGTTATTTGAGCAAAGGCAGGATTATGCAGTCACGGGACTGGACACCTCAGACAGGAGCTTAACACAGAAATACCCCCTGCTGCAGAAAGGAAAGTCGTCTGTGGGTATAGAAATATATTTTTATATATCTGTATTTATGTATCATTCCTGTGCACGAAGAACTCCTACACAGGACTAACATCTCCATCCCTGCCCTGTCCTAGGATAATACTCCAAACAATTAATTGCTCACTCTTCCACGCCAGGATGAAAATGGGTTTCCCTTCCCAGCACGAGCGTCCGTAAAACGAAGCGGTCTCTGAGTGCAGCCATTGAGAACCTCTCAGTGTGCAGCAGCCTCAGCTCCAGCACAGCTCCCATCAAAAGCTGGGAGCTCCAGCCTGGCACAGGGATTTGGATTGCAGGCAATCACAGGTCACGTACAGGGATCCACAAATGGAATCGTCTGGGAAGTTCTCCAGGTGCACAAACATATGGAGAGTTCTTGGAGCATCCTATACATCAGCAGTACTGTTGGGGTTTTTTTAACCTTGCCTTAGCAGTTGCAGCCCCGTTCAGACACCAACTGCACATTGGCAGGAAACCTCTGGGTGTGTTTTTGTGTGTTTTGGAGTCAATCAACCACAGGATGTCTCCTGCTTCTCGCCAATGAAGAGAAACGAGCACTCCTTTCCATCCTCCTCCCCCCAGAGCACTCAGGATTTACAGAACAGAACTGGTTTGGGCACGGCCCTGAGCACCCAGCTCTAGGAGGGTGTCCCTGCCCAGAGCAGGGATGAGCTTTAAGGTCCCTTCCCCCCAAACCACTCCATGATCCCTGTTACATCCTACACCTACTCAGGCTTTACTACACCCGAGAGCTTTGCTATGTTTAAGAGAGGAGGGAACAAGAACTGCTCACCCCATATGACATCCAGGAGCAGCAGAGACTTAGACAGTCCCATCATGATTTTTCTGCCCATGTGCCTTTTCCCTTCTTACCAATTCCTACAATTTCATTTGGATTTTAAGATGTTGCATATTCCGAAGACCTACATATTCCAACTTCAATATTTCATGGCTGTGCAAAGCCCCAGGTCAGAGACCTTGGTGATATAAATTTATAGAGCTGCATTTACCTCTGTAATGCACCGTGCAGTGCATTGAATTTCACTGTCATTTAATTACCTGAATGTTCCTTACACCACAAGGTGTTTCCGAGGTTCTTCACCAGCAGCACTTGTTTTCACAGCCCCAATGAACTCATGACACCCCAAATCCCCTTTTCCACCCTGAGCAGTGCACAGTGTCCTCAGCTCCACTGAGGAAACCAACACCTTATTCCCACTCTGATTTCCTACAAAACAAGGAATTCATTCCCTGTTTTCTGCAGGAGGGAACTCCTGCACGGGTGTTCCAGACTCTTAGTGAGTGACTGTCAGAAGGGTTCCAGGGAAGGAAGGGCAACAACTTCCTGAAAAAGATTCTCCATACCAAAGTGTGGCTTTTTCCACACAAAATACACATAAATGGATTCAAACATCTATCAGCACTGTATTTTATTTGAATTTTTGCCATTTTAACGGGTCCAGACACCAGGTTAACTCCCCCACAGTTTCCAGATCTCCCCCAAAAGGCTTCTAAACCCCTCATGTCCCACTGACCAAATCTCTCCAGTCTGATTTTTTCAGCCTGCAGATTGAGGTGCTAGGTTACACAGCACACTTGGGAACTCAGGATTTCACACTTCAGCTCCTCGAGAAATGTGAAGACCATCTGGTCCTGATGATTCCTCACTGTTCACTTCAGGGATTTGCTTTGAAATAGATTTTACTAAAGCTGCGATTTCAGGTACGACTCCCTCCAGCTCTCTGTGTTTGAAAAGATAAAATACTATTTAAGACAAAAGTTTCCAATTCTGCAGAGAACACAGACAGCAGGAACTCACTTTTGTGCTTCAGGCCATCTTCTCACCCCTTTCTCCTCACACTCCATCATGTGCTGACCCTGTGCTGTCCCTGGCAGCCATCCCAGCTCTGACAGGAAAAAACTCTTCACAAGATTTGTGTGTTATTAGCAAATGACTGAAAGCTTTGTATTAATTTACTTGCAAATAAACAGGAGAATAACAATTCCTTCCTCTTGTCGTTAGGAGGTTTCTGGGGAGGTTTTTGGAGGTGGGTTTTTCTCTTCCCAGTGTAACTTCTGCCTGGTGTTGGGCACTCACCATGAACACACAAGTGCCACGTGCCCGGTATTTATTTAACCTCTTTGGCTGAGCCTTTGTGTTTTTAGCAAACATCCTCAAAACGACTTTGTTTTTAGTAAACTTCCTCAACATTATCTAGATCCCCCTTTGGAAGCCTAAACGCTGCTGGTGATGATGGATGTCACCACCCCGGAACGGCCATCAGTTCACAGCCCTAATACCCTAATAAATACCCTAAGAAAGCTGGATTTGAGCCTGGATTCTCGATGTATTCCATGCCTGCCAGGCATCACCTCTCCTGTGGGGTTGGGAGCATTTTCCTTTGGGCAGAGGTTGATGAGGCCAGGGGAGGGATGGACCCTCAGCATCCCGACGCTGCTGAGCTCCATTAGGAACAGAGGGAGCAAGGGAAGCTGGGGCTGGAGCACCTCTGTGCCCATACAAACACACACAAACCAACCCCTTTTCCCTATATTGCCACGGAAGGGCTGTTCCTGTGGGAGAACCACACCTGGAGCCCCACAGAGGTGCAGGAGCAGGTGTAGGATCAGCAGAGCCCTCCTGCAGAAGGAATTCCTGTGTTTCTCGGGATGAGGGACACGAGGTGGGTGCTGCTCCCACCCACAGCATGCCCATGGATCAGGGGGATTATGGCAATATCCCACCCAGTCTGAGAAGGGAGAGATGTGCCAGAACTTCCTCTGCTGTTCTCTGCAGGGATGAAACTCTGAACTTTGCCCCGGGATCAGCGAAAAGCTGCTTTCACAACACTTTTCAGTGGTGCCCAGCGACAGGATGAGGAGCAATGGCCATAAAGTAAATCACAACAAGTTCCAGCTCAACATGAGGAAGAGTTTCTTTCCATGGATGGTGGCAGAGTCCTGAACAACTGCTCAGGAAAGGCATGGAGCCTCCCTCTCTGAAGACATTCAAATCCCACCTCCTGTTCCTGTGTCCCCTGCTCCAGGTGACCCTGGAGGGGCTGGATCATCTCCAGAGGTCCCTTCCAACCCCAACTGTTCTGCGAGTCTGTGACTTGAGTATTTGGGCCCACCAGTGAGTGTCTGTTCTGTACTAACCTAAATTGAGATGGTTTTGCCCACAACAGGGCAACACAAGCAAAAACTTCAACCACCTACAGACCAAAAATGTACAAATTTACAGATTCCCGTTTCCTTCTACGAGAGGGGTTTTGCCTCCACACCTTCAGCACTTGTCACCTCCCCCTGCAGTGCTCCCAGTAAAACCCTTCCGTGACCAGTTTTTATTTGAGATACTGAAGATTTCTTTGCTTCTTGTTCAGACTGAGCCCAGCCTTTGTGTAAGGACATCTCCGAAAACCTGCAGAGGCATGGGCTGGGATTAACCTGCTGCTATTGGGGTGAACTCCTCAATTAGGGAGGAACTCAGACAAAGAGCAGATGACAAAAGAGGTTTCTATACAAAAATGAGACAGCCAGATCATATGGAAAAGCTTATCAATTGTAATAAATAAATCAGAGCTCACTCAGTGCTTATCAGAGGGTGTGACTGATTATCATTCAAAGCGAGCCATCCAAGAAACTTCTCGGGTGATTTTTAGAAATAAAAACCTTAATCTAGGCATCAATAATGTAAAAGTGTTACATTCATTATTTCTCTGTTGTACTAAGCTCTCCTTCCCCAGCCCTTCTAGGAGAAATCACGCCTGTTTGACCCTGAATCTACTCCAAGTACCATGGAAACATCTGAATAACAAGAACGCTCATCAAAATTTAAACTTCTTACAGCAGCGCCAAAGGCAATGAAATTTTTATTGAATTCCAGAGCCTTCATTTTCCACACAAAGCCGAGCTGGGGAACAGGCCGCAGACACAGCCCTGAGCACAACGAGGCCCAGAGCCTTGAGGGCCTTGTTTCCAATTTCCAGCTATTTCCAAGCAAAACCCTCAGTCCCAGGTCCCACCGCGCTGCCCCTCGTGTCTGGTTAGATCCCTCCTGCCCCTTCCCAAAGCAAACTCCAACAGGGATTCTCCATCTACGCTGGGACTGTTGCGTGGGAGGATGTGCAGCACTGCTTCCATCACTGTGAACAACAAGAAGTGTTACTTCAGGATTTAGGGATATTTATTCTGGATATATATGGATATACACAGTGTATACAGAGCTGAGGTCTCCCTCTCCAGGGAATGACACCCAAACACCTTGTTCAGAAGTGCTTTTTAACTGGCCAAATTGGGAATATGGCAAATTTTCCACTGGTACTTTCTTCCTTGAGTTGCACCTTTCAAAAACTCAAACCTTAAGTTTACAATTGTTCAAATAGTCCTGATAAGTGAAGATTAAAAAAAAAAATAATAAATCAAACTTTATTTTGCAATTGTTCATTATGTCAAAGATGACAGGGAGACTCCCGGAGAAAGGAGAGGGATTGAGGCTGGCAAAGGCACCATGAAGAGGGAATGAATGGCTCTGGATCTGACAGAGCCCTGGAAAATCAGGTGCCCTTCCCAGCTCCGCCCCTCTGGTGGGATTGGGTGGATGTTTAAGGGAGCAAATCCCGTTTTTGAGAGGCGACTGTGGCCTGTCAGCCCCTTGTCCAGGGCAGTCACAGCTCTGAAGGGACAGATTATGAGATGCACGTTCTGAAAAATCAATGCCAAAGTGTCTCACTCTGGGCACTAAAACAGCTGGATACATTTCCTCTTAATTTTTCTGTGTCCCAGTCAATTTTTTAAATGGATTCAATACCACTTCATTTCAGCAGAGTGCAAAAATACATTCATTAGTGGTTATGAATGATTCAGGTGCCATGGAGCTGAATACCAAAACAGGAATAAATATGGATTTGAACCGAGCATAATAAATAAATCATGGGACCATCCCCTGGATGACGAAAAATATCAAATATTGAATATTTTCTCAATAAAGTAACTCTGTGAAGTTTGTGCAGTGCACAAGGCAGTGAGATCGTGGGGAGAAACAGCAGGAGAACACGTATTTAAGAAACTTCCTAACTCCATCCCATAATAAGGGGAAAGGGGACGTGACAAATTAAAGACTGCAAACCTTGACATTCCCTATCTTTGAATATTTCCCAGCACAGTCCTCGCAGTGGGGGGGTTCATTTGTGTGCTGCAGACTGAGGAGCTCCAAAGGCCAGGGAGGACACACATTTTAAGATCATTTCAAATATTAAGCTGTTTGTTCGCTGAATACAGATTGCCTCAGATCACTTGGGGAAATGACAAACCAGGGCTGGGAACTGTAAAAATAATTTATGGGATCAACTAAGCCCCTCTAATGTTCACCAACGCATGATGGGAACATCCAACAGCTGCTCCAGGATCCAGGCACATCCTGGCAGTAGGAAAAATACCTTTTTTCTGATCTAGTTCAAAAGCAAATATAGGGAGTTACTGCTTTTCCATGTTTTCGTCTTGTAATGACACAAATTCTGCAGGCTGGCTTTACACATCAATTCCAATCCCCTTCCAGCTCAGTGAATGCAGGCCCATGTCACATCAAAGTCCCTTCTAATTTACAAATCCCCAAAATAACCTTAATTACAACCCACTTCAATAACAGCTTCCATGTAAGGAACAAGCAAACAAGACTGTGCAGCCTGAGAAGGAACAAGTGAAAGGACTCAGTAAAGGCCCAGAAAAACAGGCCTGGTGTAGGGGGGGAATAAGGACAGACTGCCTCAGCCTTTCCCCTGAAAGCTGGGGAAAGAAAAACCAAATAAATGTAACAGATTGGCTCAAAATAAAGAAAAAAAAAAAAGAAAAAGAAAGCACTACTCCTCCCAGAGCCATGGGATGAGGAGGATACAAGATGTTTATATGAGGGGTGGGAGAGGGAGATGGATTAACAGAAAAGAAATCTATGGGGGATTGATAAATAATGGAGAAATGGCTCAGGGACCCCCCACTACGATGGGAGAATGAGACAATCTTTGTAAACTTGTACAATTAGTTGCACAAAAATCTTCTAATTCATCTTTCAGCTTTCCAGAATTACTCAAGCTGGAATCCAGAGCTGTTTCTTCCCACACTGCACAGGTACAAATTTGCCCTTACAGTCTCTTACATGGAAACACAGCCCAGCACACGAGCCACTGCTGCCAGTGACAGCAGCAGGAATTCAGAATGGGAATTCAGGAAAGCACAAACCCCAGGAATGCCCCTTTTTCTTAAATAAAATCCAGTAATTTGTGTTCCTTAAGGTAGATAAAGTGAGGCAGGTATTATGGAACAGGAGCACACCTCAAATCCAAGGAAATTTTTAAAGTTTGTATTCTAGAAAATAATTCTTCTCTCAAACAGAAATAGACTGCAGAGCACTCACACACTTAAAATACAAATTAGTAACAATTATAAGATTAGGAAAATCTAAGAGTCACCAGCATTCATATTTCAAATTAGTAAATGAAATAGTGACCACTTTAACAGAAGCAGGGCACTGGAGCCTCCCCAGAAAAGAGCTGGCCAATAATTCTAAAGACTATCTTAAAACATTTGGAGTTTTTGGCAAAGTGATACAACAATGGAACCCTGTAAGGGAAGGATCCTCTTCCAAATGAAGTTTTACCTACCTGAGCTATTCCAGGCAAACAAAAGAATCCTTTAGGTTGGAAATGACCTTTTAGATCATCGAGTCCAACCATTAACCCAGCACTGCCAGGTCCATCACTAAACCACGGCCCCAAGCACCACATCCAGAATTCCAATATTCCCCTTAGTGTGTAACAACTTCAAAGAAATTTCTCTTTTACTTGGAAAACAACACTTACAATTACTAAAGAAGCCAAGTTCAAGTTTGGCAAGAGAATCAGCTTAAGATTTGAACCCACAATGTTCTGCCCAAGTACCCAACCCGTGATTTAGTGTCACTGTGGTTGATGTGATGATGCAGAGCTTTGGTAGCAGCAACAGCAGCCCATGGAAACCCCTTTGGAGGCTCCATAAATGCTTTATTCCTTGTGCACTCGCTCACAAGGAGAGGAATTTTACATGAGTTAATAGGCTAATTGTGGAAATCCTCGGTTTTGCTGCTTGTAATCCTCCGAGTTGCTGTCTGTACCACTGCAGCTACAACCAAAGAAGCAGCAGGGAGATTAGCAACTCTGAAATCACTGCTGTAATGGTTAATCACACTAATGATCGTTTAAGCAAATTAGCAGAGCAAGAAGCAAGCACCGTGCAGATTAAGTGTGTGACTGGGAGCAAAGCCACAGTCAGTGCCAAGGACGGACCCCACAGCTCCTCCAGCCTCAGGAACCCGAGCTTGTGGAACTAAACCTCCTTTCCAGCCCCACAAAGCCTCCACTGGATCTTTTCCCTTCCCACTCCACGCAAATTCCAGGAGAGCTGTCCAAAGCAAAGTTTCAGCTAATTATTTAAACCTCAATGATTTGAGCCTTATGCTTTTTTCTGCAGCCAAGAGAACATAACAGGACAGTAGTCATGAACTCTTATTTTTCTATTATCTTCCCACTGGAAGCACCTTCCTAAGATACAGTTTCTTCTCTCTATGTGGCATTTCAGGACGTGCTACAGGAAAAGATAAACACTATAAATCAGAGGCATGTTATTGTTGACATTGTCAGTAAACAAAGTTATTAATTGCACATGCACTGGGAAGGCTGGAGAAAAATTATTTGCCCAAAGGGGAAAGGAATGGCAAATTATATTTTAAAGATTCTCCCCAAAGCGTGGCACACAGCTGATAGTAAATCATTAGAATTTAGTGAAATGTTTGTTCTGCAGCACTGACTCAGCTCGCAGAACTTGAGCTGCTATAAACTCACCCCAAAAGAGACCTTCAGTGCAGAAAAGTGACGTATTTGAAGTTGTACTTCAGCCTCTTTGGTTCTTCCCTGTGCACAAAGCCTCCCTGAGCTTCCCAGCCGACACCAACTGCATCCCTGTCACAGCCACGGGGTGCTGTGGGTCAGCAGGGACCAGTGCCAACCCTCACAGCCCCCTCCAGCCCGGCCTTGGACACTGCCAGGGATGGGGCAGCCACAGCTTCTCTGGGCAGCCTGTGCCAGGCCCGCCCCACCCTCCCAGGGAAGCCACTGACCACAATTCCTCACCCACCCAGCGGCCCATCCATCAAATCCGTGTCTCTCCAGAGCCTGGGGTCTCCCAGGACAGTGAGTGGTGCCTTGCACAAGCTCAGGCTCTCCTCTTCAGCTGCTCTTCCCTCACCCACCTCCTCATTTTCCATGTGCCTCAGCGTAGTTTCCAGAGGTGACACTTGGCACAGAGGTGACACCGACTGCCCCGTGCTTCCCAGGCTCTTCCATAAACATCATTCCATCAGGATAAACAAAGAACACGAATTTGAGGCTGGAGCTCCAGCACACCATCGAGCTCGGCGAGTTACACAGCACAAAGCACAATTACCTTCAAAGGCTGCCAAAACTTTTGCATCTTCTTCAAGCCCCATTCCCCTCTGCCACATTCCTATGGAAAAACTACATTGTCCTGCCTAAGGGAACTGTTCCTTGTGTTTACAGATCCACTCTTGACTGACAAGCAGGACTTTTGGGGAAGGTTTTGCAACTCGCATGAGAACACCCCTTGCAGGCCATGCATTTATTGTTTCCTAAAGAAAAGTCCTGAGCAATCCTACATTCTGTGCATTAATTCACCAGGGATGGGGAGGTTCCAGGGGGCCTTCCGAGTATTGTAACTCAGGATAGACACAAACCCCTTCTATTTAAACTGTGTTCAGACAACAAAGTGCTTTACTGAAGCTAAAACCATCTGATGTGAGACACATAACCTGGGGAATGGCACTTGTAGAGCACAGGGTGCGTTGAGTTACCACAGTATAGAAGTTTATACCCTCACCTGGAAAATGCTTTGTTTAATGTTATACTGAGACTATACTTAAGCTCCTAAGGATGCGAAAAGAGAGATCATAGAAGAAACCTTTGCATCAGCACTTGAAAATAAACAAGACCAGCAGGGCTGCCAGAATTCAGGACTGTTTAGAAAAATATTCAATATAAAAATAACATTCTGCCCTTTATTAACCATTAACCAGCCTGCTGTGAGCCTGATTTCCTTCTGTGAATATCTTGGATCCTCTTCCCATTCCTTACAGGCCTCCCTCCAGCACTCCTCTGGAGAGGGCACCTCGAGGAGCACAAAACACCTTGATTAGACAGCTCACACCTCCTCAAAGGCTTCCCATCTCCCCCAGAACAGTGTTTAACTTCCACTGGCACCGTAACCAAACCCTATTTACTCCAGGAACCCAAACTCCACCGTGGTTTTCCTTTAAATTATTCTACTCACGAAGACAAACTAATTAACTGCAAGACTGAGTAGGGAATAAGGCACCGCAGATAAGAGCCCGCCTCCTTCCCACAAATTACTGGATTGTTTCATCTCTGCAACTTCGGGAGAAACTTCGCTGCCAAGGACTAGAGTTTGGATAATGAGACATCCAGTAATGGCAATAATCCGGCTCCCATTAGAGAAATCAATCATCTGGTGGATGAGACTCAGCTCAACCATCATAAAAATTTAACTTGAAGGAAAGTCTACGTTCACTTTATGGTATGGGCTCCCTCTCGAGACTGATTTGAGTGATGTGTGGTGTCCCTCAGCATTTCCACTTTAACATCACCCTCAGTTTTCATCATGAAATTTGGTGGTGCAAAAGCAGCGCAAAAGTTTCTGCTGAAATGGAAAAAAAGAAAAATGAAACCCCATCAATTCAAAAATTAAACCCAGACCTTGATTCAACCAATTAAAATGGAAGGATGACCCTGATACCCAGAGAAAAATACTCACAATTTAGGGCACAACTCCTATAAAAAGAGCTCTCACTTAGAGGAAAAAGGCATTTTAATGAGCTGCTTAGTTCACACATTCACATTTCTTGGAAGTCTCTGGCATGTGCAACTTAAAAATTACTGCTGAATCCTTCAGCTTTTAGTTTGCAATTGAAATGCTGTCATCTCCTTTTGATGGGGAATAAAACCAGTATTACAAACCCTATAGCTTATCTCTAGCACATATATCTACTGCATCCTTGAATCCTTACAAGCATCCAAGAGCACTTGGAACCATGAGCCAGCTGGGATTACCTTTCCTACAGCATTGTATGAAAAACATACTTCAAAAATAGTCATTCCTGTGTTGGGTAAAGCCTGTTCCAAACTAAAAAGCACATTTTTACTTTGGAGACCAGACAAAAAAACCCACCCCTAAATATGAAACCCGGGCAAACCCCTGCGTTTTCTGTAACTGCTTGTCCAGGCCAAAGGCACAGCCCCAGCTTATTGTTTTAAAAGCCATTTTGGGGGAAAGGATTTCTTTCCCTAAAGCAGCAGCTGGTTCAAACCCCTGTTAATATGACCCTAATTTACTAGAAACTCTGGCCGAAAGAGAAACCAGCTCTTACAATTCCCTCAGTTCAATATCAGTTTCGACACTAGATATTTAAGACTCTGCTGCTTAATTTAGTAACATTTTCATTATCCCTAAGGATTACTCAAGAACATTTACAAGGAAAACCATTTGTGTGAATTGTATGGGTTACTGATCATTTGGTTTTGTCTTTCTTAATGGTATTTTTTTTAATATATATATGTATATATATCACAAAGGGGTTTTTTTAAATTCCACATGTACCTCATCTTCCTGGCACATGCAGTTCTGGAGCCACCGCCTCCCAATCCACATGCCATTCCATTATGGACACCCATCCCAAAGGATCTCATCCCTGTCCTCATTAACCCCTGCCCATTTTGGGGCTGTTTTGCAACTGTTTTCTCAGCACCACAAAAATTCGTTTCAAAACTCTGTAGCACCTCTGTAACACAAAGAAAACTTTTCCAACTGTGATTAGACTGTCCAGGGAATTCCAGATGTCCCATGTACAAGAACTCATGATTAATGGTTGTCAGGTACTGGGAAAAGTTATTTTCTGAGAGGAAAACCTCCCTTGCAGCACGACCATCTGGGGCCTCCACAGCCCCCGGACCTGGGGATGGTCCATGCGGAGGGGCTGCTCCTCACCCTGTCCTCACCACCAGGCTCCAAGGACCATCCCGGCCTTCTCCTGGCCACAGGGATCCCACTGACCACACGCACAGCACAAGGCACGCACAGCAGCTGCCTCTGCTCAGCCTTTTCCCGGGAAAGGCTGGAAAACCATCCCAGCCCTGAGCTTCCGAGCGTTTGGCCGCCTGGAGCATGGCAGCAAGGCAGAGATCACGGCCTGTCAGGGCTCCCCTGAGCTTCCCCTACAACACATTTCACTGTTCCCTGACAGCCCCACAGAATGTTAAACATTTGCACTGCTACCAGGGAATCCTCCCTCAAATCCTACCACAGCTCATTCCTGACTTTTGGAACTAGGATTAAAGAAGGCAAATGTTGGTGCCCCCATCAAGAACCGTGGCAAGCTCTCAACAACCTTTATGCTTCTGAAATGTGTCAAGAACTGGATAAATGCTCCTCTCGGTCTTGGAAAAACATCAAGACAGACCAAAAACTCCCCAAACTTACAACAGACCAACGACAGAACAGGACTTAGACATTGAGCAGGAAACGCAGACGTTCTGCTGAGCCCAAGCCCTGTAGAACAGGGTGGACAACAGCAATCAGATCAGAGAGTCCTTAAATACAAGAGCAATACTTCAGCAAGATGAAAAGAACATTTTCCGTTTGTGCAAGTTCACATTTAATGTTAAAAATTACATATCTCCTGAAGATGGGCTTTTTCTGTGTCCAGGTAAAGCCTAAAAAAGTGATGGAGCCTTAAAATAACTCTCCTATGTCCTCCCTCTCCCATGTATCTCAATATCTGTTTATAACCTTTTCACTGAATATTTGTTTATAACATTTTCACCACCAACATCATCCTTGAACCCAAACGTGAGAGAGGCAAAAATTGCCATTTAATTGAATTCACAAGTAAATGACAAACTCCATACACACCAAACTACACTTAGAGCAGCAGCAGGGAGGGCTTTACAAAGTCTTTTCAGACAAACAGTGAAGTGCAGTGGCAGAGACCCAAATTCCAGGGAGTTCAGCTTCCCCACACCAGACTCCCAGACTCACCGCCCTTGTTTGCATCACTACAGAAAGAAGGTCACTAATTACTCATTACATTTTCAGGGTAAACTCCTATGAAGCCAAGGTCTGTTTCTACTTCCAAGAGCTTCCCCAGGCAGCGCATTCCGAGACCCCCAGAAAGGACAAGACTCTGTTCCCCACATGAGCCTCTGACAGCATCAGGCTCATGCAGCATCTCACAGATCTCTAATTGAGGTGCAGGCCATTATCAAGATACAGCACTGAGCTTAATTAGAGAGGGAAATCGATGGAGATCATCTAGAAGGTATGAGAAAGGTTTGAGCAATTTTCAGTGATGGTTCAAATTTCTTCCCTGGAATTGTTTCCAATAATAATGAAAGCTTAATGCAAAAATAAGAGTTACCCAGACATATTACTCGACTGCTACAGGACTTAATGTGCTTTGCAAACAGCTACAATTTCTGGGGCAGGATGGCATCGGCTTTTATCAAAGCAGCTGCCACAGAGAACCCTGGAAAACAAGTCCAGGATTCTGCACGTTCAGGCTCTTCCTTCTGCAACTGCCCTGGTTTTGTTTTAAAGAAAGCCTTGACTTGCCTCACACATCCCGCACATTCTCATTTTATTTAGTAACGGGTCATATGTTAATAGATGCATAATCACAACTAGTTTTTAAGCCAAGATCTTCAAATAAAAAAAAAATTAAAATAATTACCTGCCATGGGTAATCAAAGTGTTTTTGTACCAGAGACCCCATCTCAGCAAAGCAAATGGAACAGGGAAATGCAGGGTAAGGCACTGCTGCCCCTAGAACACAGAAATCACTGCTCCCTGACACTGCAGGACCAGCACTGCCATACACCTATTTTCTGCTAAAAAAGTGCTTTGCCATTGGCATCGGCCTTCTCAGCTCTACTGAAAATATTTCCAGCATTTCCTTCTAAAGCACTAAATGGATAATTCCATCAAAACACTTCTGCATTTGGTTTTTTCCATACAATTTGCTCTGGCAGCACAAACGAGGCAGTGATCAGCCTACTGCCACGTGCAACCTCTGATTTATCACTACAGATACCCAAACCCCAAGCTTTTCTTTTTTTATTTTTAACTTTAGTTACATTAACACAGTGAGGCATTTAATGCACAACACTTAAGATACACTATCAGACACTGAATGCTGTCCTAATTAAGAGTTGACTTTCTGCTCTTCCAAAAACCCAGTGAAAGGGAATGACAAACAACAACAAAGAGCAACTCTGACTCTTCCCCAAAAACGCAGGGATTCATTTATTTTAGAAACTGCAGAGCTGCTATCTCAATTTTATAGGAGAATGAAAATGGAACTTTTTGGTTCATTATTTTCTGGTTCATTATTAACTGCAGTAAATATTTCAACAGAGACAAAACCCCCCCCAAGCTGCTGGTCCCCACCCCAGCACCAAGGCAGGCGACAGGAAGCCCCCATGGTGACCTCACTCAGTCCCAGCCCCTGCACAAATCCCCGGGGTGCTGGGCACAGCCATAAATCTGAAATATTGCCCAGATGAAGTCTGAACTCACGACCTTCCCAGTATTTAACTGCCACTGTGGCTCTTCCAGGCTGACCAGATGAAATACAGTGACTACCTGTTTCCCCAGCCTTCCTGTCATCACTCTCCACTCTTATCTGAGGGAAATGCTGCAGATTCTTTCATGGCTGGGGAGAGCAAAACAAATTTTTCCAGTGCTCTCAATTCATTGCACGTGTTGTAAATACCTGGTACCAGCACCCCCAGCGAGGGCAGAGCACCATCAACACAGCCAAGAGAGAGGTGACTTCTCAGACCCCAAATTCTTGCCTCCACCATGGGAAGTGTCCTGCTCTCGCCTGGCCTGGGACTGTGGTGACACCAGCTTTGGGCACCCAAGGAAAAGCAAGGAGGTCCTTTTTCCATATTCTGTGATATTCTGGGTACAAAGGTGCACTCACATTTTATCCATTTAGTGTTTGGCCCTACAGACCATCCCAGCTGTGGACAGGATTCAGCAGTGTCCAGCTTTAGGGGCTGGGACTCTCCCAAGCTGCAGGTCTTCCCTGGGACACTCCGTGTTCTTTTCCATATTAAACCATTTCTCACATGCACCAGGCAAAGGTTCAGGGTGTAACCAGTGGGTCCATGAAATCTCCAATTTGCACACACACAGAATCACTGAATCCTGCAATGCTTTGGGTTGGAAGGGACCCCACAGATCACCAGATTCACCCCCTGCCATGGGCAGGGACACCTTCCACTCTTCCAGGTTGCTCCAAGCCCTGTCCAATCTGACCTAGGACACTTGCAGGGAGGGGACACCCAAAACTTCCTTCCAAAGATAAGGAAATTCTCTGGACTCTACCTCCCAGGCACGCATGGTAGATAAAGAGACTGAGGACATGAATCCGTGTAGAATTCTTCTGGACCCTTTAGTACCTTTCTAGTCAAGTCCTCCTTCCTGGTTAAAGTAATTCTCCTGATTCAATCCTTCTGTGATGTATGTAGGGAAATTGAACCCAATCATTTTTAAACTCAACCTTAGGGCAATACAGGACTCCTCTAATACCTTTTATTTGTGACACAGGGGTTCAGCTATTTCCAGGGATATGAAACTGCTCATATCCTTAATTGCCACCAACAGGATCGGAGTAATTGCATTAAAGGTACCATTTATCCCAATTGAAAATGGCACGAAAAGTAACAGAAAACAGCCCAGGAACTCGCAGGATTGGTGGCTGTACATTCCCATATCAGCTGGAATAAGCTCTCCCCAATGACCTCCGTTGTACCTTACACAAACCCACAGTAAAACCCAGGTATTTCCTGCCAGATGAGCACAGCCTTGGAGTGAGACACTCAAGGGCATCCCAACTTTAGAGATGATCAGGAATTTCATCCCCACTGCCATGGAAGGAGGAGTATTCCAGTGGCCAGCCCAGGCAGTGGTTGGTACCACACCAGAGACACTCAGCTCCTTCCAGGGTTTTGTATCCTTGTGAGAGGACACAGAAAAGCTGGTCACGGAGCAAAGTGACCTTTAAGGAGCATTCCTTTTAGTCCATGCACAATTTAAACTTACAGCTGGATAAAGCAGGTTGTTTCTGCCTGGAAATTTCAGTCAATCTCTACCTGGCACTGCTGGGAAATCTCAGTTAAGAGGCAGCCACAGGAACATCTTTCCAGTGTCACTGCCCTACCGCTGCCAAGCAATGGCATCACCCCCCAGGCACAGAATTCCACGTGTGAACTGCCCTCAGGAAATGTTAATAGAAGCAAAAGAGATTGACTGCCTGAGCACAACCCCCAGGACAGAGTGAAACCTCCCACAACAACCAGGGGCTTCCAGGAGAGCTGCAGAAAAATACATGAGAAGAGAGTTAGTACCCAAAGAAAGATTTCTTTTCTGAAACTCTGCCAGACTAATTTTCAAGAATGGCAGAATGAGTTTAAATTAAGCAAAATCTTGCTGTTATTAGGTGGGAAGAGATGACAATTTCTCTGGTCTAGAGGAAAATGATACAGGGATCAGGTAGCAGTTATTCAAGCTATTCCACCCTGCACCAAATTACAGTAATGCAGAAATACAATTACTCCCTACAGTGACCTCTCAAAGGAAAGTGGAATTAAGATTAGAACTAAGAAGTAAAATCAGAAATGCCACTATCCAAAACGCACTCTGTAGAATCTCTAATATATTTTAATACACAAGCATTAAAGGATTTTCTCTCTAGTGCCAGGTGTATAACAAAAATTCAGCACGGAAAGATTGGCAGAACACATCCTAAATCTTCACAACCAAATGAAGAAATCCTTTACATTGGTTCAGATAAGGAGCAAAAGAGTTGTCTCCAGTTCACTTCCATCCCCCAGGTGACCTGGCTGGATGTCCTATACTCAGTTTATCCACGACTTGCTTAATTGTATCACATCATTAATGTTATTAATTGCTGCCACTGCCCATAAAACACAAAACCAATTCTGTAGAATAGAGAGGCTGGAACTGAATTACACACAGCACACGGTGAGCTGTGTGAAACCATCAGAAAGTGTTCCAAAGCCTGGAGGTATTTGCAAAGCCAGAGCACCAAATCTTTATTCTTTTGCCCCAAGATAGAAGGCAAGAAAAACATGGGGTTGCTGCATGGCCAGATTGAGTCAAAGCACTTCTTTTTGGTCAGAAATTTTTTGTCTATAGAAAACCCTTCATTTATGGATGTTCAGTGAATAAATTTCTCCCCTCAGAGCTACTTTTTACACCAACTTTGTAGCACCACAATCCTCAGTAAAACAAGTCAGTTAAGCTCTTACAAGGACCCTGTGTTCATGAGCCACTCCTACAAGCCATGGAACTCCAGAGGAAGAACTGTAAACCCATATTATAATCCAATTAATAAAAAAGACAGATTTCCTCATGGAACATAAAAAAGGTGAGGAAGCCAGACTTCTATCTGAATTTTTTTCCACTCCTTACCAAGTCTACTTTCTTTGCTTACCAAGTCTGCTTTATTTAGTCTTTTATGTATAGTAAGATGCTTTTAAAACAACATTATCAATATTTCAGTGCTGTTTCTAGTAAAAATAGCTTGCAAGAGTCAGCAAAACAGTTACACACACAATAAACCAGCACATTACCAAATACCTCTGCTTTTATCTTCTCACAAGCTCATTGAAAACAACAGAATATTTAAGGATTATGAAAAATGCATGAGAGATGTCCTTTCCAAAGACAATCCACGTTGCAGTACCACACGTTGACTTTCAGATGGGATCAGCCACACCATGGCCTTGGTCCTCCTTTAAATAAGTATTTGACATCAAGCACATTTAATATTATGGGAGCAGACAGAGCAGCTTTTCACCATGCTCAAGCTGTATTATCTAAGCACACTCCTCATTTGAGTATTAAGGAAATTATAAGCAGTTGGGATAATAAATTAGAGTTACAAAGCAATATCTGTAACAGAACTGGAGCAGGTTGCTTTTCAACAGGGCACAGAACTGAAGAGGGCCTTTAACTGATGGCAGAATAAACTGGGTATTGGAGTCAGTTGGAGAACTGTTCCCACTGGGAATTCCAGTCTCTGACCTACCTTGGACTGTCAGCTCTGCCTGCGCCTCCAGGGTGTCGTTGCCGCTCTCGGCGATGCAGGTGAAGGTCCCGGCGTCGGCCTCGGCCACGTCCTGGATCTCCAGGGTCCCCCCGGGCAGCAGCTGGAACCGGCCAGACCTGTGCAAACAGGGACACCGTCATTCCATGGACACAGCCATTCCATGGACACATCCTGGATCTCCAGGGTCCCCCCGGGCAGCAGCTGGAACCGGCCAGACCTGTGCAAACAGGGACACTGTCATTCCATGGACACGGCTATTCCATGGACACATCCTGGATCTCCAGGGTCCCCCCGGGCAGCAGCTGGAACCGGCCAGACCTGTGCAAACAGGGACACCATCATTCCATGGACACCTCCTGGATCTCCAGGGTCCCCCCGGGCAGCAGCTGGAACCGGCCAGACCTGTGCAAACAGGGACACCATCATTCCATGGACACATCCTCAGCCAGGTTCTGCATCTCCAGGACACCCCTGGCCGGACCTGCACTCAGGGACATGATCATTCCATGGACATGGCCTTGGCCGCATCCCAGATCTCCAGGCTGCCCCCAGCCGGAGCTGCACACACAGGGACAGGACCATTCCATGGACACCACCCCGGCACCGTGTGACACAGAGGAGTTTTCATCACACCATCACATCCCACACGTCGGCTCCACGTTTCAAATTAAGTTCAACCCTATCAATTCCACAAGAGCAGCTCATCTTTTTGCACTTGCAGCTTCAGTTATTCTTAATTAAATGTGATCCAAGGTATTTAGTCAAGAGCAGCCAGAACTGAAGAAAAATGAAGGATTGTAACCACACCATTTAAAAAAGGCATTTTGCAGATCCAGCTGGAATGACTTACTGCTTGGGAAGCTGAGGGAAGTGTAACAGGACAGACTGTGCCTTTGCAACATAAAGACAGCAATGCACATTATGCAGTGTATAGGAATTGAATTTTTGTGAAAAGATAAGCCATTCCTGTAAGATGAAATATTTCAGAATGAGATACAAGTTAGGAGAAATTCCAAATACAGATTCATCAGGTGACAAAGGGTCGGTACAGAACTTCCCCCTCTGACTGGTAAAGGGTGGAGAAGGGTTTTTAATTCAGCCCTTACAAACTATGTGCTTTTGCTGCTCAATGTGGCAGATAAAAGATGCCAAATGCAGCACCCTCAGCCTCCAGCCACATCCCCCTCCCACTACAGCCATCAGTCACCGCCCTTCACCTGATACAAATTTGTATAAGACTCTTCCAAGATCCTTCAATACTCCAAATTCCCACAATAAAATGCCAAAAGCAAAATGCCAAAAACCTCAAACAAGCACAATAATTTGTGTCTAGATAATGACCCAGAGCCATTCTCATTTGCAGCTGGAAAAGCAAGAGTCTGGGGGAAAAGGAAGAGAACCTGGTGCCTTCCTGCCTGGCATTCTCAAGCCTTGGCTTGTGGGCAGGAAGGGACTGAATTCTGTCAAAATATGAACATTACAACAATTATCTTTTTTGGTCTCTGTTTGGAGTGGCCAATGCACAAAAATCAACCTTGGTGTTTTCTCCATTTGAAATTTTCCTAGAATTACCTCAGTAGGACCAATTCTGACCTGCTTGGACAGGTATAGTGTTGGGACACAGACTTCTGGCTCATCTCACTAAGTACCACATAAATATTGATTTTTGACCCTACTGTAACTGCTGATCAAATTTCTGGTTAATACATTTAAAAGCAGAGCAAACAAAACCATTACTGGAATTAAGCCAGAGAAACCAGTGCTAAAAGCATCCAGAGAGCTGTCCTTATCCAGGTATTCCATAAGGAAAGCCATCCTGTTCCCATGAGTAACACCACGACTACAGAAAGGCTGGTTTGGAAGAAGTGCAGGGAATTTGAGTGAAGACATGAGTCTGAAAAAACATCTTAAGAGCTTCCCAAATGCTGGAAAAAATGTCCCAGGCTTGTGTGGGAATGACACGTCAGACACGCTCTAAAAGCAGGCCTGAAGAAAAACCCAAGAGCAAGACAAGGCTGGACCTTGACACATCCAAACATGAGCTTTTCTACCTTCTTTTATTATGCAAAACAGCTGCTTTGACTTTTTGTTCCTGCAGCACAGAATGTGCTGAGGGCTGGGATGAAAGCAGGGAGAAAAGGAGCTGGATCTGCCCGGGACAGCGGGACATGGAGCAGGGAGGGAGCTGAGCCCCAAGGACTGTCAAATCCTGAAGGAATGATCAAAGGCCATGGGAATGTCCGTGGCATTTTGAGGACATTAGTGCCTTTTTTAGGATATCCACCATTGTTCCCATCTAAAAGCAACACGTGCCTTAGGACGCTCCTTTTCCCGCTGCCAGAGTCCGGAAAAGTTACTGACAGCAGTTAAGATGTTACTAAAACTACCAAAAATTACTCCTCCAACAGCAGTTAAGATGTTACTAAAACTACTAAAAATTACCCCTCCTTGTCACCTTAGGCAACAGTCCTCCAGGATCTCACAAACTACTTGTAACATGGGAATATTTACAGGAATTCTGTTCAGCCATCTCAGTGTGTGCCATGTTTATATTCTCTTTGATTATCTTCCTCCAGAAAACCCAGAGCTGAGTTCAATTTCCCAATAGGTGATTCAATGGAAGTTTAATGGAAGAAAACAATTAATTTGCCAGACTCCTTGGCGATTCCCTCTGTATGAATCAGCTGTGGAAAAATCCTGGGCTTAAAGGAAAGCTGCTTTTGTAATAAAGCAAAACATCTTAATTTTGTAAGGACAATGAAGTATTTTTACAAAAGAGTGAAGCAATCGGATTTCAGACACTGGAGACAAAGAATCAGCTTAATATAAAAGTGATAACATAATTTGAAGTGTCATTAAAAACAACAAAGATTGATCACTCAGATGTCAAGGAAGAGGAAAATCAAATTCCAGCCTTTTGTATGCATTCCATACAGCCCTCACTTGCACCCCATAACACACAATTACTGAGCTACTCTGGATGCCTCACTCACAGGCTCTTTGTGTTTCATTACCACAAAATATAGTGAGCCTTTATTAATTTACTGTAGTCAAACTGTCAGTTATACCCTGAGGTTTGGGCTTTTTTTCCCTCTTTTAAATTACTATTCCCCAAACATCTTATAATCTATTTGCTGTCTCAGTAAAGTACAGCAGATAAAATTAGACAGTAAATTAGATTATTTTGTGGAATCCACTAGCAGAAAAATCTCCATAATTACTCTGCTATGTTTAACCTTTCTCGGGCTGGGCAAGTGTAATTCACTTCCTACCAATCACTCAGAGCGCTGCAAACAGAAATGTGTAATAATGGAAATATCACACATCCGTGGGAAGCACGAAGGAAAACCCAGCATCAGGAATGTAGATGTGATCAGACAGTCACAGCCTTCATGTGAACACAGCCAGCAGAGCATAAATAAACATGGCACATGTGCCCTCGGCTGTGTCATCTCCTCACTGGAGGAAAATATTAATAGGATTTTTTCCGTTTTTTCAGTTACATAAAATTTTGCTAAACTGAACAGCCCAAAGCCACTGCAGAGTTTGCTGGGCTTTACAGCCTTGTCAAAATGTTATTGTTCAAGTCCTTCCAATAGTTTAATTTCAGATTAACCATCTCATCCACTGCAGCTTTTCAAAGAACCTGTGCCACCTGCACTTGTGCTTTCTCCCATAGAAATGTCCTAATATACACCAAGATAAACAATATATATGTTGGAGCACATTCTAATCCACACAAATTTTCCAAGCAGATCATCTTCCAAACACTTCCAACTCTGTGAGGCTGTCCCAAGCTCTTGGCAGCCACCTGGAACTTCCCTTTTTAAGTTGAGAATTGTCAAACACACAGAGTGACTCCTGCACTTGCTGAAGAACAGACCCTCAGACAGGAACTAGAATAAACAACTTTTTAAAGTTAAGAAAGGCTCCAAGTTGGCTCAAATCTTGAAGAAGTCTCCAACCTGTATCTAACGTTTCCACGCCAACCTCTTGTACCAATAATATTGACACTACAGTAGATTTTACTTTAGGAAGTTTTCCATAAGGGGCCTAAGATTTTTTCCCAATAACTTTGGACTTCAGCGCCTTCCCCGCTTCCTTCCATTTCCCTCAGCATTCTCCACATTCCTGGCAGAGATACGACTGGCTCCGAGTCTATGGAGGCGATCCAGCTGGAGAAGCAGAAGGATATTCCCAGTGCTGGACCCACGGATCACCTCTGTCCATGTGCCAGTGTTACAGGCCACGGCGCACACCCTCCACCAGGGATCACACACCAGGCTGGAGCTTCCTTTGGATTTTGGACCCTAATTTGGAGCTAAGTATCAGCCTAGAGCAGGGTTTGGCCTTTTCCTTTCTTTACAAACAGTGGAGCTTTGGGAAAGCTGCAATACATGGAGATCACCAGCTGGACCAGCGAGCCGACTCCAGGGAAAGCTTCTTAGTCTTCAGTGGAATTCCTGATGGAGAACCAAGAAGTTAGCAGTCATCAGATTTCTTTAAAAATCTTCAAGTTAATGAGTTCTGAAAGGATTCCTTGGAGTTTCAATGGAATCTTGGAGCACTGCATTAACTTCTGTTTCTCACCCAACACCCAAAGCTTCCTTCTCTTGCACTCTAATTAATTTGGAAAATATTTTATCACAGCAACTAATTTCACAATATATTGCATTACAGGCTGTCTGAACAACTGCCAAGGCTGCCATCACTCAAGTTTACTCATATTTATCCATTAGCATAAATCTTATTGCAGTCTTCAACAAATAATCCATCAAATTTAATCGCCTTCCCTTTTTTTCACATCTTATAACAAATATTTAATTCCAAAACCCCACCACTCCCAATCCTTAAAAATAATCTATTTTTCCTGTAAGTACAGGCTCCTATCCACATTCTCATCAGGAATACAGCTTGAAAGGCAAACATTTAGTTTTGTATTAGATTTATTACCACAGTGACAACAAAAGTAAAAATAAGGTTGTGCGTTAAACCCTTTAACAAGGAGTCAAAATTAGGGATAAATCTGCCCATGCTGTCCAGGTTTTGTTTCCCGAGCCCAGACACACACAGAGACACGTACCAATACATATGGATACACCTACAGAAATGTATGGGAATGTCTGCTGGGGGGGTTGTATAAACAAACCCAGGATTTCAGAGCTTTTCCCAGGCAGAAGGGAGATTAAAACATGTTCAGATGAAAAGAATCAGTTTTTTCTTGGGATAAAGAAAAGCCACGCTAAGAAAGTCGTACTTTTATATCAAAAGGGGATTTCAATACAAATTAAATGTGATTTAATTTGTAATTACATTAACAGCCCATGCATAACAAGCTAAGGTAGCTATTTAGCAACAGTAACTGCAGGATTTACTCCAACAAAGAATCTTAATTTCTGGAGATTTTCCAGTTATTCTATTCACACCAATAACACAATAGCTAGAGGGGTAAATGGAGTTGAAGAGGTTTCTGTTCTCTGCTCTTTGAATCTCTCCCCTGTTCAGCCACAGTCACGAGCAGCAGACTCGGGAGCTTTGGCACAGTTTGATCACTTGAAGGAACAATGAGGGAAGTTTGCTCCCACAGCAGGGAAAAAGATCAAATTTCCTCCTTTACCCACCTTAAAAGTAAAGTCTACAACGAGCACACATTTCACTGTAAGAAAAGAAAAGCCAAGCGTCGCAAGAAGAAAAAAGTCAACTGGAACCTGTTCTTGTAACAAAGGGCCACAATATTAAAAACTATTATAAATATTCTGAAAAATCAGGTTAGACCTGGTTCAAACTGTGTACATTTGAAGATCAAGTATATGTGCTAATGCTATGCCTCAGCCCTCCAGAACACTCTGAATTTTGAGAAAAAGAAAATAGCTGTGAAGCCCTCAGAAGTTATCATGGCAACCTCACAGAAAAGCTCCTAAGGGAATTCATAGAACTGTATTCAGGGGTGGAAAAATTTGGGCTTTATGTATTAAAAATCAAGAAAATAAAAGGAGAGCTTTAACCTCCCTGGGCACTGGATGTGCCACAACCTAGAGAAGGATGGGGCAGCAAAACTTCATAAAGATGTGACATGACGTCACTTTACAGACAAGAAAAACAAATTAAGATCTTACCAGGCACATTTATTCTGACATTTCAGCCCATTTGATTGTGCAGCTCTAACGAGTCTGTACCAGCCTTCGTAGGGGAGTGATTTCTTACATTTACAAAAAAAAATGAGTTTAAATCATGTGCCTTCAGACTGACACCAGCACCATCTCTCAGGGGCACGGAGCTGTTTGTCATCTCCCACAGCAGCCTCCCAACAAAGACAGTTCAAATTACCAGCCCCTGGATTCTTTTAATTTAAGAGTTGCCAAAAAAGAGATATATTATATCCCTGGTGCTGCAGAGACTCGTGCATTGCTCTGGCTGCTTTCTGTGTCAGCCACGCCACAATTTACCTCTCCTTGTTCCGTGATTAACTTGGCTCCCCATTAATCTCATCCCTGACTTTGAGGGACAGGGAAAACATTCAAGGATCTGTTTGTAATGCTGGTTCTAGGAAGTACGTGCATTACACGGACAAAAATGGGCTCGATAAGATTTGTTCTGCCTTTCCTATATAGATTTTCTACCACATTATTCTGAGTGAATGCCCCAGCAATGACAATGTATAAGTTTTCACTCGATGCATTTCTGAAAGCCCACAAATTTTTTGTCATCATGCCTACCATTTTAATGTTCTGTTTTAATGAGAAAACATGTCATTTTGCTTTAAACACTTATTCTTAAATTCCTGTGGGACATTCTGACACACCCTGGACATTTCCATTGCAGAAAGAATGAGTGCAGGGCTTCCCACTCAGAATACCCCAACACCGAGTCATGCTCATTTTCCTGCAGTGTCCTTATTCCCCTAATTGCTTCTTCTACTCCGCCGCCAATCTAAAAGCAATCAATTCTTAATAACCTCCCTGCTTCAGACAAGATTTCTTGGTTTCAAAGGGCTGCAAAGAAACACTGTGAGACTGTTCCAGAGCCTCCTGAACCACCTCCCTTGTCCTAACACTGAGTCCCGAAGCGCTCCCGCATTTGGGATCAGCCTCTGCTCTCCAGGTTTAAAGCCCAAAGGAAGGTGTGACCTAACCCAAAATCCTGACTCCAGCTGGATTCCTGCCGTCGGATAAAGACAGGGACGTCAGCCTTTACTCACCCGTCTGTGGGAAGCTCCTCCTCGTTCCTCATCCACCTGACAACAGGAATTGGGAATCCCGTGGCGACGCAGGGGAACACGGCGCTCTGCCCCGTCAGCCTGGTGAGGGACGAGGGCGGCTTCAGCAGCGCCAGGCTCTGCGGCTCCTCTGGATCTGCAAAGGCCACATGGCAAAGCTGTCACCACATGAGGACCGCGTTAAAAACCACCAAAAAACCCCAAACCAAAACCAACCAGCTGAAGAAACCACGAATGAAAGCTCTAATTCCTCTCCTACACCTCTGCAGGATTCCATCCCCACCTCACCCACAGCCTCTGCCAGAGCCTCTCCACCATTTCTTCCAGACGTGCAAACGGGTTCTCCACCTTTGACGTTCTCCCTCTTCCAACTCCCTGGGAAACTATCCCAGCTCAAAGCTACAGCCCTGAAACTGCAACTTCCACCAGGGAGGAGAGATTTAGTAAAGGGGACAGGTTTGAGTTTGTCCAGCCAGCCTTGGGCTTCACCAGGGAGCTGCCTGAGCAAGTGCTTTTACATGCTGGAAAATGGAATTACTTCAGCAGAGACTCATCCTAAGTGAAGTAAAACAAGGAGGGAACATGCACACTGAAGTGACACAAAACAAACCCTCCCACCATGGCTTTCCATCTTTATGAAAACATGGAATCCTCTGAATTAGTTTTGCATTGAATCAGGCTGGAGAGGGGTTTGTTCCTTTTTCTCCTCCCCTTAAGAACAAGCACAAGCCAAGCGCATGTTTACTCAGTCCCTACTACAGTTTGTACCCTCTGTCTCTGCCCTGCACCACAACCAGAGGAAATGAGTTCTACAGAGCAGCTGCACTTGGGGCTGAGTTACCCCCTGCTCACCCCGTATTCATCCTGCACTAATTCCTGCATTCCCAGCACTCTGACGGGTGTTTGTAGCTGTGATGGCAGCAAAGCTCCACAACTGGGCAAGCCCTGAAACTATTTCTGGCCACCTAAATGAGGGCAGAATATTCTTTACCTGCTCTGCTCCTGCCCTCTGAAGCACGTTCTGTGTCTCATCACACACATTCGGCCTCTCTCAGGCTGAGGTGATACTCACAGGGATTTCTGGAAGTTGCTGTTTTGGTGTTTTTCAGCTCAAAACTCTAAAACTAATGAGTATTCACAGCACCGAGCTCAGGGCACACACATGCTCCAAAGTACAACACGAGGAGGTGCCAGGACACTTGGGAGAAGCCAAACGGGTGGAAATCACGTTTGGGAGGTGGCGTGGGCAGAGGCAGCCAAGCTCTGAGCGGTCCTGGATCACACAGCCCCATCCCTGTGGCTCTGCCCACATTCCCTGCTGGCAGGAACTGCTCTGCCTGCCCTGGTGTGGTGCAGTCCTGGATCACACAGCCCCATCCCTGTGGCTCTGCCCACATTCCCTGCTGGCAGGAACTGCTCTGCCTGCCCTGGTGTGGTGCAGTCCTGGATCACACAGCCCCATCCCTGTGGCTCTGCCCACATTCCCTGCTGGCAGGAACTGCTCTGCCTGCCCTGGTGTGGTGCAGTCCTGGATCACACAGCCCCATCCCGGTGGCTCTGCTCACATTCCCTGCCAGGAGGAGCTGCTCTGCCTGCCCTGGTGTGAACAGGTGGGTAACAGTGACAGGGACTTGGAGCAGCACGTGGAGCCATCCAGGCTGCAAAGCAGGGATACAACACATCTCCAGGCAGCCTTCCTTACACGGAGAGGAGCCAGGACCATTCCCTGGAGGTACAACTCTGACTGCTCCAAGCTCCCAGAAGGGAGTTCAGCTCACAGGTAAATGGAAATCGGATCCAAACATAAGTGACATTTTTCCCTCGCACTCCTGTGTTTGAAAGCACCTGCTATTAAGTGGCAGAGCTCGGAAATGCATCCTCCTGCTCAGTGGCAGTCTGGTATCAGACAAAGCAGAACATTTAAGCAGCAGAACATTGTCTGTGGATGCAAATCCTTGGGATGCAAGAGTGTGTTGGGTGCATTTCAAAGCCTGGGAAGCAGTGGTGGGTTCACTGTCAGCCACACATCAGATAACCATTTAAAAGGGGAATAAACTGAATAAAGAACAGATTAATTCAAATCCTTCTTTCAAATACATCTCAGACCAAACAATCAATTATGGGGCCACTCAAGACTAAGGGAGCTTTCCCTTCAACAGCTTAATCCCACTTTCTGAAAAAAGCCTGCTGGGAGGGATTTCACCAAACTTCACCATTGATACTTTGGGATTCATGACCAAGCAAAGAAACAGCATCATTTGAATTCCCTAACACAACTCTATTTAATCACCTTCAGCAAAGCATTACAAAACCAAGGGAACTACAGCTGGAGCCAAAAGAATTCAAAAGATCAAGATAATACAGGAGCTTATCAAGAAAACTCCAATTGCCAAAAAAATCAAAAACATCTTCAGCATTTGAAGGGCTGCAGAAACACGAAGGCAATCCAACCTCCAGGAATTCAATTAAGCATATTTTCCAAAAGTGCTTTCTTTCAAAACTTGGTATCCTTGGCTGGAGAAGAGACAAGGCCTTGGAAAGGCTGAAGAACTAATGAAACAAATTCCTGCTTTAAGCACGATTCATTTCCAACACCCCAATTTCAAAAGAGAGCTGCAGTTGTGAAATTGGGGTATTTTAGAAAATAATGTAGTATTTCAGGTAGAGAAGGGCCATAGTCACGAGAAACCGAACTATTCCTTCGAAGGGACCCCTGAAGGTGCCCCCACCTACCTGAAGTTCACCTGTCACCCACACCAGGTCAGGCCAACCACGACATTGTCCAGCCTAACCCTGAGAGCCTCCAAGGTGGAAATTCAGCAGCTCCCTCCAGCAGTTCTCCAAGAGTAACAAATGAACCAGAATTCCAACATGGGGATGAATTCAGAAGGGGCAGCTCTGGGAACAATTAAGGAACCTCATACAAAACACAGCCTGTACATCCCTGGTTTAGGAAAGAACAACCCACATTCCTGTCCTATTTTTGGTCACTTTTCAAACCTTTGTGTTAGAACAGCTGGTGACACAACAGTGTCTTTGGGAACAGAACACACTGAGCGTGCCAACAGTTTACATCAGCACTGGACTTCTGTTCCTACAAAAATATCTCAACATTTCAGCACAACAGGCAAAGCTAAACTTTCCAAAATAAAAAGTCACCCCCCTCTGGGGGCTGGAGACTTCCCAAAAGGTCCCATTGTTTAGACAGACAGAATTTCCTGAATATTGGGACAATTAAAAGCACCTCAACTTAAGCATCCCAAGAGCAAGGGACTACGCATCAATTTGTTTGGGAAGCTTCCCCAGGGTTTGAAACATGGGACTCAACCTGACAAACGTAGAAATTCCCAAACATTTATACTCAAAGAAACAGTCATTCCCTCTCTGTATCATGTCACAATGGAAGTGTATTACTGGTGGCTTTTTAAAAGAAGCCTTTCCCCAAAATCCCCTAAAAGCTGAACCATTAATTATGGCAGGAAGCACGTGAGTGTCTCCAGCCTGGCTCCAACCACTGTGAAGAACTCAGACCCTGGGGACAAAAACCCTGAGGTGGAGACTTCCCAAAGGTCCCATTGCTTAGACAGTCAGAACTTCCTCAATACTGGAAGAATTAAAAGCAGCTCATCTTAAGCATCCCAAGAGCAAGGTACTGAGCACCACTTTTTGGGGGGAAACTTCCACGGGGCTTGAACCACGGGATTCGACCTGAAAAAATTTAGAAGTTCCCAAACATTTATACTCAAAGAAACCATCAGTTCCCCTTCGCATCACGTCACAACGGAAGCGTATTACCGGCAGCCTTTTAAAAGAAGTTTTTCCCCCAAATCCCTTAAAAGCCGAGCCGTTAAT
>VZRJ01007968.1:1135856-1201730 GCA_013397565.1 Ptilonorhynchus violaceus | reverse complement strand
CCCGTGACTCCTGCTTCCACCTCACCCGTGACTCCTGCTTCCACCTCACCTGTTGCCATCTCTCTGCTCCCAGCACCTATCACTGGTACAACCCCAGGCTGGCAACTTGAAGCACAAATGAGAACGTTCCCAGAAGACTAAAGCCCTGCAATTTCTAACATACAGCTCAAATATGCTCTAATTTAAACCCCTTACAAGTACTGCTCATTTCCTGGACAAGACAGACCTCGTGCATTCTGTGGTGTGCAGGTGCTCCATTCAAGTTAAATAAGCTTTATTTAAGATGGTTTCATTACTCACTAGAAATGAAATTACAGTTCATTTTCCAAGGCATCTTAAATGCCACTAAAACCTGTATTTCGTCATAGTCCTGTGTATTTTTAAAATATACATTTTAACCTAGCCTATAATTTTGTCCTAAAGAGTAATTTTCTCTTATTCTACAATTATTGGCAATTTGCACTGCTTAAAAGCCTCCATTGTGGAGGAGGACCCTTTGCTTTAGCCAACAAACAACCACAAAACAATCACGGTGTATTACAAAAAGCACTCCAAATCCAGGCCTTAATTACTATTAATTCGGAGACCTGTTTATAAATCCAGGAGCAGGTCCTGGAGTGCTGGCACACCTCCTGCAGCAGTGAGCCACTAGAAAATACCCTTTCATCTCCCAGCCCAGAACCTTTCCATTACAGAACTGCTCTTTCCCTCTTCAAAATATCAATTACCAACTTCTAAGCTTGCATTTCCTGAACTTTCTATAATCATTTTTGACTGCATTACCATATAAGCCAATTCAGTCTATTTAAACTACAAACACTTTTAAAACTATTTTTAAAGTTAACTTTTTAAAGGTTGATACTTTTTTCTCAGTGGTTTGTATTTCCAAAACACTTCAAGAAGGTTAAGCAAGGAGATCTAATGACGATCAGAATCCCAGACTGGTTTGGGTTGGAAGGGACCTTAAAAGCTCATCTTGTCATGGGTAGGGACACCTTCCACTGTCCCAGGTTGCTCAGAGCCCCATCCAACCTGGCCTGGGATAATTCCAGAGATGGAAGATAAATTCCTAACGAGGAAGCAGCCCCCACTCCTCACCCACGTGTTGCAGGGCAATCAGCTGAAGATATCAGCCCATCTTTTGGTGAATGAATGTCATGACAAATGACACTTTGGACTCCTGGCATTAAAGACAATTTTTTTGTGTTTGTACACACATTAATCATCCTGTGGCAGCGCACATACATTATGTATCGATTTCAGGACACCAAAGGAAAATACTACTGACCTAGCAAGAATGCAGGTTAATAAACTCAATTTAGGAAGGATGATTTTCCATTTGGAATGTTCTCTAAACACAGGAAGGAGCACGCAGCATCAGTACAACTCACACACTTCTAACGGGATTAGATGCATCCCAAACTCCACATTTCTCCCAGGACAATGCAAATGGGAGAGAAGGGGGGGAAGTCAACTCTGTCGCTCTTTTCTCCTTCCCTTTTGTCTCTCCCCTCCCTCACCCAAGCCCAGAGCAATGGTAGGAATGTGAATGAACAATCCATTAATGCAAATGTGGTGCATTCAATCAGCATTCCCAGTCCCTGCCTTACTGAGATTTGTGGCCCATTGTCTCCATTGCTGAAAAAGATGTGCCTAGAAGAGCAATAATTCCCATGCTCCTGGAAAACACAGATGGTTAAAATTCTGGCTGTAGTCTCCTGCCCTCAATGGAGCCAGTATTTCATCTCCTGTAGTCCGCAGGAGCAGGGAATTCGGTGCCCTGAGCCAGATGCCAATCCAGTTCAGCAGCCTCCCTGTGACTGCGGCCAGTGCTGATCATTTCCCAGGAGACTGAAAGGAAAAAACCTCCCAGAATCAACCACTACCAAACAAGTCACTCATCTGAGTGTTGTAACCAGCTCCAGAGTGACACGTCCCTCTGCTCTGCATCCCGCCAGCACCACTGCAAACACTGCTCTACTGAACGTGGATGCCATTGCCATACACACCTTTAATCCCCTTGGAGTCCCACCGGCCTTTTGGGATCCAGCCCACCAAATCAGCACCGTGAAAGTGAGAAAGTAGAACCATCTCCTCGTCTCCAGGGAACAGAAGGCTGTGGAGGAATCCCCTTTTCCTGCCCTTGACAAGTGGTCCCAAGCCTTTGTGAGTGTTTTCCTCACGTGTGTCCCCTCTGTTGCCACTGCACCGACTGGAATTTAAGATAACATTTTGTACAAGCATTAAACTGCTCTAAACACACACACATCACATGTTTGAGCAATGAACGTTTCCCCAAAGCCGGTTTCAGGCTTTTTTGTGCTCAGCAAATGTTTTCCACTTTTTCCCCTGTTACTATTGCAACATGGAAAAAGTAAAGCACAGGAGCAGCTGGCAGGTTTTCCAAACCCGTTCCCTCCTGGATACCATCTGTGAAAAGCCTCTGCTGCCCAGTGTTAAATCTTCCTCAAGTTTCTCCTAACTTACCCAACTCTAAACTAACTTCAGCAGCACCAGCTCCAAACGTTCCACCCTCCAGCTTCTACTCTCAAACTGAAATTCATCCAATTGGTCTGTGAATGATCCCACAAACTGCTCACAATTTTCAGGCGCTGTAATCTCCCCCCATTCCCGTCTGCCTGATCGAATTTGAACTCATGACAAATCCATAGCTATTACTCCTTTCCCCAAGCAGCCTCTTGGGAAGTGTGAGGATTTCAGCACCACAAGGAGGTACTGGAGAACGGGAACACGATCCCCTATTGTTAGGACAGCTCCAACATCTGCTCCCCTTCAGCGACGTAGCAGATCACAAAGATGCCGCATATTTTGTTAGTGCAGCAGCTCCTCACCCCAACCCTGTTAAAAAATTAATAAGTCCAGCCATCTGTGGACACTTCATTAAATTATCACAGCTCCCTCTCTCTAACATTATTCAGCATCGTTTGTTGGAGCGGCAGAGGTGTGAAACAGCTTAAAATACACTCCTGTTAATGAGACATATTTCATGGATCTCACTAGCAGTGGATCAGACTTTGTAATTACAAACACTGCTGGAGAACACAAATCCAGCACTACCTGGCTTAGGATAAGGCTTCCAGTCCTTTCCACAAACACCAACCAGCTCATCATTCTCCTCCCTTGCTTAGGCAAATTGACAGGAGAGAATTCAACCAAAAATCCTGGGAGGAGACAGCTCCTGGGGGGAGGGGAGAGGATTTTTACAAGGATTGTAACATGGAGAGAGGAAAAGCTACCAAATGTCCCTGCTGGCTAAACAAAAGTGGGCAGTATGAGGAATACACAACACCAGTGAGAAATGTCAGTCCATAACCAGAATCCTGACTCTGTTAAACACAGCCCTGACAGCACGGCCAACATGGCACGTGCTGATTAAAAACTCTGTCCCTTGACCAGAATGAAGGAAGAGGAAAAGGGGGAGGATGTCACTGCACACATCAGTAACACACAGACAGAGGTACTATACATGGATAGTAACACATGGAGTGACCTGGTGGGACCTCAGAGCTGTTCTGAGCCACCAACTGAACGTCACATCTCCCAAGGTCCCTTCCAAGCTCAATTATCCAATAATAGGATGACATGAGGAAGGTACACAGAAAACCACGGTGAGAAATGGCAAAATATTGCAGAAAATATTGTCCAACCTGGCCTTGGACACTTCTAGGGATGGGGCAGCCACAGCTGCTCTGGGAAACCTGTGCCAGGGCCTCACCACCCTCACAGGGAAGAATTTCTCCCTTATATCTACTACACATCCAAAAATTTTAGAGGGTGTTTGGACGAGGAAAACACATCAGCATAATATGATGTTCTACCTGGCAAAACAAGAAAATCCAAATTCTAGTCAGGTGATATCAAGAAGACATCAGTAAATTATTCCAGGAATGAAATGGGAGCAAGAAAAATGATTGAAGGAAGATTTCCAAAAACACAGAGGTCACTGATGACCACAACTACGAGAAAAGCACTGGGGAGTGAGGTCGGGATGTCAGTCCTTGACACGTGGTCAGGCTCAGGAAGTGCTGCAAGGAGTGGCACAGAAATACAGAAAAAACAGATCTGCTGATGGAGGAGGTGAAATAGAACCATTAAAACTGGAGACAGGACTGGCAGTTCGAGGGCCAAACAACACAAAAGCTCCAGCAGCAGCAGCAGGAAAAGCTGCAGCAGCCACAATGAATCTGATCTCCACAGACATCGAGAAACAGCTAAAACAACATTCTAATGCCAGAAAAAATGAATTGAGGGCATGCAAACCACGGAGTCATTTATTTGCTACTGTTGAAGATCATTCTAATGGTGAGGCCAATGAAGAAACCCCTGTGGGATTTCAAGAGAAGCCCTAAAGATAAGGCACACAGATTGCCTCATCATTTAAGGAACTTCAGGTCTTCATCAATAGACTGCCTAAAAATAAAAACCCTACAGGCTCACAATTACTCTTTCTAAAACAAAATCGAGAGGCGTAACAAAAGAAGAATAAGATCCGAGGGTTCTGGTGGAAGAAAAGAGCTTGACAGGTTAAATAATTTTAGATCCAGGCGAGGCTATCAATTACGGAAGCTCATGTGAACAAGCTATTCAAAGAAGATTAATGCACAGAGAGGACTGTCAGGATAAATTTATCACGAAACCGGAAGAAAGGAAAGACCTGAAAAACTTTTGCAGGCAACTCTATAGCCAGTGACAAAGACAGCTGGTACCTGACAACAGGCATTTACAGACAGGAAATAACAATTTCACCGCGAACTCCTTGGAGCGCGCGAACGGCAACGAACCCCGCAAAAGCGGCGTGCTGGAAGGCTCACACAGCAGCACCCAGCGCCGAGGGGGAACGACTTCCACAGCACAAACACGCAGCTCGCAGAGACCTCTGGACACAACACGGGTGCGGGGCAGGATAAAGGAGAACAAAGCCGCAGAACTGCAAATATCCCACGCAAGCACAGCTCGGCCGGAGGGACCGCGGCAGCACGGCCCCGGTGGGAGCAGCACGGCCCCGGTGGGAGCAGCACGGCCCCGGTGGGAGCAGCACACCACTGACCCCTCGAGCAGTTGAAGCTCACAGTGTCAGGGACAGATTTTTAAAGGTCTCTCCATAACAAAGCCTTTCTTTGCCTAATTTTAACACTGTTTAATTTAAGAGCATATTGACGGTGCATTTAAGCCAGGACTGACTTCAGAAGCTGTTAGAGGAGGAAGAGCAACACCTTTACAGAAACCTATAAATTATCTAGGGACTCATGTTCCCCCCAAAATAGGGATTTTTATATGGAAATGAATAAGGGTTGTAGACTTTATAATAATTGTTAACATTTTTATTTCCAGGGTATTTATGTGAATGGTGAGACACATCCTATGCTTTTAAGAATGTTACCAAGAACTAACCTCACTGAAATCAACTCTTAATTTTTCCTTACTAAAAATAATTTTCCTCCATTTTCTTCCCTTTTCAGCATCATTACACTTCCTCTTGAATTCTTATTATGGAAAAATAAAGCATTAATCAGAGACACACTTGTGCCTTGATACTTCTTGCCCTTGCTGCTTTTTATGTCACCTTTCACTTGGGGTGATAGCACAGATTCTTATCACTTTCAAAACACAATATTCGTTGAATCAAAAGCCTGAACAGTGTCAGCACACAGAGCCTTCACTGTACACTAAATCAAACTGAAATCTCATGCTGAATTGCACAGTGGAGCAGGCAGGGAGCAAAGAACACAGGCTGCAGATGTAACCATCACTCTGCTGACAGCCCGGGATTCCGTGAGCCATCTCCACACAAACTTGTCAAACAGAATTACACAGGGATTGTGGTGCTGACACGCAGAGCAGAAAGAGGGAAAAAGACATTTCTGAGTCATAATATTAACAAATGACAATCCAATCTAGGCAAAGTTCAGCCAAGTTTCTTGTTTAGGGCTGTTGATGCACCATCAATATGGTCTCACTCTGTCCTTGTCTCCCCACCCAGACCCCCCCAACAGCCCAAGGGATTTCAGAGATTTGGCACCCCAGCTCCCTTTCACAGAATTCCTGTTTCTCCACAGATTAACTCCATCACCTTCCATATTTTCAAAAGCAAAGGTCAAGACTGAATGTATGCTGCAAAGAGCTCCCATTTCTTATGATCTACAATAAGTTTACACTATTTTGCAGTACACGAACACAACTTTGTCCACGAGCCAAATGCACAAAGGATATTCTCCTTGCCAGTTACAAGACTTGCACTGCACTGAACTTGAATTTCATTCTCAAAAATACACACGAGTTTGTTTTTCTCCGAGCAGCACAATTACATCATTCCTAAAGCAAGAAGCTCAGGCACGAGAGCTACGGATCTGCCCGTGCCCTCTGTGCCACAGCTTCAGCAGAGCATTTGTCACCCTCCAGCGAGCACAAATAAGCTTTAACTGGCTCAGTGACCCACGGAATTTGGGACAGGGATAGTATTAGTCAGAATGGGCTGTTGCATTTGGTCTGGTACGAGGTGTAATAAACTTGAAATACAAAAGCTTAAGAAAACCTGCATTTTGGAATAGGAAGTAGCTTTAATATCATTCAGGAAGCAAATTGAGAGTCTCTTCAGCTGGGCTCTAACTCGGTCATTAGAGATCAGTGAAGTTTCAAACCAAGCAGGTCACATTCCCTGCTGGGCTTCCCCAGGATTCCAGCCCTGCCGTTCCCTGCCCTGGACGTGGCAGAGGCTCCGGTGTTAAATCAGAGCTCTGAAACCCCAGGATAAATCAGCTGCACAGACAAGGACTTTGCAGGAAGCAACTCCTGGCACGCACACCACAAAAACACAGGAGACAGACCAAGTGATGCCCAGGGGGAACAGATCCTGGATCAGAGCAAAACTTCTTTCCCTCTGAAGTCTAGAGAAGTTTGTGTTGATACCCTGCTGATCCCTCCAACACTTCCACATCATGTAGGAAACACAGACTGAGTTTGAGTCTATTTCCACCAACTCATTTTAAAAGAATTATTTCAGTCATGCACAGGTCCCAAGTCCTCTCCTGCCATATACCCTAAAAATAATTAAAAATTCAACCAAATTCTGAAAGAAAAATTGTACCTTAACCCTCTAATGCCATGGGAGAGGTACACAAGTCCTTCCAGGTCAGAGAAAAACAAGTAAATGACAAACTCTACTAATTCATTTTTCCTAACCTGAGACTGAAAATTTTAATAGTTTTGAAACTGGACCTTTGCCTTCAGTCCAAGTACTGAAGACCAGTTCAAAGGCTCATATAGAATTTTTCTCCTACTTTAACTGGACAAATGTGGATTGTAAGAATTGAGAATGGCACATAAGGTAGAATATTTATTATCTTAAATGTCTAAACTCTCCCATTTTCAGTAACAGCTGACAGAACCTGTACAAACTGCAGTTGTGTTAAAACCACCTTTCCCATTTACCTGTCATGAAGAAATGCATTTTGATCTAAGCCAATTTATGAAAAATGCAGATGCTTTTTTCATAGAAAAATGTATTTTTGCAAGGAAAATTTATCACCCATGTCACTTACTGGGTAAGTGCTCTTAAGTACCCTCGTCTGAAGTATCTCTGCTCTGAGGTTTTTTCCAATTCCAGGGTACAGAATGTTCTTTATTCATAAAGATCTGATCAAGATTACTTTTTTCCCCTTGCTCTTAAAGGAAATGTGCAATCCTGGGTAAAAATGCACTTTTATTTCTAACCTAACCCCATCTCCAAGGAGTTGGAACGGTTTGTTCCCCTCTCACCCTTTCGGAATGGCACAGACTCCCGTAAGAAATAAAACAGTTGTAATCTTTAAAATTTGGTAAACTTCTCAGAGGACATGAGCAAACAGAACCAACCAACCTGGCTACTTCCATGCAGTTCCTTATAGTTATGGCAAAAGCAAAGATAAAATTACAGCTCAAATTAATGTTTAAAAAACCCTGTACCTATTCACCATTGTTTATAGAGAAATTCACGATTCTGATGTTAAATAGCCAAGTACTGTAAGGCACCAGAAGGACACACTGCACACCTCTGATGCTGGGCTTTGCAGAGCTCTTATCTTTAATTGCAAGCCCACATCCATCCAGATCCTGCTCCCTCCCACAGGCTGTGCTCAGGGAATGGCCTGGATAATCAATCATTCCTCGGCCACAACTTCACCCACTGCCTATCATCCAAAGCTGTAATGGATACAGAATTACTTATCTCTGCCTGCCCTCCTCATTTGCAGCATCTCGGTACATTATAAAATGTAATACTTTAAATTGAACCAAGAGAAATTCTTTATGAGCCCGTGGAGAAAAGGCAAAGCGTGGAGATCCTGGGAGACACAGCAGGAGCTGCACCAGAGGCACCACTGGGCACCAGCATCTCCATCCTGCCTCACAACTCAAGGAACTCCTCCGAGCCATGGGAACCACCACAGCCCAGCCAGGCCTCCTGCAATTCCAGTGACAGCTCCTCCAGCCATGTATTTGGAAGCCCCAAGGTGGACATATGCAAGACACAAATAAACCCTGAAAAGGCAACATCCTCAGCCAAAAACTGGAGCAATTTCCCAAGTGAAGTTCACTCCCTGCACAGGGATGCATGGACATGAACTCCCAGCAGGGAATCCCAGGCGAGGGCCGGGGTGGGCTGGATGAACCAGCGGGAGGAGGAGATTTACCCGGGGCAGAAGAGCAGAGAACCCTGTCCTGAGGAGCACTCTGTGCTCGAGCGTGCCTGGATTTAACTCCAAATCCTCCTTCCAAGTACGGACACTCTGTGCCTCGGCCCACTCCAGCGTCCCTGGCTGTAAGTGGAGAAGCAGGAAATCTCCCAAGGTTTCAGTGCCTTTAACACTGAACAACACATGAAGCTTCACCACGGCATTCCCAGAGTTCCTCATCAGGAAGAAACATTGTCCCCCTGGGCCGTGCTGCCCCTGCAATTCCAAAGGAGTTACTACACTTTTACTAAGTACATATCAACCTTTTCTGGTTCCTGAACCGTTTCAGAGTTTGACACTACATGGCAGGAGCATTTCTTAACAGAAGTGATTTCTCTGTACTTTAACTAAAAGTAATGACAAAACGAAGGCTTGGAAATATAATTTCTATGAATATTTAAAGGGAAAATAATAATTCAAGAAGATTGTTTAGTTGAGGTGAGAAAAAACAAATCATGAGCTATCACGAAGTGCTTTTTGAATTAATGAAACTCAGACACACCTAAAGTTTGTACCAAGGCAGTGTCACAGCTGCCTCATCACAGCAGAGGAAATGGCACATAAAGCTCAAAGCCAAGAATTATCAAATGCAAAGGTAAGTGGAAGGAGAGGAAGAAAAACAGCTGGATTCACTTGGGTAAAAAAGACGACAAGAGGTGAAACAAATGATTTAATGAGCAGTCTTTAAATAGATATATAGAGCAAATAAATCTGTGTGATCAAAATCAGTGCCCCGTCACACTTCCAAACTTTTAGATCCTCCTGTATCTGTTCTCTCAATAAAAGCTTTAGGAAAGCTTTAACCAAGCCACAGTAAACAGTGACTGGGGACAGATCATCTGAGGAATATTTTTCAGCTTGTGTCATTATACTTTTTATTAAAATACATACATATTTATTTTTCCAAGATAAATTACAGACACAGATCCCCAAAACTTTGTAAATCTATTTTTAATCCATGTTTTACTGAAGCTTTTCTAACCCTCCACCCTTCTAAAGATCTAACTGGCACTTAAGTATCAAAGACAGATTTGCATTTCAAAAGCCAATTAAAAAACATACTGTACCAAGGCACTGATTAAAGTGTTGTGGCTTTACATAAATTAGGCAGCTCCTTTGACTTTCCCTACTTCAAATCCATCATAACACTGGGAAAATCCCATACATTATATGGACTGTATGGACACCACACCTTCCCCCTCCCACCTCCCTAAGAAAACAAACTCAACCTTCATCTGCTTGAAGGAACAGAACTGTGGAGTTTCACACCTCATGGGAAAGAGATACTTGTATCCCCAAACTGCTGCTCATTAAAGAAAACCAACACTTATTGCTGTTTGTAGTTCCTAAAAATCAGAGGTTTACTACTACAAGTCTGGTAGAACAGCAAACACTTTACTATCAAGGTGCAGCAGCACACAATTTCAAGTTCCAGACTAATTCAAGTGTTCTTCATAATGGAATATTTTATCATACCTTCTGGCTTGTTTCTAAAATCTAAAGAAGGCAAAGATCAGTTTCTTTAAAAGCCTCAGTGGCCACAGAACCTCTGGTTCTCACACTTCCAAAACCCTGAAGAGCAAATTCTTCTCGTGGATTATCATGGAAAAAGTCCTTTAAAGGCACAGGGAACCTGCCATGACCCACTCCCCTTCCATGACACGTTGAGAGCAGGGTCAAACATAAACTGATCTAAGAAACCAAAGAAGTCTGGCTCTAACATAATTCCTTCAATCCCTGTCCCAGCATTCCGTGCTCAGGCACTCAGAGCACGTGCTTTGGGTCGAGTTTTCCATACAATGGCTCACTCGAGCCCCTGTCACCCTATGGCAACAAAAGAGCTTCAGATTCCAACACCCAAAAACTTCAGATTCCTCAACCTAGAATATATAGAAAGTCCCTTAAGCAATTTGAGAAACTTATTCCAATTTAGCCTCCTTCCTGCTCTGGGAGATTCCTCAGCATCATCCATCAGCTGTGCAGTTCCAACACTGAGAACTCTAATGCTGCATCCATACGATGGAACACAACACGTTTTTCCTGGGTTTTCCTTGCCCTGGCCTCCATGACTCACCAGAAGTTGGCATTTTCAGGCAGTGAAGTTATTTCATGAGTAAGAAGCTGTTAAAACACGCAACCTACGCTTCATCATGTTCCCTTTCAGAGATCAAGTGCATGGCAGCAGCACACTCACCCACACCAGAGGAACCCCACACACCACTGCTCAATTAAGAGGGGAATGAGCTCCCTCCCACTGGAATTCAGAGGCCGAGGGGAGCCCTTACTATGCTGACAATGCCCACGCTCACCACAGCCAGAAAGCTGCCAATTAAACCACAGGGTGGGAAGGAATATTCAAAACCACTGTTAAAACTGAGAGATTCAAATGAGGACAAGGAAAGCAAGAGAGCTAAACCAGAATTTAAATATTCCATCTCTTATTCCAAGGCCCTCAGCAACCAAACTGCCCTTCCCCCTAGCAGAGGGTCGGACTCGGTGTGGTCCTGCCCAGCTCTCGGCACGTGACTGCGTTGGTAAATAGTTGTTCACACACCCACATCTGCCAAAGCCTGTGCAGCAGCAGAGCCAGGTTGCACAGAGCAGCCAGAGGCTGCTCTGGGGCAGGTTTCCAATGAACAGGATGGCATAAGGCAATGCACAACATGTGTCACCAGCATTTCCTCTAGTTCTGGGCAATAAAAGTACAGTTTTTATTGCATGGAATCAATCAATAATCTTAATACACAGCTGTCAGGCCAATGTGTGCCAAAGGGGCAACCAGTTGTGTGGGAAAGATCCATATTGTCTCGGGTGAGCCTGTATTTGTTTTGTAGCTAAGATTGTTTAGAAAACAAAACCCTCACCAGAACTGCATTGTTGTTTGTTGTGGGGTTTTTTTAAAGTAGGCTCTTGGGGTTTTTTTTCCAAGTACTAAAATGCTCTTGAAGATTCCATCATTTTAGAAAATATCAATGGAAATAGTACCTTCTACTTAGATACGGGGAAATGCAAGTGGAAATTCGGAAGGCATTTTGGCTTACCTTCATTTTTAACCCCATTAACCTCACCTAATGATCATATAGAGCAGGCTGATAGCAGAGGCAGGAGGCTGAAGGCTCTCATGTGGAAAGCAGCAGAATTAATCCCGACAGCAGCGATGCAAGGAGGTGGTAATTGCTCCAGAGAAGTGTGGGAGAACTGCCTTTATTGTCCTCATTGCCAAGAAGCTCGGAAATCTATTCCTCATTAAGAGACTCTCAAAGTCACTCTTTTAAGGTATAAAACCCCAATTTTTCTATTTCTGACATTGCTGATGTTTCACAACAATGCTACAAGCCAAGTTAATGGGAACAACATCCGAATACAAACGACGGAAGCTGCAGCTCTGGGAGATGCCGGAGCACCAGTCAGGAAGAATTCATTACTCTGAGACATTTATTAAGCAAAGAAAAAAAAACTGTTTGAAAAAGGCTGGCAAACATCATTAGAGAAACAAAGGAAAATTGCTTCAGAGGCTTTTTTCCTAGTTACAGTGCCTTAGTTTACCTTGTTTTACTCTTTTTGGTTGGTTTTTGAAGTCTCACCCTTGCTCAGTAATTACAAGTCCCTTCCTGCTTTACTGTTTAAGAGACACAACCTGACAGTCCCAAGCCCTGAGATACAAGCAAATGACTGAGAACAGACCACTTTTCCCAGCCATACTCTTTAGTTTTACATGCAAACTTCACTCCCTTACTTTCTACCCCCTAAATAAGAGCTATCACCAATCAAGTCTAAAGGGTACTGGAAACACCGAAGCTGAGGTTACAACTTGGGCTTTTTAATGGAAAATTTTACTCATTTGGTTGGTTGTTACTTTTCAAACCTCCTTGTTCATACCCGATCCTCAAGAAACAGAAGAATACAACCCCATAGCACTCCCTTCTCTACCTGCCTTCCAGTCCTGTAGGATTGTACACACTGCTGTCAGGAGCTTCCCAAATGTTTCAGACAGCAGATAAATCTCCACATACAAGCATAGAAAGTTATTTTAAGGTTATTTATACATAAAGAAAGCAAAATCCTGGTTTTTTTCTCCCTTTAAGCTGTGGCAAATCTCCATTGTGATTACAGACACCTGACACCTCTCTTAATCCATTCATTTCAGCTCTCCAGCATTTCCTGAGAGATACCCACACATTAAGCTGCTTACATGAACAGAACACACGCCAACTTCCAGCCAGTAAAATGAGAGACACAGTCCCGGTTTCCCTGAGAGCCGATGGAACCAGCTTGTGTTCCTTGGGAAGCACTTTCCCATTTTTCCAGGGGCAGAGTTGAGGATGTTCTCAGCCACTCACAAAGCAGAGCCTTACCTGCCACGGTGAGCTTCGCCGTCCTGCTCACGATGGTGCCCAGGCTGTCCACGGTTGCCACGCACTGATAATATCCTTCATCAGGTTTGTTGTGCTTGGAATGCACCACGCTGTTGATCAGCAAAGATCCGTCCGGCAGCAGCTGGCGGCGGTCGTCCGACACCAGGTTGAGGAAAGTGCCATCCTTTTTCCACTCGATTTTGGGAGGGGTCTCGCAATACGCTGAGCAGTTCATGATCACCGATGCTCCACGCACTGCCAGGACATCCACGGGCTCCACCAGGAAGTAGAAAGGAGTGAAGGTTCTCACGAGGGATTCTGGGAAACACAAATCACAGGTTTTGGGTTAGTTTCCCCAGTTTTTAAGGTGACACGCACCCTCCTTCAAGATACTGTGACAAGCACGAGTGGTATCACTGCTCACAACATCCTCTCCCTGAACTGATTAAAAGCAGCTTGGTCTGTTATGACAGTGTTTTCTGCTTTGACTATTTACATCATGGACTCTCAGATTCCATGAAATTCGCATCCCTAAAACGTATTTCCCTGCTCTGCTCTCGGCTGTTTCGGGGTGGGTGCCCTCACAGCAGTGCAGTCCTTTGGTTTCTGTAACTGATTAGGAACCATCAAGAACAATTCAGCCCTCAAGAGAAAGTCTCCAATTCTGAGCTTAACACATCTTGCAAGTGTCATACAGTGGTTTTTTACTTCTGTGATAGTCCAGGATAAACATGATTACTTTTCCATTTTAAGTATTCCCCAAAGACTTCTGTAATTAACACCTACTTTGCATTAAGAAGTGAATTTTAATTACTGTCTTTCTGGTGTATTTGGTCAAGCAGAACGATTGTGTGTCAATACCACTTTGACTTGTCTTAACTTAATCATCCCTAGAAAATAGAAGACACATTCTTCCAGGGAAGAATTCCCACATCAGCATAAAGTTGGGTAGAGGGAAAAGGGGGTCTCGGTTTTTAAAGCCCACCTTAGAAATAACATCCATGTAACAATAACAAACACCTGCACTCATCTCAAAACCACTTCATCTCTCACAGTACAGTCAACAACAAAATGTTCAAGTATGTTAAGACCACCTTAAAGACAAATACGCATTTAATAATGAGATTTGTTTAATTATGTCACAGAATAATTCCGGGTTTTGAGGAAAAAGCACAACTCTGAAGGCGACCTTTACTTGCAAACAAAGCCTGTCCTGTGAGCATTGCAGCTTCTCCCATTGCTTGGTTGTTTGTGGGCTTTTTAAAAGTCGGATTTACCTTCTAAAATGACCTTAATTAACAAATTGATATGATTCCCTCTATCACTGAACTACACAGAGAGTCTCTGGTCTCCAAAGAGCCTCCAGCTTCCCCCAGAGAGGGACTCCAGCCTTCCTGCACAGAGCCCATTGTCTCTGCCACTCAGAATTCACAGCAACTCAAGAGATAAGGCAGGAGTGGTGTGAAAGAGACAACAGATAAATGACACTTTTGTAGCTGATAGCACTCAAATGCTCTTTTACCTTCAAGAATTCCAAGAGGAAATAAAGAAGAACATTCTAGAAAGACAAGATCCACTAGTGACAGTGTCAGTCTCAGGCTGGAGACCTGTTAGGTTGGGGTTCAAATCCATGAGATTGCCTTTCCTGAGGATAAGAGAGACACCCCAAAAAGAAAACCCAAACCGAATATACACAATAAAAAAAATCGAGAAAACCCTACAAAATTTCTAGGAGCTACTTATGTTACTCTGGTTTGTACAAGGGCACCTACATGTGGATGTGCTCAGTTCTCTGTGCCGCTGAAATCCCGAGTCTCTGCTCTCATGCACCACATGGCAGAGAAGAAACACGAGTCAGGAGCAGCAGGAAAATCTTCGACCTGTTTATCAGTATAATCTCTTTCAGTGCCCCAGAAACCTACAGGTTTTTTTAAAATTAAATACTGAGCTGCAGAGTCCCTGGGTTTTCCAAGGGAAGCATTCTCCCCAAGCCTTCTTCCCTTCCCCCCTCCACCTCAATTACAACCTTCTCTAAGCTTTTCCAATATACATCCAGACCCCTACAAATATACTCGTTTGAGTCTTGATTTTCTCTGGCTCTTCAAATAAAATCCAGGAAACCTTTGAAAGGGGGATGGCAGCTTTTTGTCTGCCCTTGTCTGTCTCTGGGGCAGATTGGAGCGGATCGAGTGCATCGATGGGATAAGATTGGTCTTGCCCCAGAAGCAACAAGGTGTCCAAGGAAATAGCCCTGCAGAGCAGAGGGTGTCAAGAGAGAGCACACCAAGACCTAAGAGCAGCACAATAAGGGTTACAAGCTTTGAGGAATAACAGGAAGCAGATTCTCAGCCAGGGTCAGAGGTACCAAACTCCTGCCAAGAGCCCTGTGAGGACACAGCACGACCTGCTTCATCCCGGGATGTCACCGTGCTCCCGCACTGAAAGCAGTGGGGAACAAAAATGTGAAGGGCTGTTGAATAACTCTATCCCATCTTGAAGGAAGTCAAACCAGAATTGAGACCTTTTTTCCAGAGGATGTGCAGTTTGGGTTAAGGGCACTCTGGACAACCACACTCCAGCCAGCTGAGCTCGTGCCACCTTCAAGCCTCAATTCCACACCAGAAGGGTTTGTACACACTTGACCTTAATAAACTTTTAATTCTGCCAACGAGCCATTTCTCCCACTCCATCAACCTATTGATTACTCAGCTCGATGACAGCACATTATTTAGGGCAGAATGGGTGTATTTGGTGCAGGGAGACCTTCCCCTTTCCACACACACACACCAATGTACACAGGCACGTACACACCATCGCCTCCATTTGTGTTACACTGGCTCAAGGAGCTCAGACAGAAGCCAGACAAGTCTGTCTTCCTGCTTGGAAACGGGAGGAGTTAAATATCACTCATTCCCACCAGGTTTGGGGTTTTTCCCCCCCCAGTTCTGCTCTGAAGATCAGTGACAGGGAGCAAGCCGTGCCCAAACACGATGGAGCGTCCCAGCACAGGCAAGATCCATGGGAGCCACAGACACGGAGTCATCTCTCATGTCCTGGAAGTGGCAGAGCTCCCTTCCTCACCCCTCCCAGCACACAAGCACTGGGGTTTAGCCCTCCTCTCCTCACCCCTCCCAGCACACAGGCACTTGGGTTTAGTGCAGCAGTGACTACATCAATCCATAATCCCTCCACTACCATAATCCCTAGATCCTGTTCTTGGAAGCTGCTGTAAGGCTTGTTCCTTTCCATTTAATGTTTGACTTGCTGATTAGTCCTGCCTAACCGTATCAACCTGCCCTTGCTCCTTGGCTCCTCCAAATTTTTCCTCCTTCCAAAAGAGTTTACCAAATTTCAATTCTAACCTTGTCCTCCCTCTTCCCTAAATTGTGTGAAAATGTAACAAATGCAGTTTACTCCCTCAACCACCGCGGGAGTGAAAGACAGCGGATACGAGTTTATGCAGAACACACCACTGCAAAATCCCCACAAAGCAGCCTCCAGCATCAACATCAGAAGGATGTGGAGCTGCTGGAGAGAGTCCAGGGAAGGCCACAGAAATGCTCCAAGGGCTGGAGCCCCTCTGCTCCAGAGCCAGGCTGGGAGAGCTGGGGGTGTTCACCTGGAGAAGAGAAGGATGCAGGGAGACCTCAGAGCCCCTTCCAGTGCCTAAAGGGGCTCCAGGAGAGCTGGAGAGGGACTTGGGACAAGGGATAGAGGGACAGGACAAGGGGGAATGGCTTCCCACTGCCAGAGGGTAGGGATAGATGGGATATTGGGAAGAATTGTTCCCTGCAAGGGTGCTCAGGCCCTGGCACAGGTTGCCCAGAGAAGCTGTGGCTGCCCCACCCCTGGAAGTGTCCAAGGCCAGGTTGGATGGGGCTTGGAGCACCCTGGGATAGTGGAAGGTGTCCCTGCCCGTGGTTGGGGTGGGCGTGGATGAGCTTTAATTTCCCTTCCAATCCAAACCATTCCAGGATTCCATGAGTCTAACTTAGGGGAAAAAAAGCTTGTTCACTCCATCCAATTTGTCCAGGAACGGATGCCCAGGTGACTACTTTTATACTACTTTTCCTCCTACTAGTAAAAATATTTGGGGGTTTTCTAGTCCTTGTAGTTCATCTCTCCCCAAATTCTCACAATTAACCATCATTTGGACACTGTTTCAGCCAAGACAAAGCCCATCACCCAGAAGTGATCTGACAGTATGTAACCATGAAGTGCTTCCAGCCTGTCCTGCATCACTTTTTGTGCATCTTTAAAAGGCCTCAGGTGAGGAATGTCTGGAATAGTAAATGCCAAGCTGCTGCACAAGTGGGAAGAAGCTTCCCTCCATGATCCTGTTAATTTCTGGAAGACAGAAGCACTCCAATATCAACCTTAAATCACTGGAGTGTGTCCTTTAACAACTGCCTGCCACGAGCTCATCAGAAATTACAGCGCTTAGGAAAACAACTCCAGACAAAACCACTCTGATCTCAGTTCTACCGAGCCCACACAAATCATCTGAAACTGGTGCATGGCAACGTGTCTTGAGATTTTACCTCCAGTGCCACAGATATGGCTTGGATTCACTGCTGCCACCACAACTGTTCAGTAGTGATGTTCTCCTGGGGAGCAGCATCCCAAGCAAAGGACTCTAACACCAGATTTCACATCACTTTGGGAAGGACACCACATTCCATTTTCTAAGGATAAATACAACCACCATCCACAAGGAAAATGTGAAGTACAGGTATCATTTCAGAACTCCCTTTTCCAAACAGGATGATCAATTAAGGCTGCCAAACCAATCTTTCATCACAATTAGCTGACTTGAGATTAGCAGTACAGCAGGCTTTAGTTTGGAAGGAGTCAAACCAGGCTGATGAAGAAAGATCACTCACTGCTCCGTGCTGAGGAACGACGTGGCACCAGGGGGACGATCCCTGTCCCTCTGAGTTAGACTCCAAGGCAATTTAAGGGTATGGATACACCACCCTTCAAACCTGACGTGTGAAACAGAAGCATTTGATAAATCCTGTTCAGACTGGAGCTGTTACAAAGCCCTTCTCACGTACTGCGAGGCAACGATAAAAGCTCCAAGCTGGGCTGGCTGCAGGACCGTACTTTTAAAAGGCTTTTCCCCAGAATTTAATTAATGTTCCCACTGGCCCTTGTAATCCTAAAAACAGTGCCATGCTCTTCCTAACCCACATCTTCACAAAAAGCTGCCTCAAGAATCAGCCAAATGTAGTTTAAGTGAAGATGCTCCCCACACTCTTCCCTGCAGGCTGTCAGCAGGAGCTCCCAAGGAACTTGTTCTGTGGTTTTGTTCACATATTCATGGCTAAGGAGCACGTTATCTATGTGGGCAAATTGCTTCATGCGGCAATCTCTAAATAAAATGTAAATACTACCAGCTTGGTAATTTGTTTCTCTTGACAACACGGGAAACATTTTGCACTCCCCAGTAAGGAAATTTATCTATGATATTACAATATACCACAGCAGAATCAATGTTTAGACAAAGATGTATTTTCTGCTTAAAATTACATTTTTCCCTTATAGGGAATAGAGATTACAGACCACCTGACCAAATTAAACTGCACACGACAGCAATATACACTAGCCAAACATCTTTAGGTTTTGCTTTCATAAAGCACTTTCAAAGCCCAACCATACGCACGGTGCTTGGCAAGTTCACCACATTCAAAAACCAAGGTCACATTTCTGAAGTGCATTCTCTAAACACCACTTTGGCTCCTGCTTCCTGAAGACTCTGCAATCCACAAATTATATGAGACAAAAATTATATCGCACTTAAGCATCAAGAAAAAAAGGAGGAAGTGTAAGAGCTACCCCTGACTCAGAGGTTCAATAGAAATCCTGTGGTACTTCCATAATTCCAGCGCTGGGCTGACAGTGGAACCTGGGAGAACAAGTGATGGAACGTTATAAGGTAAGTAATGCCTTGTATAAATCTAGACTTTCCCAGACTTAGTAGATTCCTTTCTCCTTCAGTGCAAGCAGATTTCCTCTTCTGATGATTTAATACACTATAACAAAGATCAGGAAGAGTAACTCCTCTTTGCCCCAGCGTCATTGGGAATTGTGGGCTAGGAATCCTGTTTGAGGAATGCTGTGCTGCCTCAGATTCCTCCCTGCCCTCAAGGAAAGAGGCTGTTCTGGGATCCCCAAGGGAGAGAGATACTTTCATGATGTAGGAAGATGAGTGGAAGAAATCCTTCCCTGTGAGGGTGCTCAGGCCCTGGCACAGGCTGCCCAGAGAGGCTGTGGCTGCCCCATCCCTGGAAGTGTCCGAGGCCAGGTTGGACGGGGCTTGGAGCACTCTGGGCTAGTGGAAGGTGTCCCTGCCCACGGCAGGGGTGGCACTGGGTGATCCTTCAGGTCCTCTCCGACCCAAACCACTCCTAGACTCGATGATGCTACTGAGCTGAGAAGGTTTTTGACACCATGGACCAACACGAATACAAAAACAAGACAGTCACCGTAATTGTAGCAATGACTGTAACATAGAAAGACAACGTTTCAAGACCTTGCCTCAGCAAGTTGGGAATATCCCTGCCTTACAGACAGCACAATCAATAAATAAAGAACCAAGTCAGGCAAAGTAAACCACATTTTGCAACAATGCCTTTGGAGCTTTATTTATACTTCCAGCTACCTTCCACTTGTTAAATAACAAATTGTTGTTGGCTTAATCTTAACTGACCTTCCTGATGGACCTCAAGCACAAAATCATAGTTAAACAAAAATGAGCCCATTAAAAAAGTGTGCAGGAGTATAATGAAGAAGTCTCCAAATAGCATAAAGTGTGTCTGCAGTAACCCACTGTAAGGAAACATCCCTGCATCTACTCCAACCGCTCCTCTGTAAGTGATACCATCGCCTCATATATTATTAAATAATGGCAAGAAAAACACGATAATGATCAGCAGCCAAATCCAAACACAGATTGTAATCTCCAATATCAGATGTCTGTGGAGATGCATTTATCCGGTGTTCAGTTCCACAGCCCTTCAAACACCTCAAGGGAATCAGACATTTTTACCTGGATTTGGAACACGTGGAAGCGATTTTATTATTTACAGTTCATTGTCCCAGGTGCTGTGCCAGGGCTCCCTTCAGCAGTGGCTCCCAAGTGCTGCCACACGAGGTCACAACCCCTCTGTCCCTTTACCATGGGGCTGCAGTTCCATTCAGCTTGGAAAAGCGAAGGAGCAAAGATGGCACCAACTCCTCTTCCCCTAAAGCAGGACTCAGTGGAACCAATTCTTGCAGTACCCTCGTGCAACTCGTCCCAAAACAAATCCCCACCAAGGAGATGCTCCTCACGTCCAGTCCACACTCCCACTCTTAAACTGTTTCCATCTCACAAGGATTTATTCATCTGCCTTAAATCCACACTCAAAAAAATGAAAATAAAGAGCTGCCTACCAGCCACGCTTCAAAAACAACTTCTGGTGCACTTTTTGTTCCTCCTGGTGTGCCAGGAAAAAAATCCTTTATAAGCACTAAGCCCAAAAATGTGGATTTCTTTCAGGTTGTTTAAAAATATCCTTGAGTTTTATAGAACTCGCATCCAGAAGGTGAGCCCCACAAACCTCTCACCTTGTGCAAGGAACACTCTTTCAAGGCCATTTTGCTTTTATAGATCAAAGGAAACACAAGTCAGACCATCTAACACCATATATTTGAATTAAGCCAGTGAGGGGACCTCTCTGAACACCCTAACTACAAAGTTCCTTCTCGTAACCATTTTAGAAGGAGAGCTTAAAGGACTTTATCCACCTTTTCCTTTTTTTGTGGAATTACCAAAGCCATTTCTCTCATTCCAAGCAACTATCAGTTTTTAATATCAGCAGTGCTTCTTTTGAAAAGCACCTCAGTTCCAGGAGACCAGAGCTCAATTATTTATTTAATTTTTAATTCTTCCAGGGACTATTTTCATTATTTTCTCCACCTGGGCTGAGGAAAGATCCCTCCAGCATTTCTCCACAAGTTTACTAGAGGGCACTGTAAAGACACCTACAAATGGAAGAAAATGTATTTCTGTTCCTCCTGGTGAACAATAGCACTCTGACTTTTCCCCAGAAATAGCTCCCAGATGTTGGCTCCTGACAATGCTACAGTTGTTACAGCAGGTGAAGAGGAATTTCCATTTTCTCCTGGAGTAATGGATTTCCTTTCCCAGAGTTCCAGTCTTCCGAACTCTCAGGCACCTCATTTACCTCTGCAGAGATGTGAAACAGAGAGGCTTTCAAAGGGTTAAGGACGAACAGAAAACCCACTCGTAAGGCTCAAAATACACACTGCACACAATGCAAGGGTTCCTCATCCTCCCCTGCTTCACCCCTGTCTGGGCTCCAGTCAAAGCACCCAACACTCAGACCTGAGGAACTGGTTCCCCAAACCCTGCCAGGGCCAGACAAGGCGTTGAGCTCCCTATGGAGATTCCCTGCTGGTTTGCAAACCGAGCCCAGATAATCAGGGAGCAGATTCCTTGCTTCAGACAGGGTGGGTTTTTTGCCAGACTGGCACTTCAAAAATGGTTTAGAATATAAATACAGAAAAAAATCCCCTCACATCACAAGAGAATTATTTGCTGAAACCAATTACTTAAATATTTCCCAAGTGTAAACACACTGCAGCATCCAAGAACTGTGTATCCAGGGGAAAGCAGTTTTACCACTCCTCGGATGCCAACGAGGTTATGGGGCACCCAACACAACAAATTCAGTTGAAGATGCACCTTAAGTGAGACAAGCCTTGCACTCAGCGAATGATCTCCCCCTCCCCAGGCCACCTCTTCAATCCACAGCTCCAGAGTGACCACGGAGACGCCAAGGGATGCAAGGGCAGGGGGAATGCTGTGATCAAGTCAGGGGGCAATCCCATTGTAATCACAGCAGTGGTCAGAAAAGCCACACAGGAAGAAACACTGGGAGGAAAAGAAAAGCCTTGGTTTCTATGGGAGGCTTAAAGTGAAAAAAAGGGTGAACATGAAAAAGAAGATGCAAGGAAGAACCAAAAGGAAAGTTGTTGAACATCATTTCCAGTGTCTTTCAAAGACAGAGACCTCTGTCACACCTCACGAGAGAGGAGGAAATTCTTAACAAATACCTTTAATGTCAGATCAAGCAAGGAATATCTGAGAGGACCTGGAAACAGGAGAACAGCAGCACTGGATCAGAGCAAAAGGGACTCCTTTAACTCAGTGTCTCGTGACAGCAGCCGAGAGCAGATGCTGGGAGCACCCAAGGGCAGAACCAACACCGGCAAAGCTCCCCAAAGTCAGCCCCAGCACCTCCCGCTCACAGCCGAGGATGCCACGGCCTCAGCTGGGGTTTGTTCTCAGCTCCTGGAGGAAAAGCACAACCAGCAACCTCTGCCAGCACCTCGGAGCTGCCTTGGAGGAGAGATGGAAGGAGGGAGGGGAGAGAAAAAACAAATGTGAGTTCAGCATTTGATTTGAGGGTCCCTAATTTAGGGCACTAGTGCAGAGAGACCAGGATGATTGGTTAATTCTGCACACCCAGCATAGCTAATTGTACAGCCCTTCCCTTCTCTGGTTTCCTTCCAACCACTGCCCAATCACACTATTGATCCACAAGATATAAAAATATAATAACCTTAGCCATGTGTTAATGAGGATTTCATTGATCTTTCAGGGCACCGGTGAAAACACAGGAGTAGTAGAAAGGTGGAAAAGGTGCACATGTGCACTACTATAAACATGCTACAATGTCATCAAGAATCTTAAGAACACATTTACACTAGTTTTCTATCCCAGAAAATTCTATATTTGTTGCAGAGTTCATTATGAGGTGTTGTGGTTTAACCCAGGGGTAAATCAAGTTGCAATAAAACCTGCCCCTCACAAATTTAACTCATAACACTCCTGTAAAAGTGAGCTGGCCAACCAAAGAGCTCCAAATCCAGACTTTTCCAGCAGAAATGTATAGAGCTGGATGACAGGCACCTCATCAGTCCCAGGAAAGGAGGGATGCAGCAGGTGCCCTCAGTGACATGGAAAACCGTGGCTGATTCCAGCCACACCAGCACCAAGCTAATACCTTGGGGAACCTGAGGAATTAAGAGAGAAGCAGCAGCATCCCCAATTTCCTTGGAATTCCACCGAGCACAAGAGTTTACTGTCTTTGGTTGAGCAACCCAAAGTAAAAGCTGTAGAGTGCAAAGATAAAGTCCTAGAGATGCCCACTCTGGTGAGTAACCATGGCACAGCATTGGGGCATCCACACCACCCCAACACCACCCAAAGCCTCCATGGTTTTACCTCCAGCCATCTCCCTGTTTCTTTGATAAAAGTTATATATGTACACCCCTATAGTCATGTACACCTACTGCTGTCCTCTGTAACTACCTGTCTTTCAAAGCTCAATTATTTTTAAGACAAAGCATTTAAAAGTTACAAAAACCATCAAAAATATCAACCCAACATCTTATTAGTATCATCAATGGATTAGCCACACACACACACACAAAAAAGTATAATATGGCTGATAAAACCAGAATGTTACTGCACCAGAGTTCAGGAAGACTGGGCAGATCCAGAACTGGTAAAAATGTAAAGATATTTGAGGATGCAGAAATTTAAATTTGATATTCAGATCAGCTCTGATATTAAAAAGAGGATAACTAGTCACAAATGAGCAACATTTTAACTGTGGGCAAGAATAAACAAGACCAGACTGGTGCCCACCAGGAAAACAGTTCAAGCAGTAACTTGAACACGTGTCATGGAGTCAACAGCTCCTTCAAGTTATTCCTTCTTTACTCTGAGCAGTGGATAAAACTCTCCATTTGGGACATCTCCACAATAAACCATGGTTAGCTGGGTTTTTTTCATCCCCTCAATTGTGAGCTCTGCCTATTGATCCTGAAACGTTTCATGCCTTTTACACACTTCGGCTGCTCACGGTCCCCAATGCCACGGGCTCTGCTGGGCCCAGCACTCCCTCCCTGAGGGAGTATCTGCCAATCTCCCTGACCCTTCAGCATGAAATGCACAAAAATGATCCGGAATAAAAACCAAAATATCCCAGAGTCTTATTTACCGCAACTTAATTATTTCAAGTGCAGTGAACGTACGTGGAGTAGAGCAAATTATTGGATTTTTGTTTATTATTTTCTATATAGGAAATCAAGCAGCTATACTTCAGGAAGGCAACTGCAGCCCATTAACAGCGTATTTGTATTCTAAACAGATCTATAAAAAAATCTAATTGCACTAATCCTTTATTGTAACTTTGCAGCCGTGTTATTTTACCAGTGGCCATTTTTCCATAACAGATTCCTACTAAGCTGTGAGTGCTTATAAGCTTCATAAGCCAAGAAAAGCTACAAGAAAAAGAGCCAAGTGCCTCAACTTAACTCCCGATTCTCAGTGTCTCCCTTTTCCAAAGGGGAGTGGGTGGTACACAGCTACCTCCCCTCTCTGGTAGGGAAAGGGGCGAGGGGAAGCCCCAGGGTAACACTGACATTCCCACCCCATCCCAAAGCACCGGAGCTGTCCGTCTGACTTGGATGGATAACACAACCCTGGGCTGTTACTGGAGCGTGTGGAACTGCCATCCCTGTCCCATTTGATCTCAGTTGAAAGTACAGTAAAATGAAGTGAAAGAGCAGTTTTAAAAGCTTTACACAGATTCTTGTCTCCTCTCAAAGCGCATTAATGAAAACACTTCCTGTGGCAGTGTGTGAAGACAAGCAGCACCTTTCATCTCCCTTGTTTACTGCCTTTACCTCCCCAATTCCCAGGCACCACTGGAGCTTTGATTGGCACAGCTTTTGTCAGGATGAAATAAAAAGCTCAACTGTAGCTTTGCAAATATATTAGCAAAAACATTTGCAAGTATTAGCTTGGCAAATATGTTACAGATGTGAGGGGAAAAAAACAGATTTATCTGTTCATTTATAATATAGATTATTTCAAAGTGGGAAAGCATGTTTCAAAAGAACTTACGTAAGAGTGGAAATACAATCATTGCATATATTAACTAAATTATCATATAGATATGGGTATTACTGGATGCACAGTTGTGGATATGCTGCCTCCCTCAGCCTCTCCCCAGCTAATCCTGGCTGTGCTATGGATTGGCACGCACCGACAGCTACCTGGGTGGGTATTTGAAAGGTTCCTCCACAAGGTTTTGCTCTGTTTAACACGAAGCAGCATTTTTCAGCTGAAATAATAACATCAAAACAGGCCCCAGACCCGCACTCTGCACATCACGTCGGAGAACAGCACTCGATTCACACCACTTCATCTCTAAGCTGTTAAACAAACAGACAGACCCGATGAAATATTAATTTGACTAATTATGGCAACAGAACTCCAGGAGGAAGTAACAACTCCACGGAGAGGGAGCAGTACCTGTTGGCAGCAGCGCCAAGGGCCCGAGCCCCAGACGTGTGGCACAGGCTCCCGAGGACCGGGCACGCTGCTGCCACCAGCCTTGGCTCGGGCTCGCTCTGCTCACAAGATGCAAAGCTCAGCTGGGGAGGGAGAGCCCACAAGTGACTTCCCGAATGGGGCTTTTTAGAACAGCACACAAAGCATCTACCACTCCCCAGTTCTTCCAATTCATAGGCTGCAATCAAACCCAAAGTGTTTGCACAAGAGAAACACCGACCTTTATACGATAAAAAGCTCTTCAGCCTGCTTGGATGGCAGAGGCAAACTAACTGGCAACTTACTGCCCAAAATAAAAATTTTGGATGATAATACTTTATAAAACATCATTTGGATGCAACTCTTTGTATGGAAGAGATTTCTGGAGCTCATCTAGCCCAGCACCTGCCCCAAGCAAGTCTATTTAGATCAGGTTGGCCAGATCTATCTGGCCAGATCTATCTGGCCAGCCAAGCTTTAAGGTTTTCCAAGGAACAATTTTCCAGCAATAGGAGAGAGCAAACAAGAAGTGTGTGAGCACTGAAAGTAGGAAAGCATAGCAAGAGATACACCCCCAAACTGGCTGTCCATCATTTCCTTCCTGACATATCATAAGTGTCAGCTTTGGTTAAGCATCTACAAATTACGAGTCTGAAGTCACAGAAAGCAGCACAAAGCCACAATAACAGCAACATTAGGAGAGATCTTTTTTGTGGAATCCAGCAGTAAAAGCTACACAAAGTGCTTGATCCATCTGTCACCACACTTAGAAATAAGGAGGAGGACACAACACACACACTGTGAAAATCACACCTTCCAGGCGTTCAGAGGGTGAGACAAGGACAGCTCCGATCCCCACACAAACTGCCCGGGCTGGTCATCCCAGGGGTGGGTTTGCAACTCCTATTTGAAAAAAGCAACAGCTCTTGGAGGAACCGAGGGGCTGTGCCACCCTCACCCAACCTGAACACCACCACTGCACCGTGGAGCTGGCTCACACTGCAATGATGGGTTTGTTCAGACCACCAACCGTGGAAACTGCGCTGGTTTGGCATCCAGAGCCCAGAACATGAGTCCAATGACCAAGAGGGAGATGGAGCCATGGCTTTGAACCTCGACACAGAGCTGTTCACTGCTCTAACACTCCTCAGTGTCCCCAAACACCTCCGCACCGCGTTCCCAACTCTGGCCCAGCTCCGAACTGCACGGGCTGATCCCACCCCTCAGATCTGAGGAGAGCTGCTGCAATTTCAGATACAGCTGCTCCATCCCAGGTCAGCACAGCAACCACCACCAGCACAGAGCACAAGCACCTCAACGCCCTTCCACTGCCATCGTTGGTTCATCCCCTTTAAATCCAACCTTCCCCATACTGCCAGGGCTGGCTTTTTCCTCCACTTTAGGTCTCCCTTTAGGCAGCATCAATGGGATGTTTGTGGCACATCCTTCCCATCTGCAGCACCATCAATGCCTGCCACAACAAGCTTTCTATTTTAAATACTGCACATCCAAAAGCAATTTACACAGTTCTAGAAGATGTGAGGGCAAGGCTTTTCCCAGGTTCTGTCAGAACCCTGCTGTCATTTGTCCCAGTCCCCAGGCGCCACTTTCCCGAGAAAGCCACAAACGCCGGGAGCCGCAGGGCAGAGCCACCAGTGACCACCACCAGACACCATCAGACAGCTCGACATTCCTTTGGTCTCGTTTTCCCTGTCCATGCCCAGGGTTTATGGAAACAGCCTGAACAACCTTCTCCTGAGAAACTCTCCCAACCCAGACCTACCTAAATCACGGCATAATCAGATAATTAGATTGTGGTCCCTCTAAGCCTGCTATTAGCACTTCCAAGCTATGTTTAAGGGGATAAAAAAGCTTTATTTCAAGTAATTCACAGCACATGATGACTATCACAAAGGGGAAGCTCTATTTTCCAGCAGAGTAATTTACACTTTCTAAACAAAAAAATTCCAAGAGAAAAATTGTCATATAATGTGCGGTGGGGTTTTTTTGTCTTATTTTTCCTAGTGGGGTTTTTTGTTTGCTTTAAGAATTACAAGCAGAAAACAGAGCTATTGAACCACCTCCTTTCAGCTGTAAGAAGGGTGAAATGCAGCTTTCCAGGAGAACCAAGCACTCATGTCACTGCCAACCATGAAAAAGTCCCAGACAAGAGCATGTAAAATCATTGTATTGGCTCCCTAACAGAAACATCCATGCTACAGATGGGATTAGGAGAGGAAGGGGGAAAACTGGGGTCAGGAACTGGTCACAAGCAGCAGCACCCGTGAGGTGATGCACTTGAACAACAGATTCTGCAAATACAAACAAAACCTGAGCGTGTTCACTGGTTTTTTTCAAATCAAACCCTGTTAGGTTGGTGTAAAACATTGTTTTTTCTCCGATTTTCTGGCTTTGTCTCACTCAATACCAGGTCCTCCCTCCCTTGCTGCACTATTACCTTGCTTGCACATCAGAGGGAATATAAATCACAGAATATTAAGCAAAGTAAGATGCTTTGCCTTTATTTCATTAGGGTTTCTCTGCAGCACAGATTTCTTACAGCCAATATTAAAATGTAATTACTTTGTCTCCTAAAGTTTTCAAATACATGACTTGCATGTATAGAAGATCTTTTTATCTTTGTAAACATAAAGTAAGAGAGGGAGGGGAAAATTATTCACATTTTTCTGCTTAGCAGTTTCAGTTCTCCCAGCCACAGCAATCCACGTAGGGCTTCATCCCCAAGGATGAGGGAAAAGCTGGAGGACGAGGGGACTGTTAAATATTTGTCACAGGACTTTGTGCCAGTAACAAAAATGAAAGAACCACAACCAGGGCAGGCAGATGGGCCAGGGCTCAGCAAGCCACTGGCAGAAGTGTGTCAGGAATCTTATGAAATGAGACATTATATAACAATATCAAATCTGGGCACCCAGAGCTGGGTCACCTGCATCTCCCCAGCTGCACACAGTGCAGACAGCCCAAAGACAAGCATTTCAACATCTCACACCGAGTCATCTACTGACTCATTTTTATATACTTATATATAAAATATGCACCCCAGCACAGCTGTACCAACTGTACAGCTGATTTCTAAAGCAAAAATTAAGTTCGACCTATCAACGGGGCAACTGATAAACCATGGGCTTTGATAAAGCATGGACGAGATCATTTGAGACTTAACCAATAATGGCATTAGATCCACCTTGGCATGCAAATTAATTTTCCTGCTACAGTGGTCTGAGTGCTTCTCATCACGGAGCTGGCCGAGGCATTCTCGGCACAGAGCACCACTCCTGGCACGTTCTCAGTCCCTGGGGTTCATCTCCCCACTTTCACTGTTAACAGACACAAAGGTAACTCTGGATACCAGTGCCACCTCTTTTAAACTGGGAATCTAGGTGAGCTATTTTTACCACAGGATATTTAATCAGAGCTCTTGAGAACGATAATTATCTAGAGATGCTGAAAATCTGGGGCTACACTGCATGATGGAAAAAGAACACAGACCACAGAAGGGCACTGTAATGAGGGCTCTGACTGGAACACGTGAGAGAGAAAAGCAAGATCCCACAACCACAAGGCACAGCAAAGTGTCACAAGTTCTTTCTGCACCAAACCCAACTGTCTGAAGGGCTGGTGACTGCAAACCCCCCAGGCAAACCAAAGCCCAGCAGATGCCACGCTCACGTCCAAGCACCAAGCTGAGAACATTACGAGAGCAGCTCATTAAGTTTGCAGAACTTGCTTTTAGTTCATAGGGGAAAAAATCATGGTCAAAATTTACCATTAAACTAAGGTGTCTTTGATATCTCATCGATTAAATTAAATATCATTAATTTTGCATGCAACTCATAGATCATTCTCTAAATGCTGTGCCAAAAATCTAATTGAGTCTTCATTAAGTGATCAGATGGGAAATGGGAGCTCTTCCCCCACTATACAATTCAAGGTTAAACTGCAGCTCACCAAGGACTCTTAAGAGCTGCCTCAGACCCTCACTTTCAGTCACTACACAAAAAACCCTCTATTTTATTCACTCCAAATTTCCCCTATTAGCTGGTGCCTCCTCCCAGCTTACACCGGTAACCTTGAAAGGAGAGGTGGAGCTACCGAAGAAAGACAAAGGGGCTTAAAAAAAGGAGATTATGTCAAGCTACAATTAGAGTATCCTACCAGACTACACCACACTATTTTGAAGCTCAAAATTAAATTAAACTCAAGCTGCAATTTCAGCCACATGCTTGTCACCTTTTTGTGATCCCAGCGTCAGGACAGAACAATCTCTACCTTCATTCATCACTGAGTGCCACGGCTGGATTCGGCCACCCTTCTGTAATTTGTGGGTGCTGGTGGCACAAATCTACTCTCTGCATCTCACAATTAACGATGAGACTTTAAAAAGAGGATAATTTAATACACAAAGACACTAGTGGAATAAAACAGCAAAGCAGAGGAGGCAATAGGGTTTATCACTGCAAGGAGGGTGTGCTAGTAGTTCCAAAATCTGGAAAAATGGACCACGACTGTAACCAGAATTAACTTTTCCAAGCTCCTGGACGGAAAAAGCCATCGGCTAATGCCAGTCAGCCAGCGAACAAGAGCAACAGGGCACAGGGCTCCTGGTTTGGGGAAGGCTTTGGAAATTCCTCTGGAGCTTCGGTGGAACAGGAGCACTGCTCTAGGCCAGGGACAGGGATCTCTCCCACATGGTCATTCCTGGAGGGTCAGGGCAGGCCTTTCTGGCCTTATTAGTTCAAGAAATGGACACCGTCCTTTGTCTTTGCAGCTACCTTGGTTCAACCTTCTGAAGTACGACCTTGGAGTTCTGTGCCCATTCCACACTCCATTCCCTTTTGTGTTACACTACAGGAGAAGGAATACTGACACAATCTCTGTCATGTTTCCCTCATCACTCCAAAGCTGTATGTTCAGATGCAGCATTCATCATCCTGCCCTGCAATTACGCCTCAAGCTTCTTATAAGATCATCTTTTCAGCGTAACTGGTACAGCCATATATACTGATCTTTTCCATGAGAAATATTTTGTACAGGTGGTATTTTGAGTCTCCCCAAACCATTGATCCATTATTGAGCAGAGCTGAAAACACACTATCAATTTTCACTGAACTATTGATCACTCGAGGTCAACTCTAGCAAGATACGTGGAGTACCAGGAATCTACAAGCAAGCAGCTGGAATGAGCTGTGGTATTTCCGATGCCATACAAGGAAAGGAACTTAGAAAATAATATTTAAACAGCTTGCTGGAGTGCAGGGTACTTGTGGGAGAGCGTCAGCAGATCGGGTACTGATTACAGTGAAAGAATGTGATCCCATTTGCAGAAACAAAGGTGATTTTTGAAGACTACTTCCTGAGCAGCAGGCAGCCTGCCCCAGCTCCCCAGCCTGGAAATGAAAATAAACTTGGGTTATCTCAATTAAGGGCAGGTAGGAGTGGCAGGGAGTCAGGGGAATTTAAATATTATGGATATGTGTCAAATCCCCACATTTGCTTTGCCAGCAAGGCATTGCCACTTGCTATGGCAAGAGTGGAAGAAAGAACCATTTTGTACATACTCACTCCTTCCCAAGACTGGCACTGACAGAAGTTACGGGGAAGCTTTAACAGACACCAGTGTGGCCTCTAAGTGCCCCCAACACAGCCCCGGCTCCAACCTGGGCCGGGCACCATTTCAATATCCCACGTGCTCTCTCAAAAAGCCGCTTTTCCCCTCGATCTTCTCATTCCCTCCAGCCTGGTTTGCGGAACGAAAATAAAACCCAGAATAACTTACCCTTGTAAAAATCTTGCGAGAGATAACCGGGGCCATTAGTTCCCTTTGAGCTGCTGGGATCTGCCTGGTTTTCCGCTACACTCTTTTAGAAGAGCCCATTATGGGATTTGTATAGGAAATCAATGCCGAGGAGCTGCAGGTAGCCCCGGCCTCCTTTTGTGCTGCCAGCACACGGGTCCGGCTGAGGCAAAGCGGTGCCGTCCGAGCGCCCCCGACGACGACATCGCTCGGCCCCACGCGGCATTCGGGCAAGGTGAAAGCCCTGCCACTCCTCTGAACCATTATCCCAAAAACTACAGCTCCAGTGTGGGCCTCATCCCCCCGGCAATGGGCAAATGAAAAGCGAGACGGGAAGAAGAATGGCCTCTCAGTTGTGCCACTCCAGCAATAATGTTTTTTTCCAGCGAAGCTTTCAGCAGTCAGAAACGGGGAAGATTATAGACACAGAGCCCGCAGTTCCATTCAAAAAGATCTTTGTTAGAGGCAGCAATGAAAAGAGGGAAAAAAGCCTACGAAATTCCTCCACTTAAAGCACGATCTCAAAACATATGCTTACAATCCTGGAAATCTTTGGGAGATTCAGGGTGTTCAACAGCTGCAGCTGAGCTTACAATGAACATTGCAAATAAATGCTAATGAGATGCTTATAGATCCTGAACAAATTGATTTACTGAGATCTTGTCGAGTGTCTCCTATCAAGGGTTTGTCAGAGTAAACAACCAAATCCTTATAAACAGAAGTGACTCATTCATTACAACTGGAAGAAGAAAGACATAATAACTCAAGCTATAGTCCAGGAAGATGATAAAACAAACCACACACAGACACTGACATTATTTACCAAAAAATAATAAAAATTATATTTTTGAAAACACTATTAGAAAACCTGTATAGTTTAGCTCACCAGACAGCTACAGAGTAGCTTGCAATGCTGTGAGTACATTTAAAAAACGTGAGAAGTCATCAACACAAGAACTAACCATAATAAAACACTTGCACAAAGCTTGAGGATAAACCCATGTAAAGCAGATGCACAACGAGTTCACACTCATGCTGAATTGTTTTATTGCATATTGTTATAGTACAACCTGTGTGTGTAACCAGCACCTCGGAAATCAAATAGCAAGCAAACCCATTCTCTTACAAAAAAAATTTTACTGTTCATAAGGTTACATATGAATATGAACAATAAATTATGCAGAAGTGAGGTAAAGCTTCAGCAGCTCTATCTCAGAATAAGAAAAAATGTTGCTAGTTCAATTAAGCTGAAATGATTCCATACTATTATAACTATCCAGCATGGAGAATTCTAGGATTTCTTTTTGGCCAGTCACCTATAAAAGATGAACATTTAATGATTCCATAATGGCAGGCAGGGAAGGCAGTAACGTGCATCTGCTGACTGAGCACAGCCAAGGGGTTTCTCTTACAACACATAAGACCAAGAAAGTGAAATTCTCCAGACTGGGATAAAAAGCAAGGGCCACTTTATTAACAGTAACGGTCTTTGGGGAGGTTGCCCAAAAAAACTCATCAGCAGGAAAAGCGAAGAAATGCAACAAAAATGAATCCCTTCACCTTTTTAGTCTCCACAACTCCACTTAGTGAAATCCTGGCGGCTTGCAAGGGAAATGCAATGCCCCGATCTCCAGCTCCTGCTCAAGCTGGAGCAGCCCCAGCCCCACATCCATGCTGTGTCCGGAAGGTGATTTCCAGAAGATCCTCGGGAAAGGCTGAGGTTACAACATCCTCTGCCTGCAGTTCCTCACAGCATCCCCTTCCCAGAGGAAGGGCAGGGCTGGGGGGCTTTTCCCCCTACAGTTGTAACACAGATCTCCATCACCAACATTCCTCTTCGTACTTGCACAAAGCAGAACAACATCAGTTGACATTTCGAGAGCAAATTCCCTTAAAAAGAAACAAAACCAACTCCTCTGAGGTTTCGAACCCTCCACTAGGACCAGGAGAGCACATCCAAAATAAAGCACAAGCGTCCAGACTTTCCATGCTCCTCATTTAAAGCAATGTAAAGCTGTTTCTAGCAGCAACATTAGCAGAAACAAACTCCGGGTTTTCCCCAAAGAGGTCCAAAGCTCCCAAGTGAGTGACAAACACAGCTCTAGCGACTGCAAGGAGGAAAAAGATATTTACCCTAGGAATTCTCTTGTGGGGAAAACACAAAGTTCCCACTGTTCTGTCTGCAACAGGATTCTGGTCAGGGAAGGCCCTGCTCCCGCTCCACGACATTCCTGCAGGTGCACCACCGGTACGGCTGCTGCAGCCCTCTCCTGTGTGCTGGCGTGGAAGTACAGCCTGCTCCGGGTCAGGAACAGCCTGGCCTCCTACAGACAGATCGATGGGAAACAGGGAATTCTTTTCAGACCCGAGCCATTCAGGGACTCGGCGCGGGAATGCCGCAATAATCAGGAAGCTCTTCTCTCTTCCTCCGAGCACTTCACAGGCCACGAGTACAACTACAGACCACAGCACAATGGGCTGTGCCCTCTGTGAGGAATGCTCACAATTCTGCAAAAGGGTTCTTCTGGGGGAAAAAAGGTTCTGGAAACTGGCCCCCCCAGCCCAAGTGCGGGGCTTACCAACACATCAACTCCCTGCTACAGACGCAGGGTGCCTGCAATTCCTGTGCGCTGTGCCTTCACCACATTGGTGGCATTTTATTATTTTGGGGGAGACTTATAAGCTGAAAAGCACACGGGAAGGGAGGTTATAGATATGCATTTCCCAAGACACTCAAGTTGACAAACCCAACTATCCTGAGGCAGTGGCTCTCATCATCTCTTGCCAGGCAGGTCTCCCAGAAGTAACCCTACTTTTGAGAAAGGCAAGACAGAGAACAAGGAGAGAAAGGGTAGTGTCAAAACAGGACAAAGTCATTAAATACTTGACTGAATTCCTATCTCTCTCAACCTGAAGGCAGTAATCAAAATTAAAACCAGAATTACTCAGAATTTTGTAAAATGTCAAAGGAAGCCCCAAACCACGTGTCCTAACAAACTCACAGCGCTCCAGGTGCAAACTGACAGTTCAGAGCAGCACTGCACCTCCACAAAGGAAACAAAATCAGGTCCACAACACGAATGAAGAGAATGAATTTGGACAGCAAAGGTGCTGAGAGCAAAGTCTGCTGTATGAAATTGAAGTAAACACAAAACCAGTTCAGTTCAGAAACAATTTTTCCCCTCCCCTTCTCTTCTTGGCTGAGAGTCACTCAGGATGCTCCAAGGCCAGTAAGGCCAGATGGAAACTCAGACACATCCCAATTACTGCTACAAAAGGCCACTACTTTAAGCACTTTAAAATAATCAATCTTCACTTTCCAGTGCTGGACAACAATCTCCTTTCTCCGAGGTGTGAGCAGAAATAGAAGAGGCTGCAAAGAGGCAGCACTTGCACTCCTTGTTGACAGTCGCCTTCCTACAGATACCAACCGAAAATGTCCATGTTGGCTTTATCAGACTTTCCTCTTCACCTGCTTTATCTGTCCCTCTTTCGTCAGGTTGATGATCCCAAACCAAACAATTGGGCTTGGCTTGTTTTTTATTTAAAACTAAAAAAAAAACCTCTGGGAAAGAGACAGAATAAAATAAACAGTTATTAACTAAGAAGACGTTCTTACAGAAAAGATAAAGCTTAGAGCATTTTCCATTTGAAATTACATTTATAATGATATCTAGCAAGTTCAACAGGTTTATGTAATTTAAATAGCATTTTATAAAATGGGGTTAAGCTGTGCAATTTCAAAAAATGAAAGAACATAACAGATTAGGAGATAGCAGCAACCTTTCCACGACAGGAGTTTCAATAATTGTGTTTTGGATACTTTACTTCCATCCTCCACAGAACAGAGATGGGATTTTAGCTGTATACAGAAGGGAACTGCCAGATGTGGATTAACAACACCACGACACGCTCAAAGGAAAGCGATTTCCCAACTCCTGGGTGCAAACTGAAGGCTTCTGCAAGCTGCTCATTTCCCCAGGATGCCAGTCTGCCTTTAAAAGAGTCTCACTGGAAAAGCTGAAGCTATTATTTAACCAATTTTAACAAAAATTAAAATCAACCCGACACCCACATGTTCTTAAACGAGCCATCTGGAAAGATGGGCATCACCAATACAAACAGCATTAATCTTCCACATCCAGAAAATACATCTTCTTGAAGCTTGAGCATTTTGTAAAATAAAGTAGCTTTGCAATGCTGCTGTTGAAAAGATAATCCAGTGCCAGCTAGAAAGACATCGCTGCAAGTCACGTATTTCCAGCTGTTTCCAAAGCCAAGCTTGCCTTTCCCAGGAGCAAATCTCTTCTCCAAGCTCAGCTAAATGTGTCCCTCAAAGACGTGTCTGCATTAGAGTCCCCCAACCCCACTGAACCCTTTTCTCTCCTTTGATCCCTCCTGTGTGTTGCTTTGTTCCTTAAGTGGACTAAGTTCCTTCCCACCCCAGCGTGGAAGTGTTTGCTATGGAACACTCCCAGTCCCACCAGTCTGTTTCTACTCCAACTTCCTCTCATGCACTTCAGACTTGCCCATTCTTTTGTCCCTGCAGGAAAAGAATCCACAAGAGCCTAAAAACGAGCTCTTCAGGAGCAGAATTCCATAGCAACATGCAGCAGGAATGGTTGGAAATTTGTGGGGTTTTCATTTTAATTTGAGTCTTCAGGCAAAATTTAAATAAAAGCAGCAGACGTCACGTCTGTGAAGCTGCACCAGCAAACACAGAACATCCAGATGTTCACACAAAAACACCGGCATTTTTCTACACATAAAATGGAAAGATTTGGGGGTTTAGTCTCTGCTAAACTCTCCTGTTCAACTTCAATGCCGTTCCCAAGGCCCAGCCCTTCCTTAGTTAACTCTTTGGCAGGGATGTGATGTGTTGACACGGCCCAGGCCTTAACTGCAGATCTGTCCATTACTTCAGGACAAGAACATTGGTTTTCCTGAAAAAGGGACTGCCCACCATGGAAGTGGTGGTCCTTCAGTGAGGTAACACAACGGGTAATTCTCACAGAACTCAGAATTGATTCACATTTTCTCCCCTGTAGGAGAGCACCCCCTGATTTACAGCCGGGTGTCTGCAAGTAGTGCTGCACCTCCCGTCACTCCAAGTGGAGCTCTCTCTAATCCACTCGGCAGTGAGAGACTCTAACACCTCAAAAAGGGCACAAGATAACATGTGTTTGTTTGTGTATCATTTCTTTGTGATTAAAACAATTACAGGTTTCACAATTTTAATGAAAGACACGGCCAGCCTTTCATGTGTCCTCCCTAACATTATCTTGGAGAATATGGGCATCATTCTGCCAGTGCTGAAGAAAACTCAAATCCTGAGCAATCATAAAACCATGGAATCACTTAGGTTGCAAAAGACACTTATGATTGAGACTAAAGATTAATCCAGCACTGCCCAGCCCAGAACTAAACGATGTCCCCAAGTGCCACATACTCCAGTGCTGCCAGTACAAATGGAAATGCATGTGCTGTAACCCCCTCTACAGTCACAACAACACACAAATTTAACATGAAATACGAATTCTGCTCCGAGATGGGTAAGAATTTATTAGAAATCTATATTCAGATCCAATCCCTTCAGCAGAGGCTAAACTTACAAACTGAGAAGACAACACAAAAAATGCCTACAAAAGTCCGCGATGCAGAAAGTCCCTCCAGAAAACCCAATTTTTACCGAGGAATTAGAAGGCAACTCAAAAGCAGTAACTATTTGCAGGGAATGATGCCATAAAACATCCGAATGTATTTCAATTCCTTGTCCACAAGCCCTAATTAGAGAAGTCCTGGTTTTAACACACATAATTGACCACTTGACTGGATGACCAACAGGTGTGGGAAACTCCCCATCTCTGAGACTGGAAAGATTCTCATGTGTTTGCCACCACAGAACACCTTGCATCATAAAAAGACACACTGGTTTGAAGTTTTTTGGGAACAATCATATGTAAATCCTCTAGCTGCTGGTTAACAGGTACTGAATGCAAACAGATTGTAAATCTGGGAGTGTATCAAGAGTTCACGTTTCTAGGCAGGAAAAGGAGGAGTGCCACTCCTGTTCTCTACGTGATACAGCACAGCAGTGCATTAATAAGAGAGAAAGCACTCCCAGCCGCAGAGAACCCGCACGCTGCGGCACAACAGCTCCAGGATTTGCAAAATACACAACTCCAGAATGGAGAGGTGTACAAGCAGTACCACAAAAAGATGCAGAGAAAGGCATGAGAACCAGCTGGAAGCCCAATTTTTGTTTAAGCGGGATGCATTTCCTAGAGTTGTCTCCACTTTGATTAAGAAAACACACACAACACCACACTGGGCGAGACCTACAGTTCAGCTTCCAGCAATACAACGGCAGCTTTTTTCTATTATTAGCTTTTAAGTGGAAACACCAGAGCCTGACCATTGTCTGTAACTCATTCCCCTTGCACTCCTCCTCCTGCAGCTGAATCACAGCAACTGCAGGGGTAAATCACTGCCTGGACTTTTGCTGCCGTTCCTCCCCACGCCCGCTTTGGTCCATCTGCTCTGGGCCTCCCAAGGCAGCCACTTCCAGAAGCTCCATCCCCACTGTGGGATGTGGTTCTCTGTAACTCCTTCTAAACGGAGCTGTTGGTTTCACCAAGTGCCTCATCCCACTGCAGGGTCCTCCTCAGGCTCTTCTCCAGCCTCAGCCTGCCAGAGAAGGAAATAGGTTTAAAAGCTGCAGTGAATTACACGTTGTGCCCAAAGCAAAACACCTCCAGACAAAGTAATAGGACAAGTGCTGTCAAATCACAGCAACCCTTTTAGGGCCATCACAGCAATTAAATACTGGCTCTTTTCTTTTGTATAATTCAATGCAAACTACAATAACAAGTCATGGTACCACTGAAACATAAAAGTGATATTGAGATGCCTGAGCTGTTGCAAAGTGCTCCTTGAGTAACCAGGCAGGAAACACTAATGCTTGTTACTCCTTCCCATAAGCAGGGCCAATAGTGCTGCTTGTTTGCTGTCCTTGCAAAAGGGAAGATGCTTTCCAACATCTTTACTGTCGTTTCAAAGATATAAATTCCCCATCTGCCTTCACAGTGTGTTCTTGCCAGCGTTTCAGTGCCTGAAATAAAGTGCCTGTGGAAGAAAATTGGACATTTTCATGAACTAAATCTGCAATCTAAAGAAAAGTGATTATTTCCCTCAAATCCAGAAGCATGGTTCAAGATTTAAAAAACCAAGAAACAAAGAGAAGAGTGAAAGCATTATAGAATTATTACATACAAATATATGTTACATACAAATCTATGACTTTGCCTCTCGGATAATTGCTAAAACGAGATAAAGAACACAATTTCACACTTTCTTCAAATTACAAAGAAAACACGCTCCTGAAAAATAGCATGGTAAATGTGATAGAAGCAATCAACACCACAGGCGCCGGGGATTTGGCGAGGTTGAGGTGTGTGGCTTGTGGGTTTCATTTTGTTCCAACATCTTGTGACTTCAGAATTACCTAGTTCAAAACTACTGCTTCATAAAGTATTAAAGCATCACAAATTATCTTATAACCAGTACACCACTTTACAGAAGCAACTGTCCAAAAACCAGCCCTCATTAAGTTACACCCCATGAATCCCTTTAAAAAGGACCTACCTACAGTATTTAACATTACAGTGGGAGGTTTCATGCAACTTTGTTTCAAAACAACCACTACCAAACTAATTTACCCAAACTGAAAACTTAGTAACTTAGTATGCAACAATTTTACTCGACTTCAGCCATGGAAGAGAATTTTGAAGTGAAGCTGCATTAATTCCTAAACACAGAAAATGAACAGCATATGAATAATTTATTGATGGCTTTTGCTTCATGTCAGCAGCTTTGCTGGAGGAAGTGATCTTTATGAAGTCCCCCAGGACACCAAGAAGTTAAAGACAAGCAAAGAAACCACAGGATACCGTTCTGTGGAGGCAGCAATGCCACTCCAGGGGGGTGGCTGGGCTGGGTGGCTTCCAATCACCGGAGTTCCACACTGCCCAAACTCACGGGGCTGGGAGAGCAGATGACAGCCCAGCCAAGACACCTTTGGCACCACTGGTAAGCAGGAAGAGGACCTTTCATGCAGAACAGGGAGAATTCCAGCGCTTTCACAGACCTCCCAGCCCAGAGTCTGAACTCCCAGGAACAGGAGGAGCTGCAGTGGAAAGCACCTCGGGGCTGGAAGTACAGATGGACTGGGTGAAGAGGAGGAAATGTGGCTGAGGAAAGTGGCTGGAGCAGGAAATGGGATGGAACAAGGGCAAAAAACTTAAGCAGGGAGGAAGACAGAACCAAGAGCCCATGGCTAAGGAGGGCATCACAGCCCCTCAGCAGGCCCAGGGAGCAGCACACCCCCACAGGTGACAGGAGGCAGCAGCAGCTCCAACATCCCTTCACCTCCTCTTTCCACTTCCTGGCCAAAACTTACCCTTTTTTTTCCCCCATCACCTCTTCATCCCTGAGCAACGTCTCACCCATGGTATTCCCTGTCCAACCAGCAGCACCTCCTCAGCACCACAGCTCCTATACCAGGTAAGTTCTTTGCCCTTTGGATCTAAGAACTTATTCAGGCACTTGCAAACAGCTCTCTTCCCTCAGGCACCCACCAGTTCCACATTATGAATATAACTTTACAAAGAACTTAAATAATGGAAATATCACTAAGATCAAATCAGTTTCCCCTAATTTGTCCAAATCCCTTTATAAGATCTGATCAAGAATACGCAGTATGCTTTCTTGACAGCCTCTATAAAAAGCCTTTTTTCTCCCAGATGTGGATTAGATGTTAGAAATACTTTACATGACAGAAGAGAACTCTCTGAAATTCACATATCAACAGAAATATCCTGTTAATCTAAAACCACAGGTGAAAGCTCTGTAGCAACTCTTATGAAGGGAACTTAAATGATTGACATAATTATTGTGTATCCTGTACTGGTGGTGCGTTTTTATTGAAAATGAAAGGCCACATCTACAACATGGGGGGAGGAAGTAAATTTAAAAGTCAGCAAGAGGATAACTGATTCAGTGATGCAAATTAAGTGTTTTAAAGCTACTGGGACTCTGGAACATAGCACAGCTCAACAGGAAAAAACCCAAGGCAATGCAACCTTCCAAACAAAATTAACCATGTCTCTGGAAAGCCAAGACTCAAACCACCAAACTACCTTAAACTTGGCTGCTGATGGCTCCAAACTTGAGTGCTACTACAACAATTCACCACTAACCAGTATTTAACCCCATTTCTGCAATAGATTCTCTGAACTTCACCAGCCCTTAAGCAAAGCAGCAGTGCCTGCCCTGGCTGGCTCTGCAGGGAACATGAGAGTTGTTGTGTGCCAGAGAAGCTGAGCTTTGCTATGCACACACCACTCCAGCCCAGGCTGAGCCTACCCCAGAGCTAAGCTACACCCAGCACTGCATCGAGCCATGTTTCTGGCTTCAAAAATATGGTACTCACATATAGAAAGACTCAATTTTTATTTTTTCCCTACTCCCAGCAGGCTACAGGGTAAATGAATGCCTGAGCCTGCAGTGACTTTGGATTAGGCCAGTCTTGTCAATAATTAATACAGCTCTGTAGAGCAAAGGCACAGCAACAAGCTAGATTAACCAAAATCCCTTTCGCTGTGACACCAGCTTTTACCCCTGCTCAATGTGCACACACAGCACTTAAGACACGACAAGATTATTTATGACCTTAACGTAAGAGTTCTGAACATCAGGGTTGGTTTTCTCCTTCTTTCCTTTTAAGGAATGCCTTATAAATTAAGCATTTTTATTGTAACAGCTCAATAAATTGAAATAGCAGCAAATATCCTTTTTAACCGGCCTCTAACTTATCTAAGGTCTTAATCACGAGTTCTTTTCAAGCCTTGGGGATTTCAGAATCCCAATGCAGCCAATGGAAAGCAATGAACAAAGGCAGCAGTCCTGCCATTCCACGGGCTCAGGCATTGTGGTCTGTCCTCAGAAACAAGGGATGAAGCAGTGACAGACCCTCGTACCCCCTCCGTGGGGGGATTATCTACACCACTAAGGCAGCAGTTACACAATGTCCATCAGATGGAACTGTGACTCGCTGGAGACAGCTATGGACAGCCATGGACGGCGTCTGGATGCTCACCCCGTCCCCCTCTGTATGTTTATATTGCTGTAACTGCACAATTACTGAAGTTATTAAATCTGCAAAAGGCTTCAAAGTGAAACAATTCGTTTGCAAATTAGCAGATCATTAAAAAATTGCTTCAACAATTCTAAGTATCAAACAATGAAGTAAAATGCAGACACGCAATCAGCTGCAGCCTACATTAATTTCTTTGCAAGGCCATTTTTCTTAAACCAACCCCCTCTCCTGGATAATCCGGGATTTCAGCTGTTTTGTTCTGCGTGCATCTTAACGAGGCCACTGTTGCTGAAGGACATGACCCGATTTCTTCTGAGGTCAATGGTTATCAGTAGAATTGGAACAAAACAAATTTCCACCCTGAAACGCAAGAAAAGCACTGAATCTGCAATACTTTTTGTGAGTTTTCACATCGGACACCTCATTTTGACAGGAAGTTCTTTAGCTGATAAAGCCCTCAGTTTTTGCACGACCAAATGCAACTGCTTGGCAGCATCATCCACCTACTGATTTCGGGAAAGATGCTTGCAGCCCCAGGGAATGGGAGATGCTGCAGCCCAGCCATGAACTATGAAACTGTTACAAAGCAATACATGGGGGTTTTTTTCATCTTCAAACAGGTGTTCAGATTGTCTGTTGTTATTTTCCTAGACAATAGCAGACTTCTTGTGAAGAGTGGGACAAGTTTAGATAAAGACAGTTCTGGTACTTAGGGCCGGGCAGCAAAGTATTAACTTAATCACCGAGGTACCATTTAAATAAACACACTTCTATTGTACTCCCACAGCCGTGAAGTGACAGATCCCACAGCTCTGGCTGCCCTTGCATATGTGCCTTCCACCCCTTCACTCAGCTCCACTCCAAGGTTTGCTTCCCCCTCGCAGCAGCTACAAGAGCAGGGTGCCAGCTCGGACCTCTCTGTGCATCACACACCTGGCAAGAACAAAGAATGCCCAATTCTTCCCAATTCACCTCAGCTGAACTGAGCTCAGACACCAGGAGGGTGGGAATTGTTCAAGATGGTTAAAGGCAAATAATTTATGCTCTTCTTGGTGATTAAGAATAATACATATGGACCAGCATTATTCATATATGATCCGAAGGAAAGCCATTATTCCAAGGAGAATCCCAGGGCAGACTGTTTAAAAAGGTGCATCACTTCAGGACAGTTTAGTCAGTGAATTATGCCATAAATAAACAGTTTGAAGTAACTGAATCCATCTGCCTTTGGCACAGCTCAGAGGAGCTACAGCAGTTGCTTGAGGTTGTGCAAAACCACCTTTCCAGGGGCAAGGGCTCCCTGCCCACCCGACACTCTCCACGAAGTGCTGCTGGTTGAGGAGAACATCTCTTGCACTGCTCTGACACAGAGACAAAAAAGGACAAGGCCCTAAGGAGAATCCCCAATGTTTCCAAACACAAACCACCACAAACATGAAGAAGGGCTTCCAAAGGGACACAAAGCTTGGAGGAAAACAGCAGGCCAAACTCTTACAAAGAAACAGGTGAAATTAGAAGGTATTTTGGGTAAAAATTTTGGAAACCTACTAAAGCTTGCCTCATCCTCATGGAAAACTTTCATAATCATCACCAATGCTGGCTCTGTTGGGAACCCAACACATGGCAAACCTTAACCCAGTGGTAATTTATAACAAATCCTGCACAGCAGGGAGTCCTACCCACATACCACTGGAGACTTTGTTTAAACACAACTACCGCCTGCATTTAAAACTTCCCTTTAGGCAGAAATTCGCCTTTTCATTCAAAAGCCTTACCCCTGCCCCAAACTACGTTTAGTCAATATTTACTAGACTTACAGTTGAATAAATCAAAGTCTTTTTTCTTGTCCTTACACCTACTGAGGCTTTACCAGCAGACTCTGCTCCAGCATTGGTCCATGAAGGCTTTGAGCTAGAGGAGCAGCCAGTTTGTTGCAAAAAAAAAAAAATCCAATACATAACCACAAGGGCCACATCAAAGTAATTTAGCATAACCAGAAAGCACGCTAAGTCAAATTAAAGCCCAGTGCTTTCATTAGGGGATGGGGAAGTCTATTTATGCTCAGGCATTCTCTACTTCAGAATTACCAAAAATAGCGCTGACAAAGTTTGCTGCCCGTTTCCTCAGCGCCGGAGCAGCATCAGCAGCGCTGCTGCAGTGCCAATCCAGCCCGTGTCTGTCACACAGCCAGGCACCAGTCACCCGAGGACACCGGAGCAGCACACCCAACAGGCCAGGGCAACGCAGCACTTCCACGGAGCACGTCCCAGGGAGTCTCTGCTGGGACTCAGCAGCTTCCTCAGGGCCTGAGTGACGCCTTGGCCAGCACACACCAGGCTCTCTCAGCCTCCTGATGGATTCCTCTGCACGTGGGATTTGCTTTTCCATCCCAAATCCACAGATGCGTGTCAGATTTTAGATTCTACAAGGCTCAAGGCATCACGAGCGCAATTCAAAGAGACAGCAGCTCCCAGATCCCAGGTAATCCAAAGGAAACCGTGGATTGAAGCGTGGCAGGAACACTCTCCCGTGTCCCTGTGCTCGTGGCTCTCAGGTGGGCTCAGGAAGCTCAAGTCCCAACAGCAGACCTGACTCCTCCTGGCCCAGCACCCTCCTCCTCTGCAGCAGCTTTCGGACCTGTGTTCAATCACACAAGAAGCTCCAGCCCCGCACAGAACAGAGGTGGGCAATGCTTTGGAATTATTTTATGAGCAAAGTACCAGAGAACTGAGTGGGAAACACTCGGTGTGTTACAATTGTGAGTCCTTATCTCCCAGGGACCAGGTGAGGATTCCCACAGAAGCCAAGCCTTGAAAATCAGATCCGTGCAAAGATGAATCCATACATTACATACATTAGAACTTCCTCACTTCCAGGCTACAGTAACACCAACAACACAACAGTAAAAGCACCAACTGCCCCCAAGGAGAAGGCTCAGCAAGAGCCACCAACACATGATATGGGTTTAAAGAATGAGCAGATGGGTTTTGGTGAGTACATGAGTTCTCAGCCCAAAGTCTCACCTGGTCTGTAACACCACAATTCCCTTCCCTGAGGATTCTACTGCAGGAATAACAGCAAAATTCTGAAGCAACAGAAGAAAAGCATTTCCAGTGAAAACAAAGAACTGGACACAACAGGAATATGCACAATTGTCACTACTGAATTCTTTACAAAATTCTTCTTGAGGACTCCACAAATCTTGTAGCTTTAAGAGATTACTAAAAATATGGATTTTAGCCTGTTCTCATGAGATTGTTCTAACTCTTAGATAGCAGAAATAGATAAATATTGGATCAAACTCTAGCACCACTTCTTGCATTATTAATTCTAGAATAAAATACTGTCAAAGTTCTTTTATCAAATCACTTCCTAACCTGCAAGAGGGGCAGGGAGGGACGAGACGAACCCTGCACATTCAAGCTTAAGCACCACTTACACTGCACTGTGCCTGAAGGTCTCAAAAGTTTGGATATCACCGAATTTGGTGCTGCCCACACATATTTCACTGCAAGTCTTGCACAGTTTCCAGTTTCTACAGGAAAATGCACAGAAGGGAGGAAAAGAAACAAGTTAAATGACCTTTTAGAGTTCATTAGTGATGTACTTAGACTTCTGTTCTCTTCAGAAGTAAATCAGTTTAATCAGACCCCAATTAGTCCAGTCCCAGCAGGCAAGGACAGCTACTATGAGGCTGCACAGAACAACACTGAGATTTCCTAACTCATTCTACAAGTGTTAAAAATGTCTAAACCCACTGAGAGGCCAAAGCTAAAAAAAGACCCCAAAAATTCAAGCTCAAACTGTCATTTAGCTGAGCAGTGAAAACTGTCTGCATGTCAGAGATGGAAACAGCAAGTCCAAAATCCTTCTGTCCACCAACCAGCTGTATTTGTATCAATATTGCCGCTTCTTTTAAGCAAACAAGGCTCATTTGGTACATCTGTACATTAATTACGTACATTTATATTATATATAAGCATACACAGTCCCTACCTGCAGAAACTCCAAGTCTCTATTTGCAAACCTTAAGCACATTTGACAAAGATCATTGCAAAGAGGTCCCATAAAAGAATAAAAAACAAATCAAACCAAGGAAGGATTTGATTTGTTTTGCTCTCAAGATGAAAATGGCTGCAAAGTCACTTTTTAGACCATGAAAATATCCACACAATATTCAACGCTAATTATAAATGTTGCAAGAAGTATTCATTCCATGGCTTGCAGGATTATTAATTACCTCCCTCCTTCCTCACAGAGCTGTGTTACAGAGGCCAAAGCAAAGGAACGGTGAATGCTGCTCTCTCAAACTGAGCACACACCTGCAGCTCCCCAGCAGCAGCGCCCAGGAAACGGGACACGATCAGTGCTGACGTGGGTGTATCATCCAACTCCCTGATGGAAATGCTGAGGGACAGCAAGTCTGTGATGACCTGGGACAGCTTGGACAAGCTAACAGCATCTGTGTCAAACGGTCAGAGCACTACCACACTGAAAACTTCTCAAACCTTTCAGTTCTCCTCAGGAACGTTCTCAAATTCCAGAGACGCTTTTATACGTTGCCAGACTTAGGAAAAATCTGGAATCAAACTTGCTCAAGTTTGAAAATGGTCACACTCAAATACAAAAAAGTTATTCCTTGTCTACATAAACATAAGGCAGGAGGACAGACTGATTATATACTTTTGTAGCAGTTGCTACCCAATCCTTATTCCACCTGGGACTATGTACTTACATACTGACAGCTCTGATTTACATTAATAACACTAAAAAAGAGCTCATGCCTATTACAGCAGCCAAAGAACACATTTCATCACCTAAAACATTCTTTATCCACATAGACTTCAGTTCTCAGAAAAAAAAGGTGTTTAATCACATGAAAGGATTCTCCTTTCTTTTAAAATCCCTGTGATGTAGCGAGGATAAAGGTCCCAGGGACAGCAGAGCAACAGCCCAGGGGCTCCCACCCGGCCGCAGCCCAACCAGGGCTGGCTGGGAGGGGAGAGACAGGGCAGGGAGGGGGGAAAACCAACAGAAAACACTTTCTGTCACACTGCTAAAACGTGTTAGTGGAGAAAGTACAATACAGCCCCTCACTGCAAGGTTGTTTCCAGAGCAGCTGAAGTTCAGATAAGGAAAACCAGGGGGGCCCTGTCAAAGCAGATGTCACACACAGGAACATTCCCTTCTGCCCCCTTCCCAGACCTGCCTCTCCCAGTACACTTTCCTTGCCTGTTTTCTCTGGTTTGCCTATTTTTTCCCAGACAATACAGCGAAGTTGATGATGTTCAAAACCAAAATTAGATCAACGAGAAAAATAATGACAATGAGATCCCTTTCTCCCAGCAGTGCAGAGTCCTACACATTGCAAGGATCTGCCACGAGCCATTTTTCTCAGTGTGGTCACAAACCTTTTTAAGAGTCCGAGCTGTAACAGTGCTTGATGTCACATTTCTGACACCCAGGCTACAAAGAAGTTCTCTGTTTCTGAAAACAGCTCCATTTCCCCGAGCTGTGTGGTGTGCAGGTTGGTGCTATTGAGGGCTGAGCACTTCAGAGGGAGCGGGAGCAGAAGTTCTCATTTCCCAACAACTTCCTGGATATTTTACAATTGCTTCCCCTCAGGAAGTTGATTCAGTCTTTGCAGCTCCAACACCAACAATTCTTGTTGAGAGGCAAGTTGTCCAAGAATATTAAAAGCACATTCCTACAGCGCACACAGACCTGTTCCTGGCTCCCTAACAATGGGTTTTTCTTTTGGCCAAAGCTCTCACCCCGAGGAGGAGAAAAGGACCGACCTGGTCAGGTAATGCCCGATGTCTCAGGCTTTTTATGATTCACCTTTAGGCAGCAGGGTGGAAAAGTAAGCTGGGGGAAAAGTCAGAAACAAGAACAGTAATATGGAGTAAATCACCACAATCGTTGTGGGGAGAGGGATTTCTTTCACAATACATTTAATTTGATGCTTCCTACCCCTATTTTTCCCTCATCTTCAAGTCCAAAACAGCCATGGGGCTGCATGTGCAACAGACCCTTTTTTGTTTGTTTCCACATAATACAGTTTTACCTGCAACTGATCTTACTGTGTAACATACCAGTTACTTACTAAAATTCCATCAGACTCCTTTTCCACAGGACTGCTATGCCTGAAAATAAAAAAATTAGATCCCCAGGACTTTTAAGTGAGGATTTCACAGGTAGTGGCCTTTCAGTGCTTAGTCAGACTAAAGAATTGATCCCTTTGGATCAATCTGTTAATCCTATTACTCTGAAAAACAAGAAAACAGAGTTTTATTGGGTCGTCCCATCCTCTGATTGTTCTAAAAATCATCTTCATATTATTCTAAACCTCCTCCCCCTCAAAGCCAGGCTCCTAATTTTCAAGATGATAACCCATAATCACGGCACCGAACCTTAATCTTTGGAGCGAGAAAAGATATTTTATGTACACCAGACCGCTTAAAACCCATCTGTACTACTTTTCACATGTTATTACATTAGAAGGAAATATTTATGACATAAAATGACTTAATACCAACGTCAAGCTGCTTTCTGGAGAATTAACTGGAATGCTGTAAACACAGGGAGAAGTTGTTTGGGTGTTGTTTGATTCTTTCTAAACAGCACACATTAAAGGCTCCCGGCTCCCGGTTCCGCCGCGCAGTGCAGATGTGAGACGTGTCGAACAAAAGCCTCTCTGGTTGGGAGCTGCAGAGCTTTGATCACGAGCTGCTGTGATCTCCACTTCCCACCCTTCACTCCCAGGCTGGAGCAGAAGACACAGTTGTCCCGATTTTCCTGTTCCTGATGAATATTTTAAGGTTGAGTGAAGTTATCTACCAAACTTTCCTCACGGTAGCATAAAGCCTGATGTCTGTCGGAATCCAGCTACTACTTAAACTCTCCTGCCAGTGCTTATCCAGTGACTTCCCCCTCCTACTCATATGAATTTCTTTTAAATGTCAGGCTTGTACTGCCAGAATATTTAGTTATGCATTAATATAAATGTTGACTTTAAAGCAGGCCAAACTTTAAATATTTAGCTTTAAAAAAAAAAAAAATCAGCTATAAATGATAGCCTGTGTTTAAATAATATTTTAACTACTTGTCCAGAAAATATTCAGATAAGATTCAACAAAATTTCCAGGAGCTAATGGGTCAGGAATTGCTTGAAAATGAAATTTTGTAAAAAGGGAGAACAGAGATTTCTAATAATTTTTTTCCAACTTATTCTTGGTAACCAAATCCACAAGGGAAAAACATCACAACTAAAAGTCTTTCTTTCAGCAAAGAACTATGAGCTATTTTGCCATGGATGTTACCCGAACCTGCCGTCTCCTTCGGGTGTTTATCAGTTTGATTAACTCAGCCCTGGGATGAAGGCTGCTTATCACTTTTGTTGAGGAGCTTTGAAGATGTCAAGTGCTGCAACCCTCAGGAGTTCAGAGGAAAAAGATTATCCTCTAGTCCCAAGTCTGAGTAACTCAAACGTGGTGGATTCACCACCAGCTTCAATAACAAATTCTCTCCGGTGAAACGTGGAGAGCAGCAACTCTGCTAAATCAGCGTTCGCAAGGACACTCGAATCTCGACGTCCGACTTGGAATTCTGAACCAGAGAGACACCAACTCAGACAGATCCCTGCTCTCCCCTCCAAATAACTCCAGGACAAGCCTCGGTGCAGCTGCCATGGAATACAACACCCTGAGTGCACCTGGACCACAAACTGGAGATGCCAGGATGGAGGCAAGCGGGAGAAAACGAGATGTACAGAGAACACACAGGCCCAAGTTGTGTGCCCAGAGCTCTCAACGTTAAATAGATTAATGGAAACTCCCCCAGTTGCACCAGAAGCCTGGAAGTGGCTGAGTGGGGAGCAGAGGGAACATTAGTGCCAAGCCTCAGTAATTGATTGGGTCTGCTTGCACGCTCCATCTTTCCCCTCAAACTACATTTTCCCTGCATATGGTTTCTCCTTCTGCCACTTTTAAAGTGATTTATTCTTTCAGAAGGGGAATTAGGTCTTATTTTGATCAAATATTTAGGACCTTTCAGACATTAAAAGCCACAGATTACAAAGAAGGAAGGGTCAAAATAGTAAAGTCAGATTAAAATTGCAGATAAGCCACAAATATTGAAGTCAGGAATGAACAAACAAGTAGCAAAACAAGATTCAAAGAACTAAGAGGCTTATCCACCCTCCTTGCAACGTCTGGCTCCTTACTGCTAAATAACTGCTGCAGAGATCTTCCCCACACAGGAGCTGATGAAAGGGGTCTGAATATAGGTCAGCAAAAGCCTTTCAGATCCAGCTACAGACACTAATTAGATCACTTTCAGTTATTAAAAAAAGAGAAAAGGAAAAAACCTCCAAAACAAAGGGTTTGCCGCTCAAAACGTTCTGAATTTCTCTTTTTTCTCGTCTCTAATTGGCAGTGGCCTTTGGTTTCAAAGCAGCTGGTTGCTGCCCCAGCTCTGAAATTATCACCGGCACACACCAAACACGGCACTGACCACAGTAAGGAAGAACCTCCAGCAAAATTAAGGCCGAACAACATCTGCAGAGACACACAAAGACATGGGGGGTCTTTAAATATGTTTTCAAGATATAAAAGAATTCTTCAGTTTTCTAAGAGAACACTGACTGTTTTGTTTGACGCTGCCAAAACCCACAAGGCAAAAAAAAAAAAAACCCTGACTTTTTTTTTTCCCCCCTGAAGTATACAGTATAGCTCAGTTCATACAGGGCTCCTTGTACCAGCTTGTTTATGCCTTCTCTCCCGTGAAACAAGCCTTTATGTCTCCATAGTGGAAAAACCCACTGGTTTATATCCTTTGCGAGATGTATGCAGCCAATTAAATTGTAAAGTAATACCTGTTTCAAAGTCTAACTCAAAGAAACGATACATTCCTGGGCCGGGAGCAGAGCCAAGGAGGTCACCTTACACCCCGCGGTCACGTGAGAATACTCGGCTTTTGGAATTTCGTATTTTGATTTCCATGCAAAGTAAAATTGGGGGTTGAAAGGATGAAATATTGTGTATTCTCTGCACACAAACTGTGCTCGTTCTTCAAGTGATAAAGTTAATATTCCGAGGAACAAGAAAAGACAGTTCAAGAGTTCACAGTGATTTCAAGCCATTCAGAAAGACTCAGGGAAGTGACAATTGCTGGAAGCTCCGCACTTTCCGGAACAATTTTAGTGATGAATAAACTATTATGTGACCAGAGTATATGCATAAGAATGGTACGATCTGCACAAAACAACAGTGCACCAACACATTACAATAAAATCCACTTGTCAGAGTGACAAGCCAAGTAGATTTCTCTCCATATGAAAACGGCTATGAAAAGACTGACATTTTATTTTAATTTCTGGTTTTCTCCAAAACAAACAACATGGAAACACCAAGAACAGCGACTGGAGACGGGCTGCAGCCCGCCAGGTGAGCTCACCTGGGCCACCCCACAGCAGCAGACAAGTCTGGCTTTGAAACTCATTTTACCTGGGACTTTGAGCTAATATTAGGGTTTATTCTAAATTTACCAGCACAAATGTGTATGCATGGTATGCTCTATCTCTACCTGATGCCATTTAAAGAAGCACCCTAAAGTTTTGATGCCATGGAGATTTTTGGATGGTACTGAAGTCTAGCAGATGTACCAAAACAAGGACTTGGATATTTTTGTGACATCTGTGTCTGACAGGAGCTGTTGAGTCAAATTCACAGGTTGTTTTCTTCTAAGTTAGTGAACATAATTACAGAGTTTTCTGTGGAGCTTTCAGGACACGAGGCAGTTTGCTGTGCCATATTCCCACAAACCTCCTGCTTTAGTATATTAAAAACTAGACTGCTCAGCCCACATGAAAAATCCTTGCAATGATTATACATTTAATAAGTTTAATTCCTTTGTCAGATCTGTACCATGCCACAAAACTAATACCCACGTAAAAGACATTTTTGTACCTGTTTCTCATAATAATGTCTTGAGAACCCAGGAAAGCTAGAGACAGAAAACCAGTATTAAAATCAATTTTTGGCACAGAAAAAAATAATTCTGTATATTGATTAGCTACTCAGAAATAATTGACTTAATACCAGCATCATTAACATCTAACAGTGAGATTCAGAACATTTTTCAAGCAAAGGCTACATCAAAGAGCTACAACACCGAGTAAGGGTTGGATAAACAACATCAAGAATGAGCAGCTACATTTCCTCGTAACTTGCGCACAACCCAGCATTTTGCAATGTTTCAGAATAATATTCTAACTGTTTAGCTTCAGAAACATAAAAAATTACTTTTTTGATGCAAGTCATGTATGAAATCAATTGTGTTGACTGAAATATAATTTGAACATATTTACATCTTCAAGGCTTTTCTGCATTTGACTCTGGGGTAACAAAACTCACTTAGCTCTCATAGTATACATATTTTTCTCGCCACGATGTAAAAATCAGGATTTATTTCTCCGTGTAAATCTACAAACCAGCTTTTCCTCACGAAAACGCTTCCAGTGCAAGTGTGCCTTAAGAACAATAAGCACCTAGAAAAACCGCCACAATGGACCGGGAAAAGCTTTGTCTTTGACAGGCGCGTTGGCAGCAGCACTTTGAGCGCTCAGCCTTTCCAGAATTCAGCAGCACTAAAACCTCGCGGGTCTGGTACTCCCAGCGGCCAGGGCTGGCACGGGAGGGCACGGCAGGGCGAGAGCCGCCGCACGTAAGGGCTGTCATCGCGGTCCTTTGTGATGTTACAGAAAGGCGACCCGAGGTGCAGAAATCCCCGTGCAGGGGTGCGGTGCCGGGCGCGGTTATTCCCCCTCCTCATCCCGGGAACGACAAGGGGCCGGGCTCCGGCCGTGCTCCCCGCGCCAGGGCAGCCGCTCCCGGCACGGCTGCGGCCCGCTCGGTGACCGCCAGGAGCTCTCCCCAGCCCCCTGCGGCGGCCTCAGACATTCCTCTGCTCTGTCAGGCAAGGAAAACATCCCCGACAGGATTAGAGCAACCCTCGGGAAGAGAGCGGCTCCGAACGTCCCCAGCCCGGCAGAGGCACCGACGGCTTTAGGGGGTCACAATATCGGGAACGACCTTCAGTTAGAACCGCTAACGGTGGGGGTTGAGCCTCGGACAAATTAAGACCTCAAAAAATTCTCTGGTACTTTCCCATTCCTACAGGATGCAGCCAATGGCTGGAAGTGTTCATTAAGCAGGGCAGACTCCTGCGCTCGCACTTACACTAAGGGGAAAAAAACCACAAGAACAAGCAAAATTAGGAAGCAAAACATCTCTTCCTATTTCCAGCCCGGGCACAGGCACAGCCAGCTACTCTATTCTTCTCCTATTCAACTTCGTACAGAGTGGTCAAGGGTTAAAGTGCTTTTAAAAAAGCATGAAGAAAGGAAAAATATTTTTTCTACAATGAGGAACACTTGAGAAAGGCTCCGAGCACCAGGCTAACAAAGAAAACGGTCCTGAAGAAGGAGGCCCTCACTACAGCATTCAGGTTTGGATTTTGCATTCACCTCCTTCGCCAAGCAAATGTATTTAAATGAAATTATTCAATCCCAGTGTGGATTCCAGGCCACATTAAGGTAGTAACATTCTCATAATTATACTCCTCTTCACATATTTAAAAATCCTTTCAATGTTTACTTGAAAAGCTAATTGCTGACAGCTAGAAAGAGTGTACATGTGATCCTTCATAGTTCTGGGATGGAGAGAGAGAGTATTGTCCCCTCCCCACCCCAATTTTCAGGAGCCCTATTCATGGAGCAGCTCCAACAGCCTCCCAAAGTCCCATGGATGTACAGCCAGTCATAAAACCTGGAGAAAAGGAGGCTCAGGGGGCACCTTATTGCCCTCTACAACTCCCTGACAGGAGAGTGGAGCCGGGTGACCCAAGAGACACCAGGAAACAGCGTCCACTCGGCCCGGGGGAGGTTTAGGTTGGATATTAGGGAAAATTCCTTCACTTAAAGGGCTGTCCAGCCCCGCACAGGCCGCCCAGGGCAGTGGTGAGACCCCCACTCCCGGAGGGATTTGAAAGCCGTGTGGATGTGGCACTTGGGGACGTGGTCAGTGGCGGCCTTGGCAGTGCTGGGGGATTGGTTGGACTCTGTGATCACAGGGGGTTTTTCCAACCTAAATTCCACGACTCTTCATCTGTGTGTACATCATCCATCCCGTACACCTTCCCACAGACACTGAGGGCTGGCGGATGCAAAGGGAAATACAGGATTTTTTTAGGGTTGAAAACAAAAGCCATCAGCAAACAGATCCATACAGAGAATTTCTGATTAAAATTCCAACATGGACTTTAACGACAAGACTTATGAGTTTCCCAATTGCTATTTAAGTTTCGCTTGTGGATGACACAAACCAGGTTATGTCCACATTCCAGAAGCACAGTCTAAAAAAATCTTTATTTTTTTACTCCAAAAATCATGAAGCAACTTCAGAAAGATCTTACATGGTGTTACAGTCATGTTCAAAAATATCTCCAAGTTATCAGCGCAGTTTCTCAAGAATTTACAAGCTTGAAGTGACTGTCCTATTGACCAGAGCAGTTTACATTTCTGTGTTCAGACCACGAAACTCCTTTTTTTTTAAGTCAAGTACAGTTAGCTGCCAGATGGCACAGACAGTTTTAATCAGACTTCCACGATAAACATTTTTATTGATCATTTTCTGTAAAGCAAAGTTTGAAAGTGCAAAAACATATCTAAAGGAGAGAAATTAATTCAGGTCCAGTTCTAGCTTTGTAGAGATTACAAAGCCACAGCAATTAAATCCCGCTTCTAATTTGAAGAATAAGTTGTGAAATCCAACTTAGCAGTAACTTGGGAGGCAAACGCCGAGGAAAGGCACTCCAGGGCTTACCCGGAGGGGAGGGAGGAGCTGAGCTAAAAGGAGCAGCAGCCACCTCCCCCAGAACAGTTTATTAAAGCAAGAACCCGGCATCAAAGCACACGATAAATAATTAACGTGCAATGCCTTTGTGATAAGGTACTGAACTTGAGCTTTTTCCTAAGGTAAATGATTTGTAAATGCAAATTTGTCCAGCTGCTCCTTTCCGGCATCAAAAGCCTGCTCAAAGATAGCATTTATGAGCTATTTTTGCCAAATATTTACACCATCTTAATCAGGTTTTGAGTCGTGTGTGTGCTCATTGGTATACAAAAATGCAGGGCAGTTACAGTTACATAAACTAAACGGTTTGGGTTTTTTAAAAGTTGTTTTCTGCCTATTGCTCTATCCAAGCTCCCACTTTAATTCCTCCCCCCGTTCACAGTGAGCAGTAACACACCTGCAGAGACCATTCCAGCTCCATTCCTCAATCCATCTTTTTCCTTCACATGCAGATCAGAGGGCTTGGAAACAAGTATTATATTTTTTATTCTAAAAGCATTTAGGAAATGGCACCTCAAAATGAAATTACATCTGCACAGCCTCCACTGAAGGCTGTGTTACAGCCTTGGAAGGGTATATAAGCAATTACAGCAGAAGCACGGATGTTTCTGATTCCAGCTGCTCTAAATCTGCACAAATGTAACTGTTATTATCATAAAAGGCAGAAGAATGAATTAAATGTGGCTCTGCTTCTACAGTGATACCCAGTTTGGCCAGCATTTAACACCTGCCTATCAATCTCTAAGAAAACTGCCTGAAGAGTTTTCCAGGTGATGGAGCAAGAGGCGTTCCTGTTACCAGAATGCCAAAACTCTGCCTAGAAAGCTGCAAACAGAAATATTCCTGCTCCTTTGCAGAGGATGGGTGACAGCTCCCTACCCACACGGCACCTCTGGAAGCCCTGAAAGAAGATGAAGTCCTGTTTCTGAAACCACTAATGAGAAAGTTTTAAGAAAGCCAGCAATTACACCCAGGACAGTTTCCTGGCCACGAGGGAACACATTCTACCAGCACCTTTCAGGTGTTTTGAGCAATGCCACGACCTGTGCAGTTTTCCAAGATCTGTGGTAACAGGTAATGCCAGACAATAACCACACAGCCAGGAAAAAGGGAGTACAACACATGCATCAATCTCTCCTTATCTGAAACCAAACCCTACCGGGTTTTTTTTTGACACCTTAGGACAAAGTTAAATCTGTCTGAGCTCCTTGATTGCATTTCATAACTTAAAACCACTTTTTGGTTTTGTTCTGAGACAAGAATTGCATGGATTTTTTTTTAAATTCATAAATTTTCAATCTTTGGGCTACTCATATAAAGCACCAACTCAACCTACCATCCACTTTGCCTTAGTACAGTGAAAGGCTGCACAAGTTACAAGAAATTAGATGCCAGCAACACAGGTAGTTCACTGAACATGTTGTGATTTGAGGTTCAGTTCACCAATTCAATCCAGCTTTGCATCCCAAGGGAATCACAGTCAAGACAGGCAGTGAATCCAGCTTTGCATTTCATAATGATTCCACAAGACACTCGGTACCACCAGTAGCTGTGAGGCAGAATCTACAAAGCCAACTATGACTTTATTTTCTTAAATGAACGCCATCACCTCCACTCCCCGTGCTCACACACAATAACCAACAGCCCCTTCAGCACACAAGGTAAGGATGATAAAGTTACTCACATGACAGGAGCTAAATTAAATTTAAGCAATCGAAATGCTCCATATATTAATCTGTAATAACAGAAAACAAGCACTTCATAATCTTTCAAAGCCTACTGCAGAAACAAGAATTACTTGAATAGGCTAAACTTGGACAAAATGTTTCTTTAACATCACACGAGATAAAAATAAAAGCAAAAATCTACTTCTTACAGGTCCTTATTTTAATAAATCAACAAGAAATATGCTTGAAAATGCTATACTGAAGTCAAATTCGTGCAGGATGAATGTGAAAGCAAAGACAAAACTCCAAAGCACAGGTTCCAGCTCCGCTATGGAGCCCTGACTGGTGCTGCCTCCACTGTAAGTTCCAGAGTGAACAACAAACAGGACAAACCCAACTGCACACACAGGTCAGATCTAGCAGAGACACTTTCACCTCCTGTAAATGCTGGCTTTTCCCCTTTAGACTCATTTCCTCGGTGAAATGAAAAACCAGCAGCAACAGTGAAGAAAACAACTGGAAAACATTAGAAAAGCAACACTTCAGATTTGGGGCTGTTAATGCTGTGACCACGAGCACACGAGATCCCAGTCGAGCTGAAGCAGGAGAAGCCTTTACCCAGCACTACCTAGAACACAGAACGTACGGGATCCCGCTCTGGATGCGTCTGACAGCAGCCCTTCTCCTCCTTCCACACTCAGAAGGCAACTTCTCTCCCCTCCCAGTCTCAGATGTGAAACACAAAAACCTCCATTCACATGCTGTGCTGCTGCCTGGCAGATTCTGCCTCCTTAGTTTAGAGTAGATCTACGATATTTACATCGCCTACAAGAAATCCTCTACGCCTGTACCCACAGACAACACATTGAAAGGGCAAGAACACGAATTTCCACTCAATGGCACAACTGGAAAACCTCAGCAGTTCCAACAGGACACTCCATCTTTCGTAGCTATGGTTTGTGTGGGTTTTCTTTCATCCATACCTCAAAAAAGTTGCATAAAACCACAACACAAACGATTACCAAATCACTGCAGATAGCTAAGCCATCTCTGATCTCATAATAACCAGGCATTTTTCAAAACCTGCCATAACTTCAAATGAGGAGATAAGTAAAAAGAATCCGTAGCAACGAAAGAACTACAGAACCTAAAATTAAGGCTCTGAAGACCTGAAGTAGGTATGAGCAAACAAGAACATGTGAAGATTCGGATAAATAAGCTATTTTACACTTCAAACAGAAGACAAGCCTTGTCAGATTCCAGAAAAGGAAGCAACTTGGGAAAATGATGAAGGAGAGCTGTCCCACCCAAAATTTGTGGTGCACTCTCTAATAGCTCTGCATGCTAATGAAAATAGTGTCCCATAAAATGTACTCAATTTGCTGTTGCAAATGAGTAAGAACAGACTGCTGTGATCTCAGGTGCAATCCCTGGGACTGTCCCTTTATCAGCAGCCACACAAGGCACAGTGCTTTGTACCCTTTGCAGAGGTGGGTCTATCAGCCTCAGGATTTCTACCTCTGTACTATTAATATCTCCTTCAGCAAAAAGGAGTAACCAAGACATTTCAAAGCACTCTCCCCCATAACTGCTCTGCAGAACCACCAAGAACACAGCAAGACCGACCCCAGGGCAGGAAGGGAGCAGTTTTCCACCTCCTGAGCTACACATCCCGAGCACCCAGCAGCCTCCCAGGATGTGCACAGCCCCAACACTTCACTTCAACATTCATTTTGCCCTGAGAAAAACTGAGCAATGACATCTTGAGCCATCAAATTGGCCGGCAGCCTTCTCACACTGGGGGTTGGTTTGGCTGCCATGCTTCCCATGTCCCTTCACTACCACACTGTCACACCCTATAACATCTCTAAGTTTTTCTTATGCTCCAAACCAGGTTTCCATGCAGTGTTGTCCTTACAGGACTTCATTATCGATACAGAGATGATTTTGAAAGTCCAGGCCCCAAAAAGCTACAATACAGCTGTTAGAAATGATAGATGACACAATACAAGCATCATTAATCCAGGTTCCCCCTGGACTTCTGCAAGTGAGTGCATTGAGAGCTGCCAGGCCTCTCTCCTTTTCTGAAACCATAAGCTGTTGGGCAGTTTTGCATTTCTTTTCCTCGAGGCTAAATATTTTAAGATGAAACCTGTAGCCTTATTCCCACTTCAGAACCAGACAAACAAATGAAATTCCAGCGTGGGAAAAAAAGGAACAAACCAAAGCAGTAATTAAAGCTGAACTGAGAATTCGTTACTGATCTGAAGGTGAACTTTTATGAAACATTTTATTAGCAAATTCATTGAAAAACAATAATGCACACTTTCTGACAAAGTTTCAGTCTGTAGATCTGGAATCTATGCTGTAATACATCATAATATAAAGATTAAATTGGTGACACAAGACACACAATGCATTTTGCTCACAGTGCTTTTCACACTCTGATTCTAAGCCAATCCCTACCCCCACCACAAAAGCAGTCTGGCTTCCAGTGGCACCGTTCCCTGTGCCCGTGTCACCCTCTCCCTTCTGCCAGCACGAGCACTGACGCAGGCAGAAGAGCAGGGAACTGATCCAATTCTCTGCATCCTCCACAAACACTTAGGAAAGCCAATGGGAGGGCACAGTACCCCCTCACTGCAGTGGCACTGCCAGCTTGAAACACTGAACCTAAACACCACAACAGGATTAACATTTGGCTATGACTTCATCTGGGCTGTGTTTCCTATCTGCCCAAGCACATTTCTAATAAAAGATTCACAAATTGATAACAAAATACCTGGATTTTCGGCAAGGTGAGCACCGACAGCCCACACTGAAAATTCCACTCCCAGCGGCACCGGGGCGTACTACAAACTGCTGAGGTGTCCCACCACAGCAAAAAATGTCTCTGGATGCAGTTTTCCTTTATTTCCAGTTCTTTCATGCTTCCTTCCTTGCCTGCTTTCAAACAGGAACATTTGGCTTTATAAATCACTTTTGGAAATATTTCATCTTCTTATTAACGCCCAGCTTTCCTCTCTGCTATGTACAGCACTACAGCAGCCATTGGTTTCAGGCAATTATTCACTTATTTACAAGACCTGTGGATGTGGCACTTGAGGACATGGTTTGGTGGTGGACTGGGCAGTGCTGGGGGAATGGTGGGACTCAATCTTGGGGAGCTTTTCCAACCTAAATGACTCTGTGATTCTTTGATTATTTTTTTTTAAACCAATGTGACCTCTTAAAATCTTGAAGACAAGTTATACTCCACTTCTCAATTTTAAAAGTCATGACAGGTCTAACGACTTAAATGACTTTTGGTAGCCTGTTCTACTTTTAGAAGGAATCTCCAAACACCTCTATTTGTGGCTCTCCCCTCCTCACTACAGTTACATTATAAGGTTTCAACTCACGAACCGCAGAGCCGTGTTAAGAGGAGATGTTCAGGCTCATTAACTACAGAGGAAAACCAAGAAAGATGAAGCTTATACAGGACTTGACTCCATCTCAGCATCCAAGTGGAAGCAAGCTGTGGGACCATTGCACTGAAAACCAGGGGATGAAAAAAACCTGGAAGCTGCCTCCAAGTGCTCAAGTCTGTTAGTGATGGCAGTAACACAAAGGCAGCTCTGCCAAAAGGAAGATAAAAGAGGAATCAGTGGGACCAACACAATCAGAGCTGGAGCTTTTACTTCCAAGACAATAAGAAGTGTTGTGTTATAAATACATAATCTAAAGTATAGAAAGATACTGTATGTATTCATGGTGTCATATAAGCATGAAGACAACCTGAGATTTACCATGGCTCAAAATATCATCGTAAAGTACACAATAAATAAAGCAGAACTTTCCCAGGAAAGCACTCATTAAATACTGGCTGGAAACACCACACAGAACATGAAATAAATGGAAGCTGCAGAAAAGCACAATGTCTCTTCAAAACTACATCAACTCTAACTTAAATATGTTAATAGGCAAGAAACACCAGCTAAGCCTAGACTGGTGCAAGCCTCAGATACTGAATGGCATACACACAGAGTGCTCTGTGCTGCTCACCCCGAGGTCAGCAGCAACACTGGACACATGTCACGAGATTTAAAAACACATCAAACAAGATAAATTCATCAAAGTATAGTAATAATAACGGCAGACAACTGTGCTGGCTACTGACACATGCTCTGACCCAGTGTCACAAAACCTGACAGCTTTGAGACATCCAAGACAGGCCTCAGACAAAAACAAAGGTAAAATATATTAGGAGTCCATATATGAGCTAGAATTAAAACCCTTCATAAGTTATCCACACTTCTAAGCCAAAAAAGAAAGTTAAAAAAACATAGTTGGCAGTCCAACAGAGCTATACTGATGAAGCACTGAAACCCCAAAGGATATAGAGTACATAGGTGATTAGAAAAGTAGGAGAGACAAAGCGAAATTTTAAGGGATCAGCAGGCAGAAGTACAAAAACATGGGGGTTTTAAGGTAACAGTAAAATAAAACTTAATAAAAACACAATAAGATTCACATCCATACAGGTAACAAAATCTTATCTAACTACAAAGGACAGTGGTACACTAATTCTTTCAACAGACAGATGAATTAGTGGGTAATTTAATCACAAAACAGCTTTTCCAGATCTCTGGACAAAACTGTATGACTGGAGGATACCAAAAATTATCACCAAGCTGCCATGTTTTGATGAGACCCAAAAGAATTGAGTCATCAAAATCCACACCATCAAAAACCAGCCCATCATATGAGCCAAAACCTCTGCAATGCACTAAGGAAAAGAAAATCAGGAGATTAAAATGTGCAAATGAAGAAATTCAGGCTAAGCAGAACATCTGAATTTCTTCAGTGGTAACCAGCACCAAGCCAGCTGCACAAACAGCTCCACAGTGAAGAAAATTCACTGCTAACATATGCAAAACAACACATTTTGAGGGGAAGAAAGCTCTCTCTAATGTACAATTCACTGTTTCTAGATCAACTTGAAACAAGATTTCTCATTGAAAAACTATGAAAACTAGAATGTGAGAGGAATAGGAAAAAAAACCTTGTTACATCACTGAATGAGCAGTACATTCCTTCCCAGGAATGCCATACTCAGTCCTGGTCACACCACAGCAGCTAACCCAAAACTGAACCAGGAAAGTTCAGAGACTGCCAATGAGAATCGGCAGATGCCATCAAAAAATACCTCACTTTATGTATTTGGACCCCAGAAGGTTCCCGAGGGGTCCCAAGGTTCAGTCCCTTCTGAACAGCACCTTTAGGGATTTGGCTCTAGTTTTTTTCCTACTCATACATCCAATCCCAAAATATTCAGAAGCAACAAGTGGAATGATAGTTTAGTCTCGGCATATAAAAACAACCTTTAGAGTAATTTATTACTTTGCATTAAAATTAAACATTAAACCTCTTCACTTTTTGCACTACTCAAACATCTCGCGGTTGTTACGTGCTCCAGGGAATTACCCAAAATCCCAAGAAAATTTAGCAGCAAAACATTGCCAGTTCTTTCACTGCCTTCGGTAAGGGCAGCTTTAATGAGGAAAAAAAAATTTTAATTGATGCAAAAAGGATTTATCATAAATTGATAGTCTGCTTATTTTGTAAAATTAAGATACTCTTCCACATGAATACTAAATGGTAAAACCCTGGAAACTGAAGCACCTAATAGACCACATAAAGCAGGCTTTCAGTTTTCCTACAAAATCCTGCAACTGCACACATACAAATCGGGCTTATCTATTTATATGGAATTAATCAGGATTACCACTTTCATCTTGGCAATTTCACTGGAGGACGAAATCAATAGCACCCAATCAGTAAAATATGGCTGTTTCCACTGTGCTGAGGCATTTTCTCTATTAAGAACTATTTTACCTTTTCTTTAAATCAATAGCTCCAGGCCTTATGTTTCAGTATTCGAGGCACAGAGCTGTATTTTGGCAGGACAATCCAAGCAGCACCCGGGTGTCCGGGCCAGCTCTCTCCCCTCTCAGCCCAGCACCCAGGAGAAGCAAACACAGGCCTGTGCCTCCAGTGCCATTCCCAGAGGCTGCGCGAGACTTTGGAGTTCTCAGGAGTTGAACACCCAGCCCACAACCCTCGGAGGAAGGCAAATAAACCACTCTGGAACCAGCACGGAAGTTGAGCACACGAGAAGCTGCACTCTGGGCCCCGCAGCCACTGAGATCCCTACAAGCTGGTTGGACACAAGTGGAGTTTCCCTTCCACTGACTGACAGCCTGATTCCTGATGGGAAACCAGCACTGCTTAGTTACTACCAACAACTCCAGTTACCCCTCCTCACAGGCAATGCAAGGCAAAACTTGAAACATCCTGCACCTGTAAAACCACTGCACATTTAGAAAAGTTGGCTACAAGCATCAGCACAAATTTTACACACTCCATGAAACTGGTGATGATACAAAAATTCACTCTCAAACCCCCATCACGCTCAGACTGATGTTGCCCAAGTGTTTTTATAGCTTGAAAGCAAAGGTTAAGCAGAATATCGTACTGCTCTTTGTGTCGTTTTCCTAAACTCCCACTCCATTTCCACACTCACTTATCATCACTCTTCTTTTCTTGGCCACGCAGCAAACTTGAGTTTGGTGCCTGCAGGGTCTTCAGACTTCTCTGAAAATCTTTAGCTGGAGGTTAATGCCATGTTAATCACAAGGGCATTTTATAATCAGGAACAACCAAATACTCTTATTTGTATAAGGAAATATCTACCATATGTAACTACCTTACTTCCAACTGATAAGTTAGCACAAGGTAACTAAGGCAAGCATCTTGTTTTATGACACTTTTTGTTTGCTGCTTTTCACGGTGATGAACACTAGGCACAGGTGTGTACACACACCTGACAACTTTGAAACTGAAGTGTTACTTTATTGGGAAAGCTTCCTAAGCCAGCCAAGTCATTTTCTTAGATGACAAATAAACATGCACTGCAAAAGCCATATGCAACCTGTCCATATGGAACAGGAATATCAAGCGGAGAGACCGGTGCATAACCGAGACCTGAATATTTCTGCTCTATTTTTAACCTGGGATATAATTAGAAATAATCAAGCAGCACACACCAAACAGAAACAAACGATGACCTGCTGTTTCTAGGGACCCCAGCTGATCTGGGCTCCCATCCTCAGCTTTCCATACCCCCGTCGGTCCCCAGGAGGAGCATCCCCGGCAGCAGCACCCGGGAGCAGCTCCCAACACTCTGCTCAGAGACTCCTTTGGTTCTGGGCACCTCCTGCAGCTCCAGGCCCACCAATTGCTAATTCTGCTTCACTGGGGCTTCCCAAACCGGCAGTTTGTCCTCTAAAAACAAAATACATATCGATTCCAAGGACTTCAAGAATACCAGGGAGAGACAGAATGAATTTCCTGCTTCTGAATAATCTCATTTGCAATCTTAATGGTGTATACAGGCTATCACAGCTCTCCTATTAAAAATTAAGTGACACCAGCTTCATTTTTATTCCTAATAATGCAATCCCGTATAGATCCAAGTTTTCACATTCATTTCAACTTAGTTACAAACAGTGATAGGAGGCAGGATTTAGCTTAATTTGATGCTTCTTCCTGATTTGTTCTATTCCCTCAGCTAAGTGAAACACTGTCCTAATTCTAAAATCAGTAGCTCATCTTGTCTTATCTGTAAAGCAACCAGCTACACTGGAAAACACACCAACGTTTGTAGATACCCAAACAAATGAAGTTATACAGCTTTTTTCCTAAAATAATTCAGCTACACTCTTTTCTTCTTCAGAGAGCCACGACCAGCTATTTATAGATGGGATCAAATGTCCCTCCAACACACACTACTCCATACAAAGAACATGGGCTTCCAAATCTGCAACTTCTGCTCATTTATGGCACTTTTATCCACACCAAAAGGCCAGCATGGCATTTTTTTGCATTAAAACCCCCTACTCTGGACACAGCAAGCAGCACTTCAGCCTTGACAACAAGACCTGGGAGTCCCACAGCTAAAGCTCCAGCCGGACCTACAAAGCTGGTGTTCCTCTGCCTCTCCAGCCCTCAGCACCAACCTAAGGAGGCTTTTCCCAGCATCCTGAAGAGATGAAGCTTCACCCAAAGCATGGGACAGAAGACAGCACTATTCCCCTCACATCTGAACACCACGGGGAGAACTTTCCTGCCATGGAACATCTGTATCCAACTCCGTCTCCTACAAGCAGGGAGGGACTTGCAAGTCCCTCTCCCACCTGCCCATATAAAAGTATGTGGAACATCCTCTGTTTAAGGAAAAATAGTAGCAATCAGGTGGGAAACAGTGTGAGTTAGAACGGAGTTCACCCACCACACATGAAGTGTCTCCTCTTTATTGTGACGAAGAACCAAGAGAGCCTCTCTCCCTCCCTCTAAATAATTGGTACAAACACCCTCAGATAGGGAAAGGCCAGCTCCTGGTCCTTCCCAGGATCCCACAGGACAGCACCCATGGACAGGGCACAAAGGCACCTTCCACAAGGGGGAGAGGACAGGAGAAGTTCACCAGAACTTCCAAGATTTCCACAATGATACTCCTAAATTCCTGCTTTGATAAACAACTCCAATGAAGGTTTTATTCCATGTTGTTCCAGCACATCACTCCCCCTTTGCAGACTTCAGTCGCATATTTGTCTCCAACAGACAGAACTTCACATACTAATTTGATTTCCTCAAACTATAAAGGATTATTTTAAACTAGCAAAGAGCAACCAACACAACCGTAAGGCCAGTGAGCCGTCAGGAGAGCTTGAGTACCAGAAAAGAATCACCACGTGGCAAGATTTTACACATCAAAAAGTAACTTATCTGTTACACACACTCTGTAGATCTTTGAGTCAAACCACACTATTTTTCAAAAGAAAAAAAAAATCTGCTTCAGACCTGGAATCTGCAAAACTTGTAGTGTGTAAGAGAATAAATAAAAAAATTGCCTGTCAACAGGAGTCAGCAGACATGGTCTCATTCAGTGGTGCCCAAGATGAGAGCTACCATGGACGATCCTGCCTAATGTGATTTGAAACAGAACAATTGCACCAGTTAATGTCAGACTTTAATCATTCTCACTTTCCCAAGTTGCTAAAAAATACTCATTTGACCAGCAGTTTTTTCCAAATTGCACTTGCACAGAGCTTTCTCTTAAAATATCAGGATTCAATCAACCTACAGGGGATTTTTTTTTTTTTAAATCCCAGCACTCAGCATTCAAGACCAGATTTTCTTTCAAGCTTCCTCCTAGCTTATTAATTGCAAGCAGGAAAAAAAGAAGTTACTTTTCAAAGCCAGTATTTGGCAAAACGAGCAGATAACATCGCTGCAAAGCTAGGGAGGCTTCTGTGGTATTAATGGTCTCATGCAAGGGCTTTGGAGAGAGCGTTCTCCTGCCTCACCTGGGTGAGATTCCGTTTTCCGTAGCCTATAAAGAACCAGGATTCAATCACAGACCATTAAAGACAACAATGGTAAAAGGTGTGAGAACTACCGCGGCTGAACCGCTGCCAGACCGCTCATTTCTGGGCTACTGCGGCAGTTCCCAGGCAAGTTCCTCTCTCTCCACAGGTTGCCGGTACCGAGTCCGTGCCGCTTCCAGCACCGCTCCCGAGCCGGAGCGGAGCCCGTCGGTGCCCAGCTCCCCTCAGGGGTCAGCTGCAAGTCCGACTGCCCTCAGGTGTGCCCGCGAGCTCAGGTGGGTGAGGCGCTGAATCCCTCACAGACGGGGCTCCAGGTGTCCCTTGTTCGCGGGGAGGCACCGCCGCCGCTCCCCGAGGCGCGCAGTGGCCCCTGCCGGTGCCCGCACGGGAGG
>VZRJ01007968.1:1033219-1135443 GCA_013397565.1 Ptilonorhynchus violaceus | reverse complement strand
CGGGGGCGGGGCCGCCGCCCTCCCCTGAGGGGCGCCGCACTCCCCCCCCCCACCTCTCCTCAGGCGTTCGGTGCGTAAAGTTCTCTGGTTTTAACGCAATAAATCCGTGTTTTCCTCTCTCCAGGACCAGCCCCAGCGTGGGTGCGGGACCTGCGCGCGTTGCACGCGTAAAAAAATGGAAAACCAAACGGTTCGGCACCAATCCGGGTATCCCCGCTATACAGCGAGCCGGAGGGTGTGGGAAGCGGGGCCCTGCTCTGCCATGGTGCTGGGAACCAGCAATCCAGCGCCTCCAAGAAACCCGAAATCGAACTGAATGCAGAAAAATAACTTGTGGAAACTTGTTTTCTTAGGGAGTAACTCCACTGCGCCGTTCGGGATGTCGCCTCTCCCTGTAAACATGCTTCTCGAAGATAAATAGACGTGAAGAAAAGGCCAAACATGCTCGGAAAAGGCAAATGAAATGTATTTTCATCCTCCTGGGGGTAATTAGTTTTATACAGCATTTGCCATTCAAATCCAAATCACTGGAATGCCGCATCGTTACCAGCCGGTTCCAGCTCTACTGCCGGATCCAGTCTCCTTACAAAGGACACAATAAGAGCTATAAATATACATTCCTCCCTCATTAATCATATGGAGTGTACCCTTATATTTTTTCCATCTCAGCTTGTTACCCACTAAATTATATTTTTACAACGCACACGTTGTCCTTGCTCATTTTATTATTGACTAATTGAAACGTCTCTTTCAGGACATAAATTACGTGGGACCACGGCTGGAGGTAACCGGAAGAGAACCGGACCCCTGGGGCACCGCGGGACGTGAAATATGGGTACATCCCCCGCAAAACATGTTGCAAAATGTTTTAAAACTAATTTTAAATCATTTGTTCCCGAAAAAACCCAGGCTTTTATGCTGGGTGTGAGACTCCCCCTACAGAAAGTTTCCCTTGGTAACCTCGGTGTGTGTGGCGAGGGTGTCCCTCTCGTTGCAGGCAGCTCTATATTCCCGTGAAATCATCCCTGATCCAGTGGGATTTGCAGATTTGTTTATGGAGAGGGTTTCCTGTGAGGCAGACGCTGGCAGAGCCCGCAGTGCCCCAAAGGCAGGTGAGGATTTTGCCGTGCAGGGATGCGCACGGCGAATTAAACGCTGACGTGACTGCAAAGCACCAGCGAATACAGGTGTCTGATGCGTCTCTCCTTGGGAAACTTGCTTGATTATTTTATGTTTCTGTCAGGAAACGGGGGGGTTGGCCACTAAAAATATCCCGGGGCATTTTCACAATGGAATAATTACCTCCTCAGAAAGATGTTTGGGTTTCTCCAGCTTACCCTTGCCGAGTTACGCTGCTATCTGATATGCCACAAGGATTACCAGCAACCAGCTGCAATTTATCCTGAAAATGGAAGCGGTGATTAAAAGGCAGGACTGGTAGTGTAACTCCTATTAAAGCTGGTTAGCAATTCCCATCATAAAATCCTGCCCTCAGTCGCGTTTAATAGGGCCAGACTAACCACTGTGCTGAAATTTAAGCATCTGAAGTTCATACCTCGGGTTAAATTATAAACATTTCTCCTTTTGTTCCTTCTGTCAGGGATTTTCCAGTTCTGAAAACGAGAATGGTCACTTTGTCAGAGGTGTTCCCTCAAACTCTGCCATGAAAACCCTCCCGAAAGTCCCGCTGCTGCTTGGCAGGGGCTTCCCAGCAGCTCCATCCTCATCACAGCCCAGGGCTGTGGGATCAGAGCTGGACCTGCAGCTCCAGTTCCTGGCTGCTTGGACCATGCCAAGTCTGCAGGTAGGAAGGGCAAGCAGGGAACCTGTCCTTCCAGTCCTCTTGGGAAACAAGGAGCAGGAAGCTCCTTGAATAACACTCGGTGGGGACTGGAACAGGTCCCAGGACCTGAATCTGGGACAGGTGAGCTGGCAGGCACAGAGGGGCTGGAGAGAAACAGGTTCTCCAGGGTGGTGGAAGGGAACAAGGAGCCAGAAGGAAAAATGGGTCTGCCTGGAGGGAAAGATAAAGCAAAGCTCCTGAGGAAGGGTCTGGAAGCCAGGCTGTTGGGAGAAGACTTAAATCCAGAGTGGGAATGGGAGAAGGTTGCCAGAAGGAGGATATGCAGCCCAGGAGGACTGGGAACTGTCCGTATGGTCTGGCCAAGGGCTGAGGGAGAATTTGCTGGGCAAAAGGGATCAGATGGAAGAGCTGGAGTGGGGTGAGGGAGGAGGACCCCAAGGTGGGGTGTGGGATGTAGCAGGACCTATAGGAAGAGAGAATTCACTAGAGATGATGTAGGAATGGGAATGACAGACTGAGGGAGCAGACAGAGCAGAAAGGTGAGGATTTAGGAATGGGAATGAAGACCACCAGGAAAACGGTCAGCAGCAGGTACCTGAAATACACTGAGAATGTCCCTCATCCCGTTGGAGTGCTGGAGTGCGTGCTGACCACGACATCCCTCCTACAGGGACATGTCCACATTGCTGATGGCCTGCATTGATGTCAACACAGGATTACATTGCTGGGGTTATCTCTAAATGGGGAAGAAATACATATTCAATAAACCAACAGTACTCAGGCTGCACAGTAACACACTCCCCAGTTATCAAACACTGGGATAAAGGCGGCCAGTGCAGAAGGATAAGTCAGGCTCGGACACTGAACCAAGGTCAGGGAACCCAGGCAAGTGCCTCAACAACTTCCACCTCATTTCGTGGAAAAATCAGATGTAGGTATTTTATGCACCTTGTGAGAAACTGTGGGGTGAGCAAGCACAGCACTGTGGGTGGGGCAGGTGACTGCTGCTCCCAGAAAGGATTTTTAACCTCAGGAATCTGTGGGATGCGGAGCACAGTCCCTAAACAAACCCTGCCCAGCGCTGCACTAATTGTGCAGTCAGCACTGCCCAGGTGCCTGGGCTGACATTTTGAAGCCTGACTTGCACAAGTGAAGAGCACTTGCAGATAAATCTGCAATAACTGAGAATTTATACAACTTCTGACTCAATTAGATGTTTGGCCATGTTCTATTTTCTGACAAAATCAGGCCATTGAGTATTTCTAATTGGATCTCTGAAATGAAAAGATATTTTTCACTATTCTGTCTGTACGCCCGAGTTCTGTAAAATAAGGGCAACACCAGTTCTCGCTCCAGTGTTGAGAAAATGAATTAGGGTTTGTGAAGCACTTGGATACCATAGTGATGAGTCCCATGGAAAAGCTCGGGAGGAAATGAATAAATCTGTCTTCAGAACAATATTTGAATAGTCTGCTGTAAATAAAGCACGGGCCACACAGTGAACAGCGAGGAGAAAATAAAATTATTACTTAGTGAGCAGAGTCTATTCTGTTCAATGAGTGAGGCTGGGAACCTGTCGAAAGAGCAGCGTGTGATCTAATTACAATTAAATACTGTATCGTAATGCAAATGCACAGAAGGGACAAATTACAGTCACGCAGGCCACCTTAATGTTGGTATTTCTAAACTTCTAGAATTCTTGAATTAAAAAAAACACCACTGTTAGGTGCAAAGGTGTAATACATATGTATAAGTGATTTCCTCACCCTTTAATAGTGGGAGACAATATATTTACCTCCTCTACCTCAGCCACTTAAGTGGAAAAAGTGTTTTTCTCATCTTGGAGATATCTCAGCCTTACAGCAGAGATTTAACACTGTCATTCACGCACTGACATCCAGATTTAAATCCAAAATTTAAAAATTCACTCTCAAAGTGCATGATCATCAGAGACAGCCTATTCTCCAGAGAGGGATCCAGAGGAGGACCTTCATTTCGGTGATTAACATTTTGTGTTTTGCTTGGAGTGCTTCCCGTTGCAAGCCAGCCCCCTGGTTTTGGTGCAGAGGCAAGGTTATGGAACAACAACTCCCCTGATCTTTCCGATTCCTGAGTCCCGAGGCTACGCTGAGCTTTCCCGACTCCTGCTGAGACTTGGAGCCGCTTCAGAGCGGCTGTAAATTGCGCTGGGTTATCTGTCGCCCACAAGAAGGGTGACGGAATTAGGATTCCACTGTTCAGTGCCACTCTGGTCGTGCCTATTTTCTCATGGTGATTTCTCTATTGCTTAGCAGGATGTGAGGTGACACTGAATCGTTACACCAATTTATTGTTATCCGCAGAATTTGCCGTTACCGGGCATCCTTTAGCAACCGGTTAAGGCAATTTGGGATAAGAAGGGGCTGCAGCACAAATAAAGACGTGGCTCATTAAGTTTAAGACTTAGAGCTATGAGATACCTTCAGTTTAACCTGCTGTGCTGCCTCCCTTGTGTGAGACACCAGCTCCATCCATGGACAACTTCTGGCAACAATGACCTCTCTGATTATTCCCGCCCGGATCTCCATCCTGGTTTCAGCACCATGCCCAGCGAGGTATGCTGTCTTTCATCCTTCACTAGGGGCTGGATTTGGGTTTTTTTCATTTATTTTTCGCATTTATTGGTCGCAGATGTGGTTTAGCAAACTGCTGTGAGGTTAAAAGTCACCCTCTGGACTTTGCCAAGCAAATTCTGGGTTAGCAGGTCATGTGCCAGAAACCCTCCAACCCCAGCACGCACTTCTGTCATTCCTGATGTCAACAGCAATTCCAGCTCCTCACTGGAGTCAGGGAGGGTCATAAATGGAGACAGACCTTCCAATCACCGAGGTGAGTTCCCTGAGACGTTTGAGAGGAAGGTGGAGCTCCCTGAGTCTGAGGTTACCGGAGTCTGAAACACAAGCAGGGCAGTTGGTGTAAAATGCTTTTAAAGGCTTCAGCTGCTGAGCAGGAGAGCTGCTGAGGTCTAATCCAGTGTTTGTTTGTTTAGGGATTTCAGAGGTAGATGGAGGGAATTTAGAATCCAAAATGCAGGATTTCCTGGAATCCAATCCACAATTTAAAGGAAAAGGGTAATTCATTTGTTATCAGTATGTGCATAATGATGTGGGGTATGGCTCTCTGGGCATCCAGAAGGAGAGAAATGCAGGTAACCCCCAAGGGGAAAGCCTGAGGTTATTGCAGTCAACAGGAGTTTGCCATCCGTGTCAGCAGAGTGAGATTTCATCTCTGGAAGCCTGTCCTGGGCTGACACTGTGCCACAGGCATTCACAGCGTTACCAGTGACTGTGTTTTCCTGTTTTGGTGGTTGTCATTAGCCATTGTTCTCAGATGAGGTCATTACTGGGGACACACTGACCACTGAGTCTCCTTCCTTCTTCGCCACTGGCTGTGCCCTCTCTTTTCCAGTGTCCCACTTCTCCCTGAGTTACTGCAACTCATCTTTGGACTGAAAGACTCTGCACATCCAGTAAGAGAGGAGACAGATGGTCCATGCCCTCTCGTGCGAACACCATCAGTCTCCTCTGCAGCTTAAAAACCACATAAGCCAGGCAAGGATTCCAGGTGGTGTTTATCCCACAGCATTTCCAACAATCCCACAAGAATGTTAATTACTGACACCAACAATCTTGTTCTCATTCATATAATGGGAGTGCCTGAAGGTCTTACCTGAGGTTGGGTCCTGTTGTATCAGACACCGTAGGATCGCACAGGAAAAGCACGTTTTCCACAGAGGGATTTTAATCCAGGTTGTCCTGGCAGGAAGGCAGAAGGAAGGCAGAACCATGGAGAGATGTTGTGAGTCACCAGAGGTAGAACAACAGGTCCACAGTTCACATCTCCTGAGTCCCAGTGCTTCGGGTGCTCTGTAAACACCATCACATTTTCTCCTGTGCCAGGGGAAGTGAGACTGCAGCAGTCTGAGGGAATTCACAGTGAGAGAGAAACCATGGAGAGGAGAAAGGATAAGAACAAAAGGAAAAGAATTGATGCTTAGCACACAGAAACAGTCATTTGCCTTTGGGCGTGAGAAATCAAAGAAACAGCCTTAGACCAACAGCAGAGGATGCCTGGAAAACGCACAGCCCATCACTCCCAGGGATCCCTTACAAACCTCACCTCTGCCCATGGCAGGTACCAACAGCAGCGCAGCACAGCCTTCTCTGTGTGTTACCTGAAAGGGTCAGCTGAGGTGTTGGGTCATATGGTTGGAATCAGACATGTTGGAGGACTCCTGGAAATGGAAAGAAAAAACATTACCTGTGTGATACAAACGGATCAGCCTGAGTTGGATGAGCAAGTCCACACCTAAAACTTGAGACCAAATAGATTTGACTGTTGTGTCAACACCTACAACTCCCCAGCTCCCATAAGTATCCTTCACTCTTGGTCTGTATCTCAGACTATGATTTTAGGTGTTTAAAAGTGAATATACAGAAACAATGATTCCAGGAGCATTTTTTTGAAAATAGTGGCTGACGTGTCCCTCTGCTTTAAATGGCAGGAGCTGCAGGCACAGAGCAGTATTAGAGCCTTGTGAGAGAAGAGTAAATATGACCTAAGTTACCTTAGACCACTAATTCAAAAACATTTCAAACCCAGTCATTGCTATGATGTAGTGAAGACAGGGAGGATGAGCTGCAGAAATAGGAAAGAATAAAGACATTGGACAATAGGTTGGGACAGGGACAGAGTCCTGTTTGCTGTAGTGATCTTGTTCATGCACTCTCAGGCAGCCCTTTAAAGTCAGAGTTTTGGCTTTGGTTCCTCTAACTGGAATGTTCATCCAAACTTCATCACCTTTTCAAATGCTGTGGAGGAATTTCCTATAAATATGATGAATTTTTCATGGAGGAAATATTGGACTTCATTTTTACCCAGTCATCTGAAAAAGGGACCAGCTCAAACAGTTGTAAAATTAAACTTTTCAGAATAAGACCTTGCTTACAAAGGGCTTCCACTCCCCAAGCTCATCAGGTGCCCCTGAAGGATGTCAGGAGTCCCGGGGGACTTCTTTTGTCACAGGGTCTGTGCACTGTGATCACGGTGCTTCCCTGCCAGGAAAGGTCGGGCTGTAGCACTTGGGAATGCTGCAGAAGTCGGGACAAGACCTTGGTGATGCAGCTGTCAGAGGAGAGCATGGAGGTCTCTTCCCAGAGCGCAACAACAGGGATGCAGCCCTGGTTTGCTAAGCGGAGAAACAACCTTCTGGTCCCAGCAGTTCCTGGTTTGAAAGCAGAGCTACGCCTCGACTCGTTCTGCATAAATTTTATTTTAAAATCATCTCTAACCTCTTGCAATTGTTAAGCATCTCCAAAACCAGGGCAAATTAGCCAACATCCCTTCCTAGTGTTACCAGTCCGATGTCTCACCCCCATTGGCACAGTCTGACTCTCAGCTGCAGGATTGAGCAATGTGGGGACACACGGGCAGTTTAAAAAGTGAGAACACACTTTGTGCTCAGGAATGGTGCTGCACTGAGAGCTCTGGCAGAGAAAACGTGGGCAGCCTTCAGACAGGTGAAGAGTCTGACTCCTCAAGCTCCAATCCAGCACTTCTCACAGACATCCATTTCACTTTTTTTTTTTGTTTAAACATCCCTTCAGGGCAACAGTTCTGCAAAACCAGCATCATTCTTCCGCCTTTCCATGCTCATCCCAGGGGACTGGTGATCAAAGCCAGGAGAGCAAACCAGGGGCTCCGATGGGATGTGGAACGCGGGTGATGGAGCCGGGAGCCCTCGGATCTCCCTGACAGGTCTGGGCACTCGGAATGTTGGGATCTCTGGGTCTGCTGTCACACAGGGGTTTTACCACTGGTGTTATTCACTCAGTACCTGAACGGCAGCTTTAAAATCAAATTACATGAGTGCTACAGGCTGCAGCCCCTGGCTGAACCCCTAAGTCAGACTAATTGAAGCAACAAATATGCCTGGATAGCAGTTCCCTAGGAAATGTCATCCTTACGACGCTCCGCTTTTCCTCCTAACGGAACCTGACGGGACTGATCGGCTGCCCGGTATTCCTGCGACTGCATCAGAAGTTATCGATTCTACAAAGATGAGATGTGTCTCAGAGAGGTCAGAATGGGGCTCTGTGTCCACGTGAGACACAAAGGCCTTCAGAGATACTGATCGGAGCAGAGGGAGCGGCAGGACACCAAAGGCTGTGAGTTCATTCCAACAGGGATCGGTGGGGTTTGAACATCGCTGCCCCAAAAAGGGGTGAAGGTGCTGATCCACCTCCTTGTGACCTGGTAAAAGTTGCCCAGGCTGTTGCTCCACCTGCTTCCCTCTGCACTAGACATATTTTTGAGAGATGCTCTTAGAAGGACCAAAAGCTGAAATGGCATTTCCTCCTCCTCCCACAGTGGGAGTTATGTGCTGGCAGGGGCATCTGGGAGGAAAATGCTCTTAGGCTGTACAGGCAATGGACACTTTGTGCACCAGCAAGATGCCTTCACATTCCCAAAGGAATTCAGCTAAAAAGCATCACTACCAAAAACTGGAGAGAATTTAGATGCTTGGAACAATATTCCATTGCTAAAAATGGGGAATTGGTAGAGAAAGATGTTCAGGCTGTCAGGAGTTGTTATCAGAAGTGCCCTTCATTTCTGAAAGCACAGAGGTGTAGGTATTCAACAAAAATCAATTTCTCAAAAAAGGTCTCCTTCCATGACCAAAAACCTTTGGTGAGGGCTGAGAAGAAATTGAGGTTTATGTCTGTATCCTGTGGACATTTAGATTCCACGAAGGAAAGCAACGGCATTTTTGGGCCATGAGCCCTCTGAGGCAGGTAACAAATAAGACTGATTTGACAGAGGGAGAAAACCTTTCTCACAGATCTCATCTTTTCCTGGTCGCAAACGGCTGCAATCTGCCTCTGACCCCTCCTTCAGGCTGGCGCTCGCTCCACGATCCATTGGGTTTGTCCTTTCAAACGAGAGTCCAGCGCTTTCCTGCTGACCTCCAGCAATCAGTAGCACTCAGCTGCTCCTTCTGGGTGTCATCGTGGTGTCCACCACTCCTCAGGCTGCCAGGACATTCTGGGAGGCACTGCCTTTGGAGAAGGCAGCACAGGGGATCACAAGGAATAGTATGACTGACATTTTTTTGATGTTTACTGCTACTGCTGCTGTTAACGTGTGTTCCTGCTAAAGAGCAGAGCTCATGGATTATGCTTAGCTTAAAAAGAAAGCTGTAAAAATGTACCAGTGAAAGACATCAGGAAGAAAAACCTCAAAAACATTCCTGTTCTCTTCTTCTCTTTTTTTTTAAAGTTCAGCATCCAATTTCAGGCAAATGCAGCAGTGCCTGGGGTGTGGTGTCACCAGAAGGCTCCTGAAGAAGCACCCGCTGTGCACAGGCTCCTGCTGTGGGAAGGGAGCAGTGGGAACTCGGACAAAGGCAGGTACCTCCTGTGAGCAATTTCCACACCAGGAAGATGAAGTTGGTCTTGTTCTTGGCTACAGGCAGCTCTGACACTTGGAAGGTTTTATTAATTCTCAGTCAAGGCAGGTGAATGGTGCCTGTCCTGTTAGAAGTGACAAAGGTAAGAAACCTTGCCCTTCACATAAAAAGGGCACCTGAAGCAGGGTAGCTTTAGACGGGATATTGGGAAGAAATTCTGGGCTGTGTTTGGTGCTGAGGCCCTGGCACAGGTTGCCCAGAGAAGCTGTGGCTGCCCCATCCCTGCCAGTGTCCAAGGCCAGGTTGGACGGGGCAACCTGGGATAGTGGAAGGTGTCCCTGCCCACGGCAGGGGGTTGGAGCAAGCTGGTCTTTAAGGTTCCTTCCAACCCAAACCGGTCTGGTTCTATGATCAAGAATGTGGAAATGCCAGCAGAGCCTGGCAGCATGGACAAAATCCCTGCTTGGAGTTCCTGGGCCCGGGGAGGTTGGGGTGACACTTCAGCAGGAGAGTACAAGCCACAAAGATAAATGGATATTAATTAATCGAAGTTGTACACCAACTTATGCACTGCTAGGAACTTAAATAACGCCCCCCGAAGCTGCAAGCAGTCTTTTGGAAGTGAGCAGTGACACTGCCCTAAGTCAGCTCCCACCGTGGGGATTTTCCCTCTGACCAAAGGGATCCCTTGTTCAATGTGTGGGGAAACACAAGCAGCAAAAGAGATGGTCTGGAAAATTAGCAGTTGTGTTGGAAAGCCTTGTTCACATCAGAACACCTTCCCCAGGTACCTGAACAAGAGAAAGGGGTTTTAAAAACAACAGGGAAACCTGCACAGGGTGCTGACTAAACCTGAGAGGAGCACACCCACCTTAAAGCTCATCTCCCACATGGAATTTTTACGTGGAGTCCAGCTGACACCAGAGGAAGGGATGAAAAGGCTCCCAGCTCTGTGAAAGAGAAGAGGAAATGACAGAACTGGCAGCAGTGGACACTCCTGGGTCACCAGAGAAAGGGGAAACACGCAACTCTTTGTGATTACAGTCAAACACAAATAAATACGTTGGAAAAGAACATTTTCTATTTCCTGCAAGCAGTAAAGTTTGGGGGGAAATGGCCTATGACAAATATTTCTCTCTGCTGGAGGCAGCAGCAGGGCTCCGACAGGCACGTTGGAAAACAGACCATACGTTTGTGCATATTCAACAGCCCCACTGGGACACATCATTCCTCAGGCTGCCGGTGGGGTTGTGTTTGGCACTTGAACTGTTCCAGGGGCTTTGATAGCCCAGATCTGTGTAGATGATGTTTTGCAGAAACACATGACCAGAAGCTCAGATCAGCTATTGAAAGACCCAGACCAGCAGAGCTCAACACGCAACTCCTTTGTAATGGAAATGCTATACCTAGGCATGAAATTAGGAAAACAACGTGTACAAGCAGATTCCAAGAAGATTGAAATCGTCCCTGGTATTCCTGCCCCAGCAGAAAAGGATGCAAGGTTAAGACACCTCTGAGTAGTGAAATGTCGACCCAGTTTAGCTGCCCAAGCAATCAATGACGGATCTTTATGAGTGTTCAGGAGCCCTAACACACAGATCTTCCAGGGAAACTGAAAGGAGCTAATTAATAGCCCAGATAAACAGAATGAAATGCAAAGCTGGACATAGATCTTTACAGACCAGTGCTGAGTGTGCTGAATTCTCTCCTTGCACTCCCAGCTGACCCCAGTGAGGCATCAAGATTAATGCTTGTACAAAAAGCTTTTGCTTTCCACTTTTTGTCAAGCACTTGCAGGCTGTCTACTCAAGTGCTTTGCCTGGCTGCAATTACAGATAGTTTAGTCTTTACTTATAGTCTTAGCTGGGTGTAGTTTTGCTCTCCCCTGTCCTGTTAGGAGCATCCTGAAGTGACGCCTCTCTATCCTTGTGGCTCTGGCTGCTAGGAAGTGAATCCCCTAATAATTCCAACCATTTAACTCCAAATTGCTCAGCTCCATTCGTGTCACCTGCCCTGCCCACAGTGCAGTTTGGAACTCTCTGGTGCTCCGAACTCCAGCGAGGTGATGATGTTACTCAGAGGTAACACACAAATCCCTGGGCAGGAGATGTTGAAAAGTCATGGAAATCCTCCTTGTTCCCAAGAGGTGCAGCATAAAGGCCCTCAAAGGAGCTTTGGGAGGAGTTCCAAGGCTGCCCTTGAACATGGGATGCTTCCTGGGCAACATACTCAGGGTCATTTGTCCTTTTCCAGAAGAGGTAAAGAGACATGAACTTGCTCTGAGGACTGGACTGCTCCAGCTGTGGGACACACAGCCAGGCCAGTGGAAGCAGCTCCTGCCCTCCTCCACCAGACCAAGGCCATTTTGATCCAAGTATTTTAGGGAGAAATACCAATCAGTCTTGTCAGCAGGAAAGGTCTGTCTGGGAAGACATCCCCTCGAGTGCCTTGGAGAAGGCAGAGGAAGAAGTTGAACACTGAGGATTAAGAGTCTGCCTTGCACAGGCAGCTCCTGCAGCAGGGAAAGCTGAGAGCAGGTTTTCCAGGATCATGACTTTGGACTAAGGTGCCTAAATTTTGTATAAATTTCACTTCAGACTCGGCTTGGATGCAGCCTTAGATCTTCCTTGACTTTCCAGTGGAAAGCAGCAATACTTCCATGGTGCTTCCCAGTGTCACTGTTAAACTGCTGATCTGTCTTCAGTGTGGAAGGTACAGCACAAAAAAGCTTCTATTTTGTAACTAAAATAAGGTGAAAGAGGACATCAAATAACAGGGTCAGCCTGAGGGCTCTGAGAGGATTCATAGGATCACAGAATCCCAGGCTGGTCTGGGTCGGAAGGGACTTTAAAGCTCATCCAGTGCCACCCCTGCCATGGGCAGGGACACCTTCCACTATCCCAGGCTGCTCCAAGCCCCATCCAACCTGGCCTTGGACACTTCCAGGGATGGGGCAGCCACAGCTTCTCTGGGCAACCTGTGCCAGGACCTCAGCACTCTCACAGGGAAGAATTTCTTCCCAATATCCCATCTAACCCTGGGATCCAGAGAGATGTAATAGGTAAATCTCGGGCTTGACAGCTGCAGCTGACCTTGGCCTCACTCAACTCCATGTGCTGCTTGAGCGAGGAGATCTCATGGCTCCAGGAGGTGCCTCTCCATAGGGCAGCTAAAGATCATTAAAACCTTCCAGAGGACAACATGAGATCCAGCCAACATTCCCCTTTCTCCCAGCTCCCACTTCACCACACAGCCCCTTGGCAGAGGAGGAGGAGCAGGTTCTGCTTGGCCGGATTTGGAAGGGAAACGCAAACCCCTCTGACCAGGATCTGGAGTTACCCAGCTGCACCTCAGTCTTTCCTGTCCCATTATTCTAGTGACCTAGAAGCCCTGGAAAATAAATAATATCTGGAATTGTCAGGTTATTCATCTACACAAATGTCTTTCTATCAGTGCTGTGCGTAAGGATATTACCAGAGAAACCAGGAATGTTCTTGGGATTGGAGACCTGTGGGCAGAACATTTTTTGCAGGCCCACGCACAACTGTTGGGTTGTCCCAAGCCAGTGTCCCAGAAGGACATCAGAGTCAGCACTTTCACTGCTGAAATTACCCCCAGCCAAGATAAATATCTGAAATATTAGTGGGAATATTGAGAAATAACAAAAACTAGTGCAGAAACCACGGTGGAATGTGCTCACAGGGATGTGCACGGGCACGTGTGCACAGCCTGTCCAACAGACTCGTGGTCATCCACCACCCTGGCTCGCAACCTACCTCCAATCCCTGAAACTTTCTGTACAATTCCTTCTGTACAAAGGGAGTCTTGTGGCCCGTTTCAAAGCTCTAACAGCTTCATTTTGGTTTGAGCTCAGTTTCTCTCCTGGCCCAACAGGTGTTTGGGAAGCTGCAAAGATCACATGATCATTCTGGGAGAGCAAACTGTGCCCCCATGCCATCCCCCCGTGCTCTGTGCCCACAAACCTTATGGCCCATCACACAGCCTTGAGTCTGAGAGACGAGCAGGGGATGGAAGGAGCCAGCTGGAACCTCTGGAAACCTGGGATGCTCGGGAGATTGAGGAAGGGGAAAGCACGAGCATTGGCCCCTTCTCCAAAGGCTGCACACCGAGATCCCAAATCACTTCTTACAGCAGCACTCAGGAACTCAATGGAGTCAGCACCTTGGGATTTAACTGCTGCTGGAAAAGGAGGAAACTCCTATTTGCATGCACAGAAACTGGGAGCTTTCTTCCTCCACTCCAGGGGAAGTTTAATCCAACAGGTCCCTTGCTGTGTGTCCGGTGGCCGGGTCACCACTGCCTCAGGTGAGCACAAATCCAGTGGATGACATGGGAAAGAAACCTGGGCTGGAGATGTGCTCACACAGCTTCATTTAGATCCTTCCTGATGGCAGAAATTGAGAACCAAGGATGTTCCCACCAAACCTCCTCATCCAATTATGGAGCACTTTGAAAATGTGATACAGATCAGTGGAACAGCCTGCGCTTTTCCCAGGGCCGAACAGGAGTGTGCAGACTCTGCACTTCTGGGAAGCATCGAGAACCAGACACAGGAGCTTTGTGGCTTTTCTTCATTGGTTCTGACTTGCTCTGACTCCTCACCTGCTCACTGTTAACACCCCGTGGGGCAGCTGTGTTTGACATCCCTGTGACAGCCCCTGATTTATATGGCCTCGCACGATCCCTCCTCCTCTGTGTGGCCTTGGGAGCAGCAGAAAAGACATCCTGAAATGGAACTCCTTTGAGTCAGTCACTGCCAAAGGAGCAGACACCTTCAAAGAGTGTTATCTTTGTGAATCAAACTTCACCCTTCCCAAATAATCTGGGTTTTTTTATGAATGGAGGTTTGACAGAAGCAGACAAATACTCCAGTGGGCAGACTTAAAAAAACAGGTGAAAGCATGACTGAGATTCACAGAGGCACAGAATAAAGGAGAGAAAGGAACCAGAGAGAAATCCAATGTGCTACATTTATCACTCACTCATTCAATTACAAGGATTTGAGCAGCTGTCCAGTGAAGGGAATTCAAGCTCCCCATTTTTTGGTGTTTTTCTGATGCTTTTCCACATGGCACTACAGCAGGTGAGCCATGCTCCTCTCTACCCATTCCCCACAGAAAATCTGCAAACCATCACCATTGATGCTCCCTAATTTGGGATCCATGTCATAACATCCTCTGCTTCCAAAGCACGGCCACTACTTAAGGCCCTGCTTGCTTTGGGAATGTGGTTTTCCTTTGGTCCATTGGGAACACCACGATTATGCGCTGCACATGCCAGAGAGGCAGGGCTGGGTGGGGAAGGAGAAGGGAGGCTTCAGCTCAGAAATGATAGTACCTATTTTTGGCTCCCGGAGCCAAGCTGTGCTGCTCCCACTCTGTTTTGATGCTCCAACACGTTTCAGGAGATGTCACCAATCCCAGGCAGTCACGACAGTCTGGGGTGCTGGGATTCAGCATCGTGGGGGAGGGAAGGCAAGCTGCAATTTTTCTGAAGTCTGTGGCAGGAGCAAATGGATTCGTGGTGACTGTTATTTGAATATTAATATTTAGATGAGGTTATTTTTCAGTCTGAACGTACCATTAGAACACAGGAGATCCACACCTGGCTCTCCCTTCCACCTGGCTGCAGTGGGACATCCCCTCCTCCAAAACATCCACCCCTTGGGCAACCACAGCAAGGTTTTCAGATCTGGTTAAACATCTTGCAAATGTCCTCTTGCTCCCTGCTGCCTGGGACACATAATCCAAAATTCAGTCTCCTGGAGTGAATTCACGTCCCAAGTGTGTTTTACATAACTACAGTGCTTACTGGGTGTGCACTCCGAGTGCTACAGTCCCCATTCCCATTAAGTGACAGTTTATTTACGTCCCAGAATCCTGAGGCAGCACGAGCCAAAGTCTCTGCTCACATCACCTGCTGCAGGTACCCCCAGGAGGTTGTGAGACCCTCCCCTGTCCATGGCTGTGCTGCAGGGCATCCCTGGGAAGGAGACAGCCCAAACACTCTCCTGAAACCCAACACTCGACCCTGGGCACCTCAGTCTGTGCTGAAGGGGCTCCCCACAACCAGGCCACCCTCCCCCTCCTGCCACCAGCAGCCTGTTCCTGCCTGGCACCATCCCCTCAGTCCTGCAACACTGAGGGGGGAGGTGAGACAAAGCTGTGGCTGCCCCATCCCTGGAAGTGTCCAAGGTTGGATGGGGCTTGGAGCAACCTGGGATAGTGGGAGGTGTTCCTGCCCATGGCAGGGGGTGAAACGAGATGAGCTTTAAAGTCCCTCCCAACCCAACCCATTCTGTGATTCCAAATCCAACAGGATCCAAGGGAAGACAAGGTGGAAGGTGAGGAGCTTGGGCATCTCTGATGCCAGGCCAGCACTCTGGGAAAGCAGGGCACCAAAAGCAAACCCTGTGGGTCTGCTGCTCACCCACCACGGGAACAGCTTTCCTTTCTTCAGCTGCTCTTCTTCGTTCCGTTCTCCTGCAGCTCCCCGTGCTATGGAGTGATAGAAACACGTAACAGCTTCTCCAAACACAGCTATCTTTAGAAATGGAACAGCAAAAGAAAATGACACCGTGTAGACACTGCAAAAAGAAAGGCTTCACTACATTAGAAAAAAAAAAGTTACATTCTTGATCAAGGAACAAACTGGTCTGAATAGTCACAATCACATTTTGCAGCCATGTAACTCTTTTTATCTTTTTCTCTCCCAACATCTGAAGAAGATGAATGTCTGAGTCCTTTATGTGGGAATTGCTTACACCAGCGCTGGGAGAGAATGTGCAGCCGAGTATCGATCTGAAAAGATGGAGCGAGCTCAGCCCTGAGTTAACGGTGCCGGGTTTTGCGCAGGGGCTGGCAGAGCTCGGCTGCTCTCAGGACCAGCCCCATCCTGGTTCCTGCCGGCCCTACAGCCCGAGGCTCCTTCAGCTCTGTTCTTTTCAGCAAAGGTTGGCTGAAGGAGCACAGCACCATTTTATTTAATCATGGTTGGAGTTCTGGTATCCACAGGAAAAAAATCCTGGGAGCAGAGTGTATTTTCATGATCAGTGAGTACAGAGTGGTGTAAAATGTCTGCTCTGCTTCTTTCCACTCCAGCCTGTGCCTTTGAAGTCATGGTAACAGCTTTTGGATCCCAATCCTCTGATGAGACTCCTTGATTTATTAGGTAAAACATCTGGAAAAAATGAGGACTTGCGGCAGTGTAAATCCTCCAGAAGGAGCGGAGAGAGGTTTCATCGGAGCGGCCCTCCCGTCAGAAAGCAGGAAACCTGAGCCCTGGCCACTGGCTCGAGGGTGCTCCGAGGCCGAAAAGCTCCATCCGGGCCCGTTCCCGTTTTACCCGGTGGCCCAGGGAGCAGCTGTGAGCAGGGAGCGTCCGTCAGGCAGCAGCCCTGGGAGCTGGGGCCATGCCAGGCCCGTGGAATGCTCTGCAGACGCTCGGAGGGCGGTAGCGGTGCTGCCCTTGACATCGCCAAGGAGCCCCTGTTGTAAATCCCGGCGCTCTGGGAACGCTCTGGGATGTAAATACCTGTGAATACCTGCCTGTCACCCACACAGGAACAGGCACCAGCCAAACCCACCGCCCGAGCCCCCCTGAGAGGGGTCTTGGGGGGACTTTTCCATCCCCCAATTACAACAGGAGCCTTGGATAGGCTGGTTTGGAACGAATTAAACCCGTGCGAGCAACAAACAAAGAGACAGGCATTTTGTGAGGCAGATTCCTTCTTTTATTTGGAATCAGCCCTGAGGTACGACAAAATAAAGAGAGGAGAGAGGGAACAGCAGGAGCAGCTTGCTGTGCTTTGGAGTTCTGCTAAGGGCTGCTCCAGGAAATGTGTGTGGCGGGCAAACACGTGTGTGAGCACGTGCGTGTGCATCGGGGCAGGGTGTTTGTTAGGTGGGGGCAAAGGTACAAACCACTTGACTCACAATTATTTACTCTCTGCCTCCTCCACACAACAACCCAGGTTCCAAATTTCAGCGCCGACGCTCTGGGGAAGATCCCCCGAGAACCATCCTCTGACAGTTATTTTCCCATCTAAATCCCCCTTCCAGCAATTTGAATAACACAGTTCAAACACCAGCCCTGGTGCCAATGTGCTTTTTGGAGGGGGCCTAGGACCGGCGGAGGAGGGGGAGTTTGGGGAGTATTTTTTTAATCAGATAAATTATTGCTGGGAAACCAGCCACTTCTCTCCATTCAATTTATACTCTATGGGGAATCCGTCTAATACCCTTCTTCCCAGTGTGAAGCAGGACCAGCGAGATGCTGTATCAAACCAGGGAGGAAGGCAAAAGATGGGATGGAGTGCAGGGAACGAACACACAACGGGAGGAAGGGGCTCTGGAAAAGCCTGCGGAGAAGAGGGAAAGCCAAAGGATGTGTGTGCAGCTCCTCAGACGAGGGAGGAGGGGAGAAAATGGGTTCCTCTGCTGGCAAATTGGAGCGGGCTCGAGCGTGGGCGAAGTGGGATGGGGTGGGATGGGACGGGATGGGATGGCTCAGAGTCACAAGGAGCTTTTCACCTGCGGGGAGGTGGCAGAGCTCCAGGCAGGATGGAGGATCCGATCGGGCTCTGCTTGAGTTTGCAAAATGTTTAGTGATTTCGCACCGCTTCCCAGTGGAGCTGGGGAGGTGCCAGTTCACCTCACCGCTGTAATTGGAAGCGGTGAATGCTTTGCTGGCCGCCGGAGAGAAGCCAAGGCCTGGGAACAGAGACAGCTCCCAGCACCCGGGGTTCCAGCCGTGCTCGCAGGGCAGCGCGTCTGGGAACCTTGCCCTGCTGTCTGGGCATCCCTTTCATCCCTGTTTGTGTTCCCTGCTCACCTCAGGCTCCAGCACTGCACCTCCACGTGTGTCCCGAGGAGCTCCTCATCCAAACAGGGACACAGCTGGAGCCGAGCTGCAGCCAGGAGCACGGCGAGGGAATGATTTCCCCGAGCCCACCGAGCGAGTCCGTGGCCAAACCAGCCCAGAGCCCACTGCCCCATGCGGGACTGGTTCCCTTTCATGTGCTAACACCAATTTAGTCCAGAGGCTTCCAACTCCAGCACTTCCCAGTGACTATAAATGCACACGGAGTTTTTAAAGAATTACAGGGTAATGGCACCTGAATGGGTGTCGAGGTGCACTTTGCTGCCCTTTTATTCTTCTTTATAACAAAGAACTCAAAGCTTTAGTGGGAGAGTTGGCAGTAAGCTCAGGAGACCGGGAGACTTCTGAGGATGATTTCCCAGATTCTGGGAGTGACTACAGTACAAATAATGGTGGAAAATAAAGGAATTGACTCAGCAGGAGGCAAAAGGGAACAAGTGGAAGAGTAACTCTGCTCTGGAAAGCTGCGAGGAGAATATGACACAAAGCAGAAAAGAGAAATAAGGCCCAAAAAAGAAATTTAATGTGTATTTCGGAGGGATTCCTTCTGACAGCCTGACTGTCCAAAAACTGCTGAGTGCCATTCTCAGGGAACTGGGCCTTGTACAGAATCCAGGGATTTTTGGTCGAAAACAAACCAAAGAGATGCTTTACCTCAGAGCTCATTCCCATCCTCCCTGACAGGCCACGGGCTCTCACCAGTCCCCCTGCTTGTCTCCCAGTCTAAGCAGTGTGAAAGTGCCATTCCTGACATTACACCTTCCTTTCCCAGGCAAAATTAATGCTTGAAGCAACACTGATCTAAACACACAATTAAACCCCCTCTAGCCCACCTACCAAATAAACTCATTTCCAGACTCCAATTAACCTCCGAGGTTATTACTGGGGATTACAGGTCTCCCTAGAACTGCTCCTGCCAGGATGCAGGGAGCCCACTTGTTCTGCATATGTCAGGTCATAGGGATCGCCTTAACCTTGGATCCTTGTCCAGCTGACACAGTCCTGGGAATAAAATTAATAACTTTTTGGCATTTTCTCCCTCTCTGAGAAATGGAGAAAGTGTTATCTCTTCCTCCTCATAATTTTTCCATGTATTTTGAGTCCCTGGACATATGTACTTTGTTAAAGCACTGCCCATTTCAGAGGCTTTATCCAGGACTGGAGGAACTCTGGTGATAGGTATCCAAGCTGCTTTGTGCATTTAGCAGTCCCTAAATGTCTGGTTTGGAATCTGTTCCAGATTCTAATCATTTTACATTAAGACTCAGGGTCTCGGTAACCTCTCCCCTCCCAATCCCCAAGAAAAACAGAAACAACAACCCTTCAACCCTAGATCAAGAACAAACCTCTCCAAAATCCCACCAGGAACCATCTTTCATCAGTCTCTGTTCTCCATGACTCCTGGACTCCACAGGATGTGCAGAGTCTCCCTGTCCAAGGAAAGAACACCCATGATGTGACTCAGGAGTTTCTCCTGACAGGAACAAGGTGGAGGGGCTGCTCTCGGCCAGCAGGTTCACATTAAGGGGCTCTTTAAGCCTCTCCAGCATTTCTGGAGTCTCACTGGGCTGTGGGAGTTTTGAGCTGCTCCGTTTTTCCACGTTGGTTATCATCCCTCATTTCTTTTACACCTGATACCATGTGGTTTGTAGAAACCCCTCTGGGCTCAATAAACTATGGAACTGAGCCTCCTTATTCTGCTTTTTTCTTCCACCACTGGGGACCCTGCTTGGGTTTCTTTTTCCTCTGTCCAGCTGCAAACTTTCAGGTAACTTGGGCGAATTTTGTATGAGTGAAGTTACTCCCAACTCTGACTGACTGACAGTTCCAGAAGGAATTCAAGGGGAGGGAAGGATGGCAGGAGAACAGCAGGATACCCCTTTAGAAACCAAGACTAGTGCAAAAGGGCTGCTGGAAATCTTGTTTCCATCACCCACAAATTCCCTGATGCTGGAAAACGTCCCCCACCTTCCCGTCTTCTCCAATTTGCTGCAAGTTCTGACACGAGCAGCTTCTGCTGGGAAGAGCTGAGCGTGCCAGAATGGGAGAGGTGCCGTTCCTACGCCGCCCTCCCCTCCCCAGATCCCCACATTTCAGCCCAGAAAATGGAAATTGCTCCGTGTTTACCAACCCTCCTGCTCCTTCCCGCTCTGCCAGGACCTCTGTGCCCGAGCCAGGTCTCTGCTGTTTACAAGCCCATCTGCTGCTGTTGCTTTTCCTCACCTGAAGTTTGAACGCTCCGCTCAGGATTTCGCTCGCCCTTGTGTTGGGAACAGCGAAGAGCAGCCGAGGAGTTCAGGTGGGAAGTGAATACAAATCTGGGAGCAGCAGGGAGACAGGAATTCAAATCTGTTCTCATCTAAAGAGCCCTCAAAATAATTAAAAAAAAAAAAGAAAGAACCAGATGAAAGAGGAAATTCCAAATGTTTTCAGCAGCACAGTTATTCCAAGGAGAGTTTGTCTCGTATTTTTATGAGAATTTGAACATTTAGGAACAGAAGAGAAAAAGCACAAGTGTTCCAATGGCTGTTTCTCTGAAATCACCCTGATCCCTCTGGTCCCTGCAGTTTGGTCTCTATAGGAGCTTCAGGCCTCCTCTTTGCCCAAACCTGTACTGCTGCTGTGAGCTGCTGAGCCGAGAGCTCTCCACGCAGTTTAACTCAAGGTTACATCTTTCCAGGAGTAAGGGGAGACCCTTGGCAGTCAGAAGGAGACTGGAAATGTCTGTGCACCCCGAGGCCTTCAGTGGGGTGCCCAGAGCCCACTCTGGCCAGCAGACACGCTGCCCTCCTGCCCGAGCCTGCAGGAGGGGTTCTCTCTCCAGAGGCCGATGGATTCAAGCTCTCTCCTATCCCAGCCCTTTGCCAGCCAGGGAAGCACAGTGTGGAGCGTGCCTGGGCAGGTGCTCAGACACCACCAGGCTCCTGCCAGGAGCAGGGATGGGAAGCAGCCAGGCTGTGGATCACGCTGTGCTCCCGGACATGGTGTGGCTGGAGTGGGAACCGGTGACCTCCTGGGCTCTGCTGTGTGTGGGTCCTGCCTGCTCCCAGCTGCAGCCTCCCAGCCCATGCTGGTGCCTGGCTCGGGAGAGAAAACAGAAATTGTTCTCCTGGGCCCTTCTCAGAGCCTGTGAAAGTCAGAAGAGCTCAAAGAGCTGCACTGCCCCGACCAGAAAACATCGGTGGCTGAAGTGTCTTTGCTCCAGCTCTTCCTGTGTTTTACACTTGGAATTGTGAACTCAGCCAAGAACTGGCCAAAGGGAGCATTTGGAATGGTCTCTGCTGTGCTGTGAACTTTGGGAGGCCCAGCCTGTCCAGACACACCTGCCATTCCATGTGGGAGAGCAGATGCGGCACCTTACGGAACAAACATCCGTGGAAAGTTCACAGTCTGTGTGGACAACGACTGAGAAGGAGCAGGAAGAACTGGAAGGTGGAGAGGATGGATTCTGAGGGAGGAGAAGCCCACCAGAGGTTCCTTCCAACTGGCCCTCTGTGCCACAGGAACACAGTGGATCATCTGCACCAGTTCTCAGCCAGGAGTTTGCCTGGTGTAGGGAGGAACACTCTGTCCCACTTGGCAGCTTCCTGGCCCTGCCCTACCAGCTCAGCACAATGCACAGATCCCGTCCCAAGGCTGGAGGCTGTTGGGAAAGGAGGCTCCCAGGAGGGCAGGAGCTGACCAAGGCACCCCTGTGGCCAGGGCAGCTGCTCTGCTCCAACCTGCAGCCTGGGATAACATTCCCTTCCCTCTGCGACACCAATGGCCCTTCCCCAAATGATGTGTGGGTTTGGATTATCTCCTTTTGAGGACTTTGTGGTGCAGAGCGAGGTCTGAAGACCCCAGAACTGCTCAGAGGTGCTGAGTCTGTGCTGGTGCAGCCCCCCCAGCCCCAGAGCACTCAGGGAAACTGTTGGATTGACAGGCCCACTCCCACTGGAGCCAGCTGGGTGCTGGGATGTCCTGGAAATGCAGCGCTCAGCGAGTGAGGGCAGAAAGACTGAAATTAGACTTTGCAGAAAGTTCCTGCCCTGTTCTCTCCCAGGAATGTTCTCTTTGAGCCGAGCCGTTCCCGGGAATAGCTGTGTCTAACCCCAGGCAGTGCTGCAGCTCCCGGGGCCTGGAGCAGGACCTCTGGAGCACACATGCTCTTCATTAATGCTAATCCAGGAGCAGGAACGCTCGGAGAGCAGAACCTCCGAGGGGATTAAGAACACAGATACCGCCTCATGGAGCTGTGGTGCAGGGAAGGCTCCGACCTGAACTTCCTCCAAAACACGCACTCAGATCTGGTTGCTCTGGTTTGGCCTCCGCTCTGGCAGGATGGAAAGAGCTCGGGGAGATGGTGGGAGAGGGGAGAAGGAAGAAAGAAAACATTCTGCTCCCTCTGCCCCCCCAAAAGCAGCGTTTCACTGCTGGGGCTCTCAGCGTGCACAACAAACTTGTCTCCCTTCCCTCGCTCCCGCTTACATTGTTCACTTTCCTGCAAATTGTTTCCACATTCTGTATAAATAACCCCGGTGCCAGCGAGGGGGAGGGGAGGCGCGGGGAAGGGGTGGGAGGAAATCCAATGGCTTTGTTACTTTGGAAAAAGAAGGTGGAGGATGGAGAGGAGCGGTTGGAGCGGGAGCCCTGGCAGACGGAGCAGAGAGTTGCCATCGAGCTCGCGTTCAGACCTGGAGGAAGAAGAGTAAACAAGGAGGAGATTATATATAATTACAGACAATCATGTTGCCGGGGATAAACAGGAATCAAAAGCACGGAGGCACTGGAGTCTGGCACATCCCCAGGCACGGAACAGAAGCCAGGCAGCGCGAGGCACCGCGGCTGGAACGCGCTTCCCTTTGGGCCTGCTTTCACTTAGCTCAGGGGCTGGGGTTTTTTTCCTCTCCTTTTGGCTGGAGGCATTCCCCCATAAAGAGAGGAGCCCATCCAATGGGAAACCGAAGCCAAACTGAAGTCAGCAGAATCCTTGTCTGTGACATTCACAGATTACCCTGTGAGAAACGTCAGAAACATTTGGAAAAGATACAGCCCGCTGAGGTCAGCAGGAACAACAACAACAGGAATTTCTGAATAAAAATGGCTTTAGAGGCACTCCAGAAGCTATGCCTGAGTGTCCTGGGGGCAGTTCCTCCTTGGCAGGACGCAGAGGGGGAGCTGCAGCTCAGGGTGGCACTCAGGTCCTGCTCGTGGCTCCCAGGGACCTGGGTTTGCTTAATGGGAAATGATGAACAAAGCCAAGGAGCACAACTGAAACAAAGGCAGATGGGCCATAAGGGCTGTGCTGTGGGTTTTTAAACGAGGACTGGGGGGGGATTTAACAAGGAAAAAAGAAAAGGAGCCTCCTTCGACCTTCTTTTCCCTTCCTTGGAGGCTCTGGAGAGTCGAGGGAAGGTGACAAACAAAGGACAGCAACCTCTGTGGGTGACAGGAGGAGATTGTTTAGCAAGGCAGTGTGAAGAGCTCTCTCCCAGGCACTGTTTTCAATCCAAATAGCTCACAGCCTGCTGAATTCTTAAGCCATTTTCCTGATCTCTCAGCTCTTCTTCACTGAGAACACAAGCAGCGTTCAAAGCAAAAAAGCAGAGAGGAAAAATAAATATACGCAAGAAACAGCCAAACCTGTGTTTAGAATCTGCATAACAGCAGAGGAGGAGGGGAATGCTCACAGGCTGCTCCACCTTCTCCCTTTCAGCACAGGTGCTCCAAGTGTCCTTTCTCCTAAGGAAAGGAAATGGATTTTTAACGGGAAATGACATTTATTCACTGAGAACAGTGTCACAGTTTGGTGGATGGTATTACCTGGCTATCTGGGTATAGGATTGTGTACTTTCTGTGAATTCATCATGGGCATTTTTCCTCTGGGATTTCTTATGCTGACAAATCCTTCCCCAGAGGACGTATCTGTGTGTGTGCACATGCTCATGCAAGTGAGAGATCTCTGCTGGCCATGTAGAAACTGTTTGGGTATCACAGCTGAGGTTGATCTAAGCATGAAACAGGAGTCACGTTCCTCTCGAAACTGCTGCAAAGAGCTCAGAAAGAGTAGGGAATGGAATTGGGAAAGACAGTAAAGGGTTAAAAAAGGTATTTGGGGTCCAGGTCTTATCTACTCTAAATTTACATCGACTCTGTGAGGTAATATTTAAGCAATCTACTCCTATGCCAAGTTACAACAGCTCCTTCCAAATATCCCAGACAGTGAACAGAACCAAGAATAAAAACAAGATAACACGACAGCAAAAATAGGCGAGCGCGTCCTTTCCCACGTGCCCAGGTGCCATGTGGGGCACAGACAGTGTCAGAGCTTAAACCAAATGGTCAGAGGGTAGGTCTGGACAGGCTACATCCACTTCACTTTCTCTTTCAGTTGTACCTGACCAAGAAGGGAGAAGGACACAGAGCTCTTGTCCCGATCGTCAAAACTGAAATGAGGTTACCGGTCTCCTGCAAGCACAAATGAACATCAATCACCAAACACTCATCAAAGCACAAAACACAGTCCCTCGGTGTTATTCGACAGCAAGAATTAAGAGTTTATCAAGCTGGAAAGAGCAGATCCTCGAGGGAGAATGGATTTCATAAGCAAGCAGCAAATCCTTCTCCAGGCACCTCGGTGCGACTTCGGCAGTGAGAAAATCAAAAGAGCTCCTACCTAAAGAGAAACACACAGGAGTGTTCCCAGCAGGCTTCTTAGGGAAAGCCCTCGGAGGGATAGAGTGTCAATCCTGCCTCGCCTCTTCCTGCTTTCCTGAAGCAAAGGGGGGAAAAAGACAGGGGGAAAGAAAACAGAGTATGATATTTGCATTGCTGCTTATTTTTGCTCTGCAAAACAAATCTGTGTGTGCTGGAGGAAAGGTTTGCACTGGCTTGTCACAAAATCCCTGCAGTTGGATCAGTCATTTGGACATCCTGGCTTAGGACAGGCTGGAGGCAGGAATACCAGCCTGACACATCCCACAGAGGGGATGGAACAGGAGTTGCTGGAACAGGAGCTGCTGAAGGTCGGCAGAGGCGAAACTCAGCTGCATCTCACTCTGGTAATCCCATTTTGGAGACTGGAACTCAGCCATGGGGAATGAAAACATGACTGAAGTCTTTCTTCATCCCAAGTTTGCCTGGCTGCTGAAGCAATACCTTGGAGTCCCACCTCTGGAAAATCCAACAATAAAGGGACACAGGGTAATGAGGGGTTTCCCCCAGCTCCTTGCTGGTGGTGCTGGAAATCCTTGTATTCCCAGTCCTGGAGACCACTGCCATGTCCTGAAATGTCCAAGTGCACAGCAACTGCACAGAGAGAGGGGGGACTTCTCTCAGGCCAGGGACCACAGGCCGGGGGGATCAGGGCATGAGCTGCAGCATCACCCACTGACCCTTGGTCACCAGGGACCTCTCCCAGTGCCCACCTCCCTGCTTAGGTGCTCAGGAGGCAGATTTAACCCTGCCACTGAGAAAATGTGCTTCCCTGTCACTGCTCATGTGCTGCCATCCCTCAGGCAGCCACTTTGGAAATAAATATTCCCATTTTTTTTGAAATAACTCCCAGCATTGGCAGGCAGGGATGAGCTCAGCCCTCCAGGCCAGAGCTGCTGGGCACGGGCACCTTCCAGCACGTGCCTGTAATGAGGGCAGCAAGGGAACACAACATCTTGTTTAATGAAAAAAAGCCCTGCTTCAAGCTTCTGAAGGGTTATTATAAGCTGTGGCGAGATGAAACTCAAGACATAAGTCTCTTTGCATTTAATAATACATGGGATTGATTTTTTCCTGTGGAGAAACTTCAATGAACACCTTTTTTTTTGTTTAAATCTTTTGTTCCGGATATTGATTATTCATTGAAAATCTAAACCCCAAAGATGTGACCAAATGTTTTCACAAAAAATGTCTGATTTCTGCACCAAAGCAGACACTTCCAAACAGTGACAACCCTTTTGCTGCACAGACATTGCAGCGCTGATGGTGAGTTTATAATTAGCCCTTACAAATGCATATGCAAATGTACATAATTGCATTTCAGGGGAAACTACTCACCCCCTAAAGCACAAATGCAGCTACAATGGAAGCCAGAGAAATGCACAAGTATTCTGATCTGGGAAGGTAATTAAAGCAGGTTAATAAAAGTAAATTTATTACCAAACTGTCTCCAAAAAGGCTCCCACAAAGCCCACCTGAAGAGCTGTGACACGTCTGCTGAAGAGGCTCCACTCCCTGGCTTTGCTATTAAACCGTTTTCTCACAAAGATCCACCAGTCAATGACTCAAACACCTGTATTTCTATACCTGATGCAACATGAACGTATCATTGTTTAAAACACATATTTATGTGTCTTTCAAATCGCAGGTCTCCTCCTGAACACCGGCTGTACTGCGGGTCTGACGGGATTTATTCTCCAAGCTGGATGGGGGGTGAAGCAGCCGTCAGGAGACGGGGATTGAGATGCACACGAGACAGGAGGAGGCAAAGGGAGAGAGAGAAAGGAAGAAGATCAATTAACGATCTGATCCCGGGGAGAGAACAGCACAAATGTGGTCCCTAAAGTTCCCTTAAGTCGGTCGTGGGCGTAAGCGCAGGGGAGGGACGCGGTGCTCTGTGCCAGAGCCCAGTTCCAGCGGCCGGGCACGAGTCCCCGGATCACAATAAGGCAGCTTGAAGGTGACAGATTTCATTGTTGAAGGTGATAAAATTCCACGTGGCGCGCTGCAAAACAAGGGCTGGAGCTGCGGCCGCGGAAAGGGAGCGGCGCCCCAGGCAGCGCGGCGGGAGCGAGGGGGCGAGGGAGGGAGGGAGCGTTCTGCTGCTCTCCTCGCCCTGGAAAACACTGGAGAAGCGCCCGATGCCCCGGGTGTGACAGGTCTGCTCTTGCCCGACACGGGGCAGGAGAGCCGCTGGCTGGGAGCCGAGCCCCGGCATCGCCACCTGTGCCGTGGGAGAGCGGCGTCCGCCGTGGGTGGGCACGGCCCGGGAGGGGAGGGGAGGGAAGGGAAGGGACAGGCGGGCAGGATCCTGCGGGATGCGCGCTGCCACTGCACCTTCTCCTGCCTGTGCTCTGCCCCAGTTCCCTTCGATCTCCCGCGGGGGTCACACCAGCACGGGCTCGCCATGAACAAGGAGTCCCAAAAGCTTCAGGCTCTGTTTTCCAAAACACCCCCCGATGCTGTTACACAGGTAAAACACCCATCCAGCAAAAGCCCGACCTTCCCTGCCCTGAACTCGTGCCCACGTTGCTGCAGAGCCTCTGTGGAAGGGCTGGGCAAAGACGGGGACTGACTTTTGGTCACACAGAGGTGCAGCTCGGGCTGCAGGCTGCCCCAGCCGGGCTGCTTGAAATGCAGGAAAGACTCGGCGGCAGAGATGTGAAAACAAGAGGAAAATCAAAGCCTGAGACTAAAGGAGCAATTAGACCAGCCTCGGAATATATTTGAGTCAAATCAATCCATACAAGAATTTCAGTCACGGTGTGCTGGTGCCCACACTCCTCCCTCCCTTCCCTCTCTTTTCTTTTCCCTCCCTCCCTCCCTCCCTCCCCAACCTAGGCTGAGATCCAGCCCACTGTCTGCTTCATCAGAATATGCACAAAGTGCAGTGACAACACGTCTCCTAAGATGCTTTATCAGTTTTGCAAAGTCCCAGTTCATCCTCTTCATGTGGATCCATTTACATATTGATGTATTTATTCCCCTCTCTCCAGGCAGGCCCCATGAGATTAAACTATTTTATTTACAAAGACATTGGGGTTGCAGCTCCTAACAAGTAAGTCAGCCAAGATGGAACTTTGCTGGTGCTCTCAGATTGATGCAGGTGGACAGAGGAATTGGCCTTGTCAGCGATTCGGGAGCAGCCAGGGGGGACTGGCTCAACCCCATCTCTATAAACCACTCAAGAGCTGCTGCAACTGGGAAAAATGAATTGGGGTGATGGGAGGCACCAGTGTGCAGAAGGGAGAGATAATGAGGCAGCAGAAGGAGCGATGGATAAAACCAGGAGGAGAAACTTTGCCAACAGAGCTCACCTTCAAAGGCTGGTGCTCCAGAGTGGTTTGTGACTCCTGGGAACGCGCAGGCTCCTGGGAGCTGCCCCTGCTCCATCTCCCCCATCCCAGCCAGGTGCAGCACATGTTCCCATTGGATCCTCTGCCTCCCACCAGGTGAAATTCGTCCGTCAGAGCACCTCAGGCTCCTTAACCACGGGAGCTGAAAAGTCACCTGCCTATTCAGGCCGGTATAAATCTGGCACACTATTGCCTCGCCCTGACAGCAACCTCATCCGGCGCCAGCGTTCTTCCCAGCATCTCTGACATTTCAGAATTATATTTAGAGACCTGGATGGGAATTTAATTTTGAAGTTTTCCACGGCACCCTGTCATATAAATATTCGCAGTGCCTGCCATGGGGGGTGTTGGTGCAGAGCGAGCCCGAGCTGCTGCCTCTAATTAAACAGGCCAAGGCAGCCCAGGGAAGGGCACTAAAGAGGACTGGAACCATCTTAAAAGTCAGCACGTGTCTCCCTATTAATGCTCACCCTGATCTTTTGCATCGCGCTATCACCAGGCTAATTAATCACCGGTGTGAGCTCGAGCATTAATTGGAACAATGAATCTTTTTTTTTTTGCCTATTCCTGGCCACTTTTAGCCTATAGGAATGCAGCTACTGCCATTACTGTAATAATTATTATAAATATAAAACCAGCAGCACGCACTGCATTTGGTAGGCATTAAAAAAGACGTGGTATTTGGCCTGGAGCATTAACAATCTGGTGCATGTTCAGGGGAGTGATGGATGCAGCTCGCTGACAGTCTGGAAATGTGCTCCCTGAATCACCTTAACTCAGGACACTTTATGAAGGTGCTGGGGAAAGAACAGGTTTCAGGGATCCAGTGTCTGGATCAACACGCTTCGGCAGGTCCCGGCCACTCGTGGCTTGTTGGGACTTCCAGGGCTCACAGGGATGGAAACCTCTCCATGAACGGCACGAGGGGAGGAGAAGCTGCTGACGGTGCTGTTCCGAGGGATCGGATTATAAATGTATGGAATTACTCAGGTGCACCCTGCGTCCTGCCCGGGAAAAGCACCTGCATGCACAATGCCTGGCCGTGACGTGGGAACGACAGGCTCAGGCACTTGGGTCAGGACTCACTTCCAGTGTCAGAAGCACTCCAGGCTTTGGATGCTGGGGAAGGCAAAGCCATAATGATGAAAACAGAGCTTTTTAGGGAGGAAACAAAAGCTAAAATGTGAACAGCTATAAACCCCCAATTTGTCACCCAGAGGACAGTAAATATTTCCTTTCCTTGCCAGCCTGGGGGCTGGGGAGAAGAAGAAGTGGCTGAAGGAGAGCTCAAGGTGAGGCCCATTATTTACTGCTACTGATGAATAAGCAACCCCCCACATCATGTTTTCCTCCAGGACAGGAAAAGCTCTGGAATACTTAGCAGGCTGGGCAGTTGTTCTTTTCCCCCTCCTGGGGTGTGTTTTACACGCTCTTCCAGCGAGACACAGTCCCACCATTAATTGCTCACACATAAAACACATGGAATTCTCCTTCGCCTCCACTCAGACCCAGCAGAGCAAGCGGGGGAGGGCTGGAAAAGTCACCTACCAAGACAGAGGTGGGAGGAATAATGTAAAAAAGATCCAAAAGGATTTGTGTCGGTTTTTAAAATGTAATATACTTCTCTGCGCCAGTTTAAAAGCACAGGCTTGTTTGAACTTCCTAGGGAAGGCGGGAGCATGGGGCAGGAATTGGCAGGCTCCGATCTGGCTGCTTTTCCTTATTATGAGAAAATACACTCTGGTCTTGTGCAAGGGTATGAATTCTTCATCTCATATTGTGTTTGCACAGAAGCGTGAAATACATCCCGAGCACCGGTGCCCATCCCCAGAGCACAATGTGAGAACAACGAGGGCACTGAGAACGGGGCCGCTGCTCTTCCAGGGCCCGGGCTCCGCGCCGCATTCACCACGTCCACGGGACTGAAAGGGAAAACCCGAGGCACGTCCTTCCTCCCCAGTGCTCGGGGGCCCTGGGCTCTGAGCTGTCGTCCCTGTGGGAAGCTCCCGCCTTCCTTTCCGCAAGCGTTCCCCCCGCTGCCGCTGAATCGCCAAATAATCGGGAGACCCGTGGGAAGGGAATTAAAGGGTGGTTATCACGCTGCCGTGTTCTGCTCACTTTATTTGTTTTAAATGACCATGAAAGCGAAGGGGGGGAAAAGAAAACACACAAGTGGAAACTTAATTGAGCTGCTGAAATGTCTTTAAAGGAGCATTCTGGGCTGGATTGAGATGCCTCGGCTCCCACTGGTGGCATTTGCTCACATGAGTGGGCAGCTGATGAGGCATTTCGGGACCTCTCTCGGAGTGATCCGTGTCTCCCGCTGCGGGCTTGGAGCAGAGGATGGGCACAGACACCCAGCTCTGGGAGGTTGGGGAGACTGCGTGTCACAAAAAGGGGCAGGGTGGGAGCAGGCTGCAGGCACCCGGCATTGCTCTGGGCTACAAGGGCCTGAGTCCTTGTTTCATGGCAGGGATTTGCTACTCCAAGAGGAATATCCATGTTGGGGTACAGCTTTTCCCTCCTGGTGCCAAAGACCTTCTCCCCCACAAGTTCCACTTCTGGGCAGGAGGAAAAGGAACCCACTCCACTTATCACAGGCACTGAAGTGCAGGCGGGAGGTGACAAAACCACCTGAAACCACCAAGTGGCCTTGGTTAGATACTGTCTTGGGTTGGAGGTTTGGGAAGGGTTCCCAGAGGGGCCACAGAGCCCATGGACGATTTATGAGCAGGAGAGCACACCAAAGAGCTGGGCAGCAGCTGGTCTGGGACAGGAGCACAACCAGAGGGACAGGAGTGCCACAGGAACAGGAGGGAACTTCCCATGGAGGTTGCCAGCAGAAAAACATCAAAATGTGGGGAGAAGACTCTGGCAGAGAAGAGGGAGGAACTGTCCTGACTGACTGGCTGGAGCTGGAAAGTAGGAGAAGGAATGAAGGAAAGCCAAGATGTGGAAAGGCAGGCACCACAATTCAGCAAGAACCAAGCCACCCACACCTCAGGGAGAAGCCAGGGCGGGACCGTGTGGGAAAAGGGGGCTCAAGAGATCCAGTGTGGGAGCCCAGGGATCTGACAGGGAACCTGCTGGACCTGCTGGAGCAGCCACACTCCAGCTAATCTCCGAATGGAACAGAACTTGCCTCTGGCTTGTTACACCTCATTTTATTATGGGTCCAGTATGCACCAAAGTAAACAAAAATGGGTTCCTCTCTATTCAGTCTTCTGCTGGATCTTAAAATCTTCCAGCCTGTGGGAAACACTGTCAAAATCCCCTCAGGAAGGATCCCTGCATTTTCATGCCTGAGTTCCGAGTCCTGTGCAAATCCAAATGTTGGCAAATGGGAGGAAGGAGAGATGAGCTGGTCTGTCCTGCCGTGTGTGTCCCTCTTACACTGGCCCAGCATTGCACAAAGAAATGGATCAGCTCCTTTTCTCATCCATTTATCCAATCTCCTCCCCAGGCACAGGCTGACTCCAGCCCAGGAGCAGTTTTTGGGATGCCCTGTCTCCTGCTCAGTTCCTACTGCCCCTTTCTCCATGCCCCAGATGTTTCCTCAGGGGCCTTCCAACCCCAGGAGCTCCCAGGAGCCTGGTGCTCTGAAATCCAGGCAGGCAGCAAGGGTGAGGTGGGGGTACACATCCCACTTGGGCTGGGAAGATAATGAAAAGGGCAGCCAGGGATGGGAAGGGAGATGGAGACCTTCCTTCACACCTCCTGCTCCACTGGCTCTCACTAGGTCAGCACTTTCTGGGAATTGCTGCATTGCCAGATGTTGATTGGGCATCTGACAGGAGATGAATAAAGCCAATAAAGCTCTTATTTCTGGCTATAAAAACAATAATGAAAAGCAGACAGGGAGGGGGAGAGGCTGCCCAAGGCCTTCCCAGGCCATGCTGAGCCGAGTGCAGCAGGAACTACCTTCAGCTGCCTTCACTTCTTGTTGCCTCCTGCCTGTGTGCCATGAGAACAGCCCTGAGATGGAGCAGTTGGATGACACTGTGTACAGTCAGAATTCCTCAATTCCTGTCCAAGGGACTCCCTTTGGTTTGTTTTGCCCTGCCTGGCTCCCCAGCCACAACCCTCCTCCAGAGCCGGCTGTGCTGAGCCGACCCCACAGGGAGATCAGGGCTCTGCACACCGGGGCAGCACCGATGTCCCCGCGCAGGCCAGGTCACCTCCTTTTGATAACGACTCCTCTGCCCCCCTGAAGAGCTCCTGTTCCTGTGCCAAAGGCTGCCCAGAGGCACAGCCGTGCCCGTGCTTTCAGCTCCTGCACAGCCGTAGACCAAGGTCTGAATATCAACCATCTCCCTCATGCTCTGCTCTACCAGCCTGGGGATATTTGGCCAGTTCTGAGGAGTTCTGAGATTTTGAGATGCATTTCTGCAGAGAGGTTTGCTACACAGCTGCTGGAAGAAGAGCTGCCTTTGTCCTTCCCTCCAACAGTGACACCTCTGCTCTTGGGAAGCGCTGCAAAAAGGGCAGATCATAGAACCAGAACATCACAGAATCCCAGACTGATTTGGGTTGGACGGCTCCTTGAAGATAATTTCATTCCACCACCTGCCACGGGCAGGGACACCTTCCACTATCCCAGGGTGCTTCAAGCACCATCCAGCCTGGCCTTGGACACTTCCACAGATGGGGCAGCCACAGCTTCTCTGGGCAACCTGTGCCAGGGCCACACCACCCTCACAGGGAAGAATTTCTCCTGTATATCCCATCTAACCCTGCCCTCTGGCAGTGGGAAGCCAGATCCTATCAAAGCCTGGTGACAGCTGCTCTGGGTCTGGATTTGGAGGGTGAAGGGGATATTTATAAACAATTCCCTGAGTTTGCAGCCTCTTAACCAGGGATCTAAATGAGCTCGTGGGCTGCACTCACAACCCACCAAACCTGAGGGTTGGTGGCAAAGGTATCCTTTGTGGCAAAGGTGTCACCCTGCCACACTGGTGCCTGCACTGCCATGCTGGGAATGCTGGCACCGACCTGTGCACACCTGACTGGCTCTGGATAAGCCTGCAGATCCAGCTCACCCCATGGCAGTCAGAGCAGCACTGTCCCTGCTGGAATCCAGGTTGATGACTGAAAAGAAACCTTCAAAGTGTGCATTAACACAGTTTCGGGGGGTGGGCACCACCACAGGGACAATGTCCAGCCTGGCTGTCACACGATGGCACGAAGCAGAGTTGCAGGACTGTGGTGAGCTGCACCACCCAGGCCTGGCTCCTACTCAAAATGCCAAGAATAGAAGTTATTCCAAAGCAAAAGTGCCTCCAGGCCAGAAGCTGCTGCAATCCACATGGGAAAACCTCCTGCTGGGCCTTGGAAGGCCAAGGAGTCAATTCCTGATCCAATTGCCAGTGAGTTGCCTCAACACCACAGGACATGCTCTGGCTGCACTTGTGCAAACACCTGCACCAGCAGTGACACACACCCCCATGCCCTTAATATTTCTGTTTTCCCAGGCCTTGCCTCAGGTGCCAGCATAATGGAATGGGAAGACATATTTAAGGTGGAAAGCATTCCTGGAAATTGGCTGTTCTTCAAAGGCATATTTACTGGATGTTCCAATAGCCACAACTCAATAAACATACAGCAATAGCACAATGGCTAAAAATATCTGAGATTAAAGGAGAGTGAAACTCGCATTGCCATTTTATTCAATATTTTTATCAATGATCTAAATGACTCTGTGTAAATCCTTGTCACGGGGAAGTTTGCAGATGCCAGTGAGATTGGTGGGAGGGAAACAAGAAGCAGGACTGGACTATCAATATACCGGGACCTGACAAGAGTGAGAGCTGGCCACATGCCAGTGAAATGTGATTTAAGTCAAATGCAAGGTAAGATATCTGAAACCAGAAACACAGGTTACACTCACAGGATGCTGCCTCGGAAAGGAATTGCTTGGAAAAGGACTTGGAGGACATCAGAGATCTGCTGTAGCCCTAAAGCTGCCATAAAGGGGAGACTGTGAACCCTCGGTGTTTAGAAGGGACAATGGATGATCCCAGCAGGAAGGATTCCTTCTGGCACACAGCTCCAGGAATCTGCTGGAAGGCCATGTTCAGGCTGCGTTCCTTCATGGAGAAAGGGAACATCCAGGAACATTTCTGCAAAGCCAAACAGTGACCCTGGAGCTGGGAAACAGAAGCTGCCCAGTGTTCTCCTGAAGGAGCCCAAGGTGGTGGCTTGTCAAAAATGTGACTGACACAGGACCTGGCCACTGCTACAGGTGCTGACATGGGATGGCCATTGATGGGAAGGGCTTTTGGGAACAACGACACCACTTCCAAGACAACTGCAAATTTAACCTTGAAGTAAAACCTAACAGAAAGAGCCATGCAGGATGTCCAGCCCCAGAAGAGTTTCCCGAGGCACCAGGTGAACGGATGAGATCAGGTATTTTCCAGAAGGGGCTCTTTAACTCACCTGTGGGAGGAATTACACAGGGGGTTGGTTACACTACACGTGGCTGTCGGAATCCCTGGATTACTAGACTGCAGTCCTTGCACAAACTATTTAGAGCAGGCATCTCTTTGTGTTTGAAGGAATGGAGGAAGCACTGTGGAACGGCTCGGGCAGCCTGAAAGACTTTTCCTGGCTGCCTCGAACTCTACACGAGGGGATACTTCTGCTTAAGCTTTACATACTGTAAGTTATAGGGCTGTCTCTTCCCAAATTAAGCAAACAGAGATTCCCTCCTGCCGAGCTGAAAATCTCAGTATCAGTTTCTCCAGTCCTCACCAAATCCTCACCAGTCTGGCTCTGGAGAAAATGCATAAAGAACCCCCGTCTGCTCCGAGCTCCAGCTGGGGAGCTGCACGGATATCAGCGAGGTTTCAGGGTGTAACAGAGCAGAAACCAGCTCAGCATGCTCATCTTCTCAAGCTAAGTCTGTCCTTCTGTTTCCATAGATTAGCTCTTCCCTGCATTCCCCCTGCACAGGATGCCAGGCTGGCCACGGCAGCAGCGAGCCGCGAACAGCGGGAGGCCCCGCTTCATCCAACACCAACTCCCACATCTCCAGCACTGGCGGCTTTTGTTCTCCTGGTTCCTGTCTGATCTCTCCAGCCCTGTCTTACATTCCTCCTTCAGGGCCCCCTTCGAAAGTTACTCCACAAACAGGATCCTGCTTTTCTATTTCAAATCCAGACCTGGCATCGGAGCAAAATAAAAAGCGATCCATCATCGCACCAGCGCACAAGGGTCTTTTTTCCATCTCTCCCTTGGTTTGTGCAAGCTGAACTGTCACAATTGAAAATTCATCTGCTGGTTGGATACACAGGGAATGCATGGACTCGGGCAGTGGGGTACCAGGAGCGTATTTCCCAGATAAAAAGGTGAATGCACTGAATAAACTGATCTCACCTGTACATCTTCCTGCTAAACCAAGCTGGGAGCCTGTGTTTCAGTCACTGGGTGAATTCCACTTCTCACCGCTCTCATTTGATGCTGTGTCCCACACACAGAGCATCTCTTGGCTCCTAAATCCCATGTCATCAATGGCAACTTTTCCATTGTAGGCTGGATCCCGGGTGGAGTACCAGGTGCAAGTGTTCTCAGTGGATTCCAGTCTGCCTGGGCAGTGCCATCCCTTCCCTCGGGAGCTGCAGCGATTCCAATCATGAAACAAGCAACTTCCTGACTGCGAGCTATTGCTTCCCTGGAACAACAGCATTTAGAGAGAATGTGTTATCAAAACAATAAACCAGGCTGTGCATGTCCAGATTAACTCTCATCCGCTGTTTCCAGGAAGGAGCGGCTGCTCTCAGAGCTCCCGGCACCTCCTGAGCCTGTATCGGTGCTTGCTTTGGCTGTGGCAGGGCAGCCCCTTCGAGGGGACTCTCCTGACCTTCCCAATTACTACAGTCAAGTCCAGGCTGCACAACTGGATTCCTTTCAGCCGTGAGAGGAGCTCCAGAGACCCACAGAACCCATGGTGCCACTGAATGCTCCAAGCTGTGGGGCCAGACCACATCTATCCCAAGTAATTCCCCCTGAAGCACAGAGTGGACCAGAACTAAATGTTTCACTCCCCAGATCTGTCCCTATTGCACCTTCCTTTTCCTAGTGCAGGTGGGACCTCTAGGAAGCCTCTCTGCCCCTGCTTGTCTCCCTGCAGGACCTCATGGTGTTTCCCAGACAGTTTACACAGCCCAGTTAGCTGAATGCCCCCGCTTTCCACTCTATTCTGGCTTAGCTAAACAAGATTCCCACTAGCAGGAGATGGAAGGTGGTATGACTGGAGTTCACAGCTTAGTGACAGTTGTCCAGAGCAGCTAGACGTGGCTGCCCCATCCCTGGAAGTGTCCAAGGCCAGGTTGGATGGGGCTTGGAGCAACCTGGGATAGCAGAAGGTGTCCCTGCCCATGGCAGGGGGTGGAATGGGATGAGCTCTAAGGTCCTCCCAACCCAACCCAGTCTATGATTCCATGATTATTCTGTTGTCTGCGAGTGTAGCCTTCAGAGGTCCATTCCCTGGAAGCTTGGCTTGGACCAGCAACCCCCCCAGCTTCTCCAACTCACTGGCAGGCTCTGAATTTAAAGAAAATCCAGGGTTGAGGTTCAGGAAGGGAACCGTGCGCTCTCATGCTGGAGGCCCTGAAGGAAACAGAGGTGAATTCCCATAAAGAAATTACCAGGATCATTAAGGATTAATCATTATCTTTTCATCTGATAAGCTATTGGAGCATTAATTTCCTGTGCGTTTTCTGTGAGCTGCTGTGCGTACAACTGTGAGTGAGCTCAGCCCGTGTTCCCCGGCTGCGGTGACAGCCCGGGCAGGACGTGCTCAGCCACCAGTTATTTTCCAATTAACGTGGAGCTGTGGTGTGATGAGTAATCGTGCACACAGAGAGGGAATCTTAATTTGCCTGCCCTTAAAACAGCTTACTGGGATTTCTAATGGGTGGCAAACAATTGCAAATCCTAACCAACCAAAATAACAGGGCCCTGGCCAGTGTCAAGTCTAATTTCACTAAACACCAGTACCATTAAATTCTCTTGTGATGGTTGGTTTTGAACTGGCACTAGGAATGAGTTATTCCCACTACACAGGGATTTCAGATTTCATCTTCGCTTCTACCTTTGATTTATTGAACAGATTTATTTTCTGGGTTAGATTTTAATATTTTTGTCCTTCTGATAATGATAAGGTTTGCAGTTCAGTGTCTCAGTGGTGAAGGAATCAGGAGTGGCATCTGGGTATGCTGGAAGTGTAACTGGCCACCTTTGAACACTTCCACTGGCTCTGAAACACAGGTGTTCTCCCCCTTTGCAGAAATCTCAATTCAAAAGCATCACTCTTCTCCCAGAAATGAATTCTGCCTCGGGAGCTGATTTAAATCAGAGACCAAAATAGAGGAAAAACCACTCTCCTGTTATTTTCACTCTTCCCCTGCTCAGAATCTCATGTGACAAATCAGCCTCTACTTATAGAACATCTTCCCGAGACTGAGCGTTTTTCCTGGAAAGGCTGGAAGAGGAGGGCACATCCCACTGTCACTGGAGCAGCACAGGCATCACATCACTCCAGAAGCTGCTCCCAGTTACTTTCTATCACTGCTGGGCAGATGTTTACAGTGAGAGTGTCTTAAGGACCCAAAAAATCTAAAAAAATGAAGGAAAATTCTCTCAGTCTCCTGCTGGTGATTCCTCTGCCCCCACACTCCCAGTACAAACCTCCCAACCTTCCATCTCCACCCCAAAGACCCCAGTTTGTACCTCCAGTTCTGCAACCACCACGGACCATCCTGGTCCAATCAGGAATATGTTTTCAGCCTCCCTACATAACTTAGCAAGATTTTACTGCCAAAAAGTAATTTCTGTTCAAAGAAAGACCAGTAAGTCTTGGCTGATCCCTTTAACTCTGTATCAACTGCAAATTTAATGACCCTACATGTTGTGGTGTCACGTAAATCTTTAATAAAACTATTAAAGAGCCCCAGCAGAGGATCTGCTGCTCAGCCCCCTCCTCACCGACACTCACCCTTAGCTCCAAGCCATGGCTCTGCCTTCTTCCCAGTATTTTACCCTTTTCAATAATAGATTATTTTAACCTACATTTAGGGAGTTTGGACCATAATCCATCAGGCAAAATTTTCTTAAAGCCTTGTGGACAACCAGATAGATTTATACTATGTAGCCTGATAGTAATTTCATTAGCATAAGTGATCAAATTAGTCTGACATGATTTACCTGCAATATATCCATGCTGACTCACTCCTATTACAGTAAATTTATTCTTCCTAAGAAAAAAAATCAGCTGCAAACTAACTGTAAACGAAGATTTCAGAGGAACAACATTCTCTGGAATCTCTGCCTCCTGTTATTATTTCTGTTGGCATGGAGTGTAGGCATTTTGGGGTTGTTTGGGGAATGGGACAGACTAAAAGCAAGCCAGAGGGTACAGGAACAAGTGGAGGCACAAAAGAATCATCACTGCAGAGAGGGCAGCTACAGCCAAGGACACTTGACTCCTTTCAGAGAGAGACACACCACCAGGAATTAAGGCTGGCATGAGACACTCAAAATAGGATTTATCTGATCTAATCTTCTATGGACCCTGACAAAACACCTTGGGCAAAAGACAGGGAGGTCTCCACCTTGGAGCTTCCAACCACAGACGCACCATTGCCTTCCACCTCTAATAAAACTACCAAAAAAACCACCCCAAAAATAAAAAAGCTATTGCATGGCCAAACTATCTGTTTCTTACAGTTCCTTTCCCCACCAGGGTGGGGAATAATGTCCTTCCCTAAAGGGTTTGCCTGAATGCAGCTGCCAGACCCCAAGGAGCAGCCCCAGCTGCAGGGAGTGCTGCTGGCACAGCACACAGGCACTCACTGGGGCCTGGGTGCAATTCCAGCTCTGCTCCTGTCCTCTTGTGCCACCTTTAGGCACATCACCTTCCCCTTGGAGCTGGCTTCCCCTCCCACCTCGAGCCTGTCTTGGTTAAATCCTAAGCTCTCCAGAGGACAGCAACTCATGCATTTCCCAGACTCCACCGTGCAAAGATGTCTAAATCTACTGCCAACTCTTTTAGTTAAAGCAGAGACTTTTCTTTCATTTTGCTGTTGGCTAAAGATTCAGTTGAGATTTTCCATACAGGATTTAAAGATGGGAGAGGAGGGAGAGAGACTTTTTATATGGGCAGGTAGTGACAGGACAAGGGGCAGTGGTTTTAAACTGACAGAGGCCCTGGCACAGGTTACCAGAGAAGCTGTGGCTGCCCCATCCCTGGAAGTGTCCAAGGCCGGGTTGGATGGGGCTTGGAGCAACCTGGGATAGCGGAAGGTGTCCCTGCCCATGGCAGGGGGTAAGACCGGATGAGCTTTAATTTCCCTTCCAACCCAAACCATTCTGGGATTCCATGACTTGGGAACTCACCACATAACACCTGTAAGGTAAGTTTTGTCAGGTGAAGCATTTTGGTATCAAAGGATGCTCCTGAAGGCCCACTCCACAGGCAGCTATTGGGTAATCTGTGTTACCAATCGAATCATTAAATTCCATTTTTAATTTCAACCATGTTTTCCAAGACAATGAAGCCACATTCAACATCATGCTGAGGGCAAAGTCAGGCAAGTAGTTATTAAATGGTCACAGTTGAGAGGTAGAACAAAGGTCCAGTCATTAAAGCATCGGAAAACCAGGCCTTTTCCACTATATAATCCTCTGTCAAGCCTCCCCACTGGTTGGCACAGTAAAATAATATAGCCAGAGATGATATTTTTTTCCTCCTACATAAACTCTCATTTAGTTTCTCAGGGAAAAAAAAAAGCCTTTTCAAGCTCTTAAGTGTTTAAAGAGAAATAAAGTTAAGTGTGACAGTCACTGAGGCATTTCCAGCCTGCTGGGTTGGATCAAGGGATGAGTTGTGTCCTTGACGAAGAACAGGTACAGTGAGGATTCATCCCTGACCAGACAGCAAAATTCAGTGTAACTGAGGCTGGTCCTTAAGCACCATTGACTTCAAAAGGTTTTAAGCACATATTTAAAATTATGGGAGGCTTTGATAACTCGGGACCTTCGTCAAATCCAAGGATCTCTAGGAAAGGAGGAGATACTGTCTCCAGGCACAGGACACACATAGCACTCCATGTAACCCCTTAATTAGCACATAATCTGTGCCCTACCAGGAAATCTGAGTCTCTTCTGGATCAGCACCATCAATGCCATGACAGTGCTGCAGGAACTTTCTCTGTAATTACACAGGATCGCTGGAGCAACCACGCACTGTGTAATTAGTACCAAAATGAATTATTTGAGTAGCTTGCATTTAACAAGTAGTATTGCCATTCTGATTGCCATTCAGTGTTCAGTCACTACAAAATGAGGTTCTTCTTACACAGAAAACCAGATTTTTCCTGCTTCTAAGATGCTGCAGATTGGGGAATTTTTCCAGGCTTTTCAAACATCAAGTCCTGTGTCCTTACATAGATCTGAGGGTCAGCAGTGACAAGGGAGCTTATCAGGCAGAATGATGTCTGGAGCTGGTTCCCAGCTGGATTAAGCACTGCTGTGAATGGAGGAAATCAACCCAAAAAATAACAGGGAAAATGACAGCCTTTCTCCCGTTTGACAGAGATCTTGCTTTTCCCTCTTTTTTCCCTTGTACATGTTCATAATTTTGTAGACAGGTAATTATATGTCTGATGTAAAGACCACCCCTCCTAGTTCATGCTGCAGAGCTGGCAGAATTTAGTTGCAATTTCATCCCAGCAATCACAGATCCAGCAGAAATGCAGCTGGGATGGAGGTGGAAGAGCTCACTTCCAATGGAGGTATTCGAGTGGGAGATCTGGAATCAGACATGGAGCTGCTGCTCTTGCCTTTCCCTTCATCCTCCAAGCACAAGGGGATGCCTGAAGGAATGCAGAGCTGAGCTCAGTTCTCCCACAAGACAGGGATCCAGGCCATCCCAGCTCCCACCCGAGCAGGACTGCTCTCTCAGGAAGGTGAATTAAGTGGGGTGAACCGAGACACCTCTAAAGTCGAGCCAGGTTCCTACAGCCAGCTCAGCATTCCCAGCCCTGCCGTTCCTGGCTTTCCTGCTCTGGCCATGGCAGGGGCAGAGCCAGCCCAGCCTGCCCGGCCTCCCTGCCCAGACATGCCCTTCCTTCCCCGCAGCCCCACAGCCACATTCCCTTGGACTGAAAAACTCCAGGCAGGAATGGCTGGTAGCCATGTGGGCCAGTGAGCACATGTCACTTGGGGAGGGCAGGAGTGAGAAATACCTCGGAGTTTAGGGCATGGTAGCCCAACTTCCAGCTTCCCTTGAAGCATGGAGTGGACTCTGCTCAGGAGAGGAGCTGGTGTGGAATTCAGAATCACAGAATCACAGAACATTCTGAGTTGGAAGGGACCCACAAGGATCATCAAGTCCAACTCCAGAGTTAATGGTCCATACATGGAACAAACCCACAACTTTGGCATTATCAGCACCATGCTCCAACCAACAGAGCTCATCCCAGTGAAGAACTACATGGAATTTTCATAAGGACACTGGCCCAGAGGCTCTGCTCCGTTGTCATGAGCTGATCTGGGGGTCAGAGTGAGAGCTGCACTGCCAAGGCTGCCAAGATCAGGTGTAAATGAACAAATCAAACAACCAAAGAAAAAAGCAGGAGGGGAGGGAACAAACATTTGCTTTAACAGCAGCTTCCACTCACCTGGATCTTGTCAAAACACCTTTATCTCATCACCAGCACTGCTCAGCATCAGCATCAGCGCCGTGCCATCCTTGTAGGGCAAACAAATCTTCTCACAAGATGTGAAGATAAAAGGGAAGAGTGAAAACAGCTCCACTGGTTTTCTAGTGACAGGATGGCCAGTGGAGAAAACTGATATTCCCCATACAAAACCAAAGACTGGATAGGAAATGAGCCCTGAAATTACCATCAGACATTTCCCTGTCTAACAGACGCTTGTTCTTGAGGTCTTTAGTCATTATTATCTCAGGGTTGTGCCTGGCAGCACCTGTTTCTGACACATACACATAGAAAAGCCAGAAATTTATCCAAACTGTTCCTAAAAAGCTCCAGCCCTGGGGACTCTCCTGCTCCAGCCCAGGAGATCTGCTCACACCGTGACCGTTTGGACCACCTTCCCAGCACCTACATTGAATATCCCTTGTTGTTAAGTCCGTTCTTGCCCCCCAGTACAGATCCATCCCTCCCTCTTTGCCAGAGCATCATCACCAGGTGTCCTCTAAGTGGTCTCTTGCCCAAACACTCCCAGGGCCCTCCATCTGCTCCCCAGGCAAATGTTCCCTGGATCCATGATCACTCCGGGCTGCTGCTGATCTCTCTCCGTGTGTGCACCTCCTGTCTCCCCACTGAGGCAGGGACTTTTACAGATCTTTCAGGTGCAATTTTTATTTTATGAATAAAAGAAAAGATCTGGTCAATCAGAGACATGGCAAAAAGACACAGGAGCCCTGTCTCTGCTCAAACACACCCAAAGAGCAAAAGCCTAAATTATGCCGCGGATGAGAAGGTAAAATCGGGAGCACCACAACTAAATTGGGATGTCAGGTCACTTTAGCTCTGTCACAACTGTGCCCTGCTGGTGCTATTGAAGCCTCTCAGCTGCCCTTTAGCAGCACGTCCCTTTCTGAAGCTGCCAGGCCTTTGTTCCTCCCCAGAATAGTGTCCTGCTCATGCACACAGGGGCAGGGCAAGGTTGGACACTGTGCACTGCATTGTACTGTCAGCCTAAAGAGAAGCTGATGGGATAATAATTAATTGCAGTCTCCCTGTAATAAAAGACAAGACAAAGCCAGAGATATAAATAAAATCATCAAAGGGACTCACAGAATAGGAGCTGTGTCTGCATTTTGTGGGCAATTTACAAGCCAAAGGAAGGTTGGGAACCCAAGGACTGAAAAGCAATAAAAATCTATGGAGCCCTCACAAAACCGTGACAGCGTCTCGCTGATCTGTCTTGTTACCAGGCAGAGGTATAAATTCCCTCAACACCTCTGTTGTTTAAGGAGCTGGAAAGGGAAGGGAGAAGCACGGCTTGAAGTGGGAGTGACCCCCAGCTCACTCAGCCCCGCACAGCGGGGAGGTGCCCCGGGAAGAATAGAGGAGACAGAAGGCACCCAGCTCTGCTCGGGGGCAGCCGGCTGCCAGCAAAGCACCAGCCTGGAAACGGGGGCTGCAGAGCTCGGGGCAGCCCCGGAGCTTTAATGCAGACGTTTTTAACTCTCTTTGTGCCACGGGGGCTCCTTTCCTTATGGCCTGCACAAAAGCAAACCCTGCCTGTCCCTGCTCCCCGGCTGTCACCACCTTCCAGCTCGGGGGTAAGAAGTGGTGACGGGGCTCAAAGGGCCCCGACACTGCCCCAACCTCGAGCAGCTGCAACCTGGAGACACGGGAGGGAGGACAGAGGGGAATCCTCCCCCTGCTCCCTCCCCACAAGGCTGTGAGAGAGGAAAATGGATAGAAAAGAAGATTAATGTGAAGGGAGGGGAGGGAAAGATCCTCTGTCCCGTTTAATGCCTCATTCTCACTAAAGTCAGACAAACAGGTGCCTAAATACTCTCAAAGCCGGTGACATGACACATCCCTCTGCTCAGCAGCCTGCCCTGTTCCCCAGATCTCTCCACTTGGCCTCAAGGACAGAAGGACTGAAAGAAAATGACCAGGTGCTCTCATAAAAGGGGAAGAGGTACAGCCCTCCCAGACATCTGGGCCAAACGGCTGCTGCTCCAGGCCCCTTCTCCTGGGAAACAGGCTATTGTACATTCAGCTCATCTCCATATGGCCATGAATCCCACCACAGATAGACAGGCTTCCCTCATTCATCCCTGAAGTGGATGGGGAGGCCGGGAACAGAGGGAAAGCAAGGAGGCACACCCTCAGCCTCTATGGTAAAAGCTTCTCTTACTAAGTGGATGCATATCAGGGGCAAGCTGGAAGCACAGATCCCAAATCCCAGTCCCACAACGCAGCTTTGTTTTGTGTTTTTATTTCCTCTCACTGACTTTTAAAAATTCTCCTTTCAGAACCTTCTTCTCTGGCTAAACGAAGCCAAGGTAAAGAAACAACAACTAATTAAAACGAACTGACATTGCACAATGTCCCCCCGAAGGCAAACACGATCCTCTTCCCAAAGAACAAATAAGTCCTCAACTAAACAATGGCTTCCTTAATGGAGCCGGCAAAGTCTTTCTTCCACCCGCTACCTAAACAACAAACAAAGCACCCAGAGAGGAAAGCCACCTCCCTTTCCCTGCTCCTGCCTCGCCAGGACTTTTCACCCCAGGAGCAGCGATGCCAGTGGGGAAGGGGCTGTGCCTTGCTGGGGAGCTGCGGGGTGGTCACCAGAGAGGGACCATCCCAGGCCACCCCCTGCCTGTGCCCCGTGCAGCCCAGGCTTGTCAGGAAGGAGACACCTCTCTAGCCAGCCCCGTGGGCAGCACAGCCTGGCCAGCCCAGGAGCTCCGGCTACAGCTTCTGCCTTTGCTTCCAAGCAGGAAACGGAACCAGAGCTGGGTTGCTTGGATTTAGGGACCAAGTCCTGGATCTAAAAGAGGAGACTGAGCTGTCTGAGCTGAGGGTCAGCCACACCTCACCAGTCTGAAGCTGACCAGCTCTCTCTGTGGGCCCTTCTCCATGCACAGAAGTTGGACTTGGTTATTGTAAAGGTCTCTTCCAACCTGGACGATTCTATGATTGTGTGATGCTACCCAAGGACCTGGAGGGGCAATGGCCTGAGCAAGATCAGCAGTGCAGCATCCCCAGCTCGGCTCCAGGGAACTCAAAGTGGATCAGCCAGAGAAGTCTCCTGTCACCTGACAGGTATCCTGATAAAGCCCGTCCCTGTCCGGGCGCAGAGCCGGAGCTGATGGGTGGTGTGGGGGAGAGAAAGGCAGACTGAGAGTTAATCTGTGTCCTTGACTCCAAGCAAGTTGAGAACTGCTACAGAGAGTGGGAGAGATCTGGAAAGCACCCAAACGTTTGTGTGGCCTGCCACCAGCTTCTGCCTCTAGCTTGCAAGCAATCCTGTGGGTAGGGAGAAGGGATGCAGGCTCAGAGTGCTGCCGAGGGAAGAGCACACTGCGGGCACACGAGCAGGAAGATCAGAGCCCAGCTGCAGCTGTGCCAGCCCCGTCACTGCCCACTCCCCGGGACCTCCCTTGTGCCATCTGCCAGCCGGGGTGGCCTCTCACCGCTCCCTAATCCGGCTCAGCCAACGTGAGCCGTCTTTTTCCATACCCTACACATGCATGAGCACTTCCCTTCTGCCTCCTTGTCCCGCCGTGGGAGGGATGGATGGATTGGGAAGGCACATGAGGAATTACCAGCGCACTGCTGGTGTCCCACATTTCACATCCATGGTTTCCCAAGGTTTTAAAAGACCACAGCCCAGCTTGCTCCTCACGAGCACTTCCAACCCAGACCTCTGTCAAACATCCCTTAGCCAAAGCCATTTTTAGAGGGATTCATTTTGCGTTCTTTAGGGCAGCCTTGTCCTGCCAGATGACACAATGGAACGACAGGACACAGGGATCTTGGACCCATAAAGTCTCCAGAGGCTGCAGCTTGATGAGGAAGGTGGTAACAATCCCCATTCCATCACCCCAAGAGCTCTCAAGGCTGAATTCAGTCACCATGAAGCTCAGAAGTGGGGAGCAGCATCTGGCCAAGGTCTTTGGTGAGTGAGAGCCACCAAAATGCTGTGTGCAGCCTGCTCTGTGTGCTAGGAGGACACGGGTGTGGGGAGATGAGCCCCACAGCTCCAACAGCAGTCATTTCTCAGAGCACTCAGCCAGGAAGAGCCTCCTTGCCCAGCTGGTATGAGGTCCAGGAGCTTCTTCTGCTGTCCAGGGCATGGTCCTGGTTGTGCTCTCTGACCTGAGAATCAACACTGTCCCTGAGCTTCAAACCCAGGGCTCACCCCCAAACCCCCTCAACTCCATCCTTCCACACCAGTTCCAGTGGCCTGGATGGCCAGAAGTGCCTGCTGGGGGGGAGCATCCTGGGGCAGCTGCAGTGACCCAGGGCAGGCCCGGCAGAGCCGACTCCTGCCGGAGGTCAAATCCCAACATCGCCGGACTCGGCACCAGAGCAGCATTGTCAGCAGGGCCCTCACACTGCCCTGTGTGACTCTGCCCTGCACAGAACAGACGCACGAGCAGAGCCACTTCCCGAGCTGCAGGAGCAGCCCTGACAGCAGAGGGGCCGTGACCTTTTGCTGAAATACAGTAACTTTAAAAAATCACGTTCTGAGGATGGAACAGACGCTCATTGCTCACACTTTCAGCTGTAAGATATCCCCTTCCTACCAGCAGTCTTTTTTCAACCTGCATCCAGGCAACGGGAACTACGCTCACTGATGGAGTCGTTACTGCACACGCTGCCACAGCCAGCCCGAGATAATTCCTGCTCACGGGCAGGGAGAGGGAGAGCGGCTTGGGAACGGCTCCCGCTCAATCGTCCGGAAGGTGATTAAACACTGTGGTGCTCAGATCCGCACTGGCAGCCAGGCAGGAACAGGTCAGAGGTGACAAGAGAGGATCTCGCCATGTGAATATCGAGTTTAAAGAGGAGCATCTCCCTCTGAGCCCGTTTGCAGCCCCTTGTGCACCATGAGCAGGAGAACAGCTCAGAGCAGAGGCTGCCTGTGCTGTGCTGTCACAGCAGCACCCACAGAGGCTGGGATTTGGACCCAAGCTTAGAAACTACTCCAACCTCTGCATGGAAGGAGGGGACGGGTGCAGGCACCTCCTCTGCCCACCTCAGCATGGGTCCTGGACTATTGCTCCTTCCATCTCGGCTGGCTCACAGCCGCAGGTGGCTGATCAGCCAGGACCTTGGACCTCCTGCCTTTCCTGTTCCTGGGCCATCCTGCCTGCCATACAATTTAGCAAATGGCATGGATTCTGCAGGGTGTGAGCACACTTACACGCTAAACCAAACGCAGTTCAAGTTTTTTTATCAGGAAGTGATAACACCTGGACTTTGTGTATATTTAGACTAGTTTAGTGATTAGTAGTTAATATTCTCGGTGATAGGACGTGTGAAATGCAAGCAAAAACTGTTTTGATCTTCTGTCCTCGTGCTCCTGGATCCTGGACTCCATGGCATGAGGAACCACAAGACTACAGCCATGGTGGGTGGGTGCTCGTGTCCTGTGAAGAACATTGCTGTCTCCTCTCCATGCTCTGTCCTGTTACAGCCTGCTGGGATTGTTGGGAGGAGGCAGCTGGGTGAGAATTCGTGGATTTTAAATACAAACAGAGGTCACATCAGGGATCCTGATGGATATGACATACATACATGGGGGCCCAGCTCTCCCCAAGGGCTGGACAGGTTCTTGACCCCTGTGAGAGATTAAACACAATGATACCAGAGCTGGGGGCACTCAGGCTGCTCGGAAGAGCTGCATCCAGGGACAGGCTTGGGTTGGGCAGATGCTTCCAGCTCATGACGCTCCAAGGCACCGTTCCCTGCTCCTCTGAAGCTCCACAGGTGTCTGCAGACCCTTCAGGGGAAGGCAGAGCAGGAACAGAGCGCACAGGATGGCTGTGACCATCTAATCAAGGTGTGCTGCTAATGCTGTGAGGAAAGGAACGTTGTACCTTGCAGTTTATTTCTGCTTGGCTTTAGTCCATGCACCCCAAGAGCAAAACCAGACACCAGCAGCTCTCCCCGCTGTAGGAGTCTTGGAAGAGAGCACTCCATCCAGCTGAGCTCCTGCAGACAAACGAGGGCTGGATCAGCACTAAGCAGGTGTCTTAAAACTCCTGCTCTAAGTGAGTTTTTACAGCCCCTGAGGTGCCACAGCCTTACATGAATGTTGCACTTGACTCTGCAGGCCCTGTCCTTCACTCCCAGCCTCACGGTGCCGAGGTGAATCCTGCAGCAGCGTGCAGAAGGCACAGAGCTGTTTTCCTGAGCTCGCCCTTCCAGGCACATCAGATTCACCTGCTGCAGCCACAAGGCAGCTCAGAGGCGGCAGCAGCATCCTGAGAGGCTGTTGAGGGCAGAAGGGCAGAGCTGATAAGTCCTGAGGGGACCTGTCAGCTTAAACTTTATCTGCAGGAGACCTGCAGGCCCCGAGCTCACACTTGCGGAGCGTTGTGCTCACAGAACAGCCCCTGCAGTGCTACAGCAGTTCCTCTGTTCTTTACAAGAGTTTTCTTCCTTCACAAAGGTGATGTTTTACAGGCATTTCCTTCTCAGGATGTGTCTGCCACAGGGTGTCTGGGGGATGCAGAGCTGCTGGAGGGACTCGATGTGACTTCCTGACCGCAGTCCTGTGAACTGGGCAAGGAGAACAGCCATGCCCTGCACCTAAGGGACCTCCCACCCTGGGCTGGACAAACGTCATCATTCCAAGGCCTGGCTGCTCCATAAACCTGGTGCATGGTGATGTGACCACGTAGCCACAAGGATCAGAGCTGTGTGGAAGGCACTGGATTGCCGTCGAGGGCTGTGGGAGCACAGCTATTTGGGTCAGTCCATAAAGATTTAAACTACACTGACTGTAGGGACCCTTCTCCAGGGTTTAGGACAAACCCCTTCTCAGGGGTGAACACAGGGGTGACAGCCAGGGGCTGACTGATGGTTGCTGGCACAGCACAGGGCACAGCTCCAGCTCAGCAGGGCCGTTTGTTCTCTGACTTCATCTTCATCTTCATCCCTGAGCTGTTCTGAAGGGAAGTTTGTCCGAGACAAACGCGTCTGGCACACAATGGCAGCTTCAGAGCAAGCTGCGAGGAAGCAGATTGAGCTCTCTGTGCAAACCAACAGCAAAACCATTCCTTGGTGGCTCCTCTTGTGGGACACTTCAAAGGCACCACGCAGCCACAGCGCCGCTGCTGCCCTGGGGAAGGACTCGCTGAATACCCTCCGTGAATGAGAAGTAAAAATTAAGCAGTTCCATTTGGCACGTGCAGCCCAATAAGGATCCCCGAATGCTCAGCTTCTCATTGAACCTAAGGCAGGCTGTTAATTCGTTATTCACTTCCCAGCCTGGAAGGAAAAGCATGTTATACCCGAGGGCCAGAACTGATGAACAGAGCCATAAATCAAGCAGTTTACAAGACCAGCAATTAGGAAACAAGCCGACAGAAGGGAGAACTCTGTCAGTAATAAAGCAGACACACCACAGGATCTGCTGAGTGCTCAAAGCAACGGGGGACATGCAGTCCTTTCCCCACTCCATCCCTAATTCTTCCAATCATTTGCTGCCTTTTCCCTCTGTCTTTTACTTCCCTTTATTTCCCCCTGCCCCCGCTCTAGTTTTTCCTCTGTTCTCTTCCCCCTCTCTTCCACAAAGCCTATTCTCCCCGCGAATGCAAGAACACACCTGCTGAGCAAATGGATTTGGCAGCTGCTGCCCGGGAGCAGAGGCCCATGCTGGGTACCAGCCGCCACAGATGATGGATACGGGCAGTCCACAGGTGCAGGGTGGAATGTGGGGAGCCAGGTGCTGCTCTCCAGCCAGTGCAGGAGCCCCTGGGCAGGGGACAGCCCTGCAGGTGCCAGGATGGTGGTGCTGGGGGAGCAGGTGGCAGTGGCAGAGCTGCTCAAGCAAGGAAGGGACAGGGTGACCCTAAACCACCTCACTTGTCTTCTGCCCTATTCATCTCCTGGATCCAGCACCAGTCAGATGACTCCCTTGACTTTGACAGCAGCTTCCAACACCCTTCCAATGTCTCCTGCTCAATTCCTACTTCCCTCTCCTTAGACATCACTCCAAACCATCTCCTGGAGTGGGGTCACTGGGTGGCCAAGGGGGTTTAGATGCACTGTTGGTCCTGGTCCCAGAGGCAGCTCTGCACCACCTTGCCCCCACAGATGCCCCCAGAGAAGGGAGGCAGTGCTCGAGCAGCTGTTCCCACACGCAGCACAGGCACACATGAAATCCCAGGGCAGGACACGAGGATTGAACCTCCTCTCACATCTCCCCCTGCTCCACACCCTGCCACAGCTCCAGGACATCACAGATTTGGGAAATCACGGCCAGACATGAAAGATTTTGTCTGCATTAGCCTTTGGCACCAGTCTCCCTGCCACAAGAAGAACATGGCTATTTATGAGCCTCCTTTTGTCCAAGAAGGAGGGAGACCAGACACTCCTCCAATCATCTCAAGACTGAATGGATCAAGTTATGCCAAGAATTCAGTGTGTGATGTTCCAGTACAGCTTGGAGGAACCTTATGTGAGAATTTCTCGCTACCTTGGAATGAGCATCCCAGCTGTCTGCGGGTGATCTTCAGCGGAAAGGCCAAAGATTTGTCTGGAAGAGTTGCTGGTCCACGAGAGAAGGAAACATCTCCTCTAACCTTGAGCACAGAGAGATTAATAGTGCGCCTCCCCCAGCGCCAGGGCTGGGAGGCTTTGATGAGCTCCTTGGCAAGTGCCCTAGGAAGAGGCTGCAATGGAAAGTTAAGTAATTAGGTCACTGCAGAGCACAAGGAAACAAAGTAGAAATCTTTTCTGATTCTGGAGAAGGAGCAAGCGGCTGCATTGCTGGAAACAGGATGCATCAAGCACCACGAGGAGTTGGGTTTCAAGGTCTTGGGAAAAGCAAATCCCAGACACAAGGCCATGGCAACAGAGCACACTCAGCAGCTGGACTCCTTGGGACAAGATGGGAGATCCTCTTCTCAGGAAGGTTTTTCCCACTCAGATCTTGGCAAACCACTGTGAACATTTACATTTTCCTTATCCAAGCTCTCTCTCATGCCAGCCAGCCATGGATTTCACTCCCAGAACAGCTGGGCAGTTTCTGAACTACCACGACTCACCCCAAATGTGCTTGGATGTTTGACAACAGGAAAGATTCCAACAGACCTGAGTGGGGCTTGCCTCAGGTACCCTAATCCATGATGGTGCAGTCCCCGGGATTCCCAGAGCCACGCAGGGAGCACCCATCATGAAGCTGTGCTGCTCTTCAGCACCTCTGAGCACGGAGCCCACAAAGATGTCACCAGCGGTCTCCTGCTGCACCATCCCAAGTCTCTCAGCTGTCCGTGGTGCAGAGTAAGGAAGAACACGAGGGAATAGCAACTGCTGGCACCTTGGGTCATGGGTTTGTTCTCCCAGAAGTGTCACGGAGGCTTTCCATGGCATCAGGTGGGCTTTTGAGTGGCACTTGCAGGGAATTCCAGCCGCCCGGCTTTGCCCTGCTCTGGGAAGGTCAGAGCTCCACAATGAGCCATATGCTCAGCCTTGGCTTCCCTCAGTGCCAGGACATGTCTGTGAGGAAAGAAGCCAGAGGGAACGTTAACGGATCGCCACTGAAACGGAGCCTCTCCTTGGCTCCCACCCCAGTTAACCACGGAGAGGCGGCGCCGAAGGGCCCTGCCTTGCCAATAAAGACTGGGGGTGGTAATTAATTAGTGGCCTATTGGGATCCCAGCACCTCTCGCCCACAGCCCAGCTCCACGGATTGATACAAAGGGGATTTACTGGAAACACAGCAATTTCCCCATTATGGCCTTGAGCTAAATAGAACTGGGTTTTGAAGGAACCTCATTTACAGCCCTGTCCCATGACTGATGCTTGGCACCTCACCCTGTGGGTACAGGGAGGAGATTGGAAAAGAACCAGCCTGTGGAATGCAGGAATGAGAGAGAGAGCCTGAACTGATTTGGTGAGCTATTTATGTTCTCCATCTTCCCTGCATAAATAGTCAGCAAGAGCAGAAGAACACCACAATCCTTTCCCACAGTAGGAAGCTGGACGTGAAGCTCTATTGGCCAAATCTTCCCTCTTGGACTGGGTGAGCAGGACCATGTGATCCACAAGACTAACTTCACAGAATCATGGAATATCCTGAGCTGGAAGGGACCCACAAGGATCAGAGTCCAACTCCTGGCCCTGCTCAGGGCCTGTGTCCTGAGAGCGTTGTCCAAACACTCCTGGAGCTCTGGCAGCCTTGGGGCTGTGCCCATTCCCTAGGGAGCCTGTTCAGTCACCAACCACCCTCTGGGGAAGAACCTTTTCCTGATACCCAACCTAAACCTCCCCTGACACAGCCCCAGCCGTTCCCTCGGGTATGCGAGTGAACTGTGCGGGGTAGTCTGGGATGCTGCTGCTCCCATTTCACTGCAACCCCCGGATGCAGCCCCCTCCCAGATGCTGCTGGCCATCCTCTGCCCAAACTTGCAGTTGTTCTCCCTTCCTAATAATCTCTCTGGCTTATGAACCTCTTGTTTTACTTCTCTTCATCTTCTTTATTGAAGCTGGAGCCTTTCCAGCTCCCTCTCCCAGCTTGGTGTCCCGGTCCCTTGCAGCCCTGCTCAAGGAGGACGTGTGCCGTGCTGCTCTTATCCATCCATCCCAAGTCACAGCATCATCCCAACGCCAGCAACTTCACGTCGGCCTCTCTCCCAGGTGACATCCACACCGGGAGCTATTGTAACCTCTGCTTTCAGAGTCCTCTCATAGTCCTTGTCCAAATAAACTCATCTTGAAAAGATCAGGATTTTCCTCTCCAACAGACACTGTTTTCACTCCTCTCAGTCGACCCTCATTTTTTCACATAAAGCTGTCAGTTCCATGAAAATGTCAGCTCAAGGCTCAGCAACCATCAAGAAACAGATCAAGTGGAATGAATCATTTGGAAAGCAAAAAACAGAACAGAAGAGAAAAATCTATGATTCATCCACACCTTGGATACTGCGGGCACTCGTGGTCCCTTCATCTCCAAAGGGGATATCAGAACTGAAGCAGATTCTGAAAAGAGCACAACAGATGGTCATAGACACACAGCATAATTAAAAGCACAATTACTGAGGCACAATGAAGTAGGCTCAGACTCGTTAGTGTGCAAGAGAAAAGGCTCATGGGGAAAAAGTCAGGGTGTGAAGTCATTATTGCTGTGCAGGGGGCTTGGCTCCTCACTTCCTCCTCCAAGCCAACAGCTCAGGGCCGTGGATGAAGCTCGAGGGAGGCATCCCAGGAGGTGCAGCCCCCCACCCCCAAGACCAGGGAATCCATCCTCTCCTTCTGCTCCTGAAGCTGGCACAGGGTCTTTGCTTCAAGGGTCTCAGGAACAGAGAGCCAACCAAATTCACCTCTACAATTCCCATTATCTCCTTACTATCAGCCAAACATTCTCTCTTTTCTCTGTCATATTAGGAAAAAAGCCCATCCCAGTGTTCTCGGGAGTAAGTTAATTATACCAGTGCTGAAGGCCTTTCCTTGCCTCCCCATCTGTCATCTTTCATTCATTATGAAGGAATGAGCCCCCACCTTCTATCAGCTCATAGCACCAGGCCACCCACCAGATTTCCAAGGAAGCACTGTCGTGCTTTTCTTTATTCATGCTTCTAGCAGGGAAAAACACCCACAAAACTCCTCACTTGTCTTCAAAACCTACTTTTGCTGTGATTTTACAGCAAGTTTGCCAGCACAGCACCAGGATCACAGTCAGGATCCCTTCACTGCTCCTCTGTTCACCTCCACCAGTCTCACACTTCAGCAGGAGCTCTCTGGGACAAGCCTCCTCCTTTTCCCTGGTACATGTACAATTCCAATTCCACAAAGCTTCATTTTGCAGCTCTCATGCTGAGGGGCTACCACAGGAGCTCCCCCATCTGCATCACTGGTTCAACATCTTCCTCTTCTGTTCCATTTCTTCCTCTAAAGGACCACAGGAGGGACATTCAGGCCCCTTGCTATACTGGTGCCACTCTCTTTCTAGACTGGTTGAGCTGGGCCAGGACATGCAGTGGTGTAAGCTGGCCCCAAGTCCTCTGTCATTAATGGTCTGTTTGGAAGGAAAGGTCTTGGAGCCAGATTTGTGTGTGGAATTAGTTGGAATCCCATCAAAAGCCTGCAACACTTCATCTCTTCAGCAAAACATTTGAGATGCCGCACATGTATTTACTGTGATGTTCCAGTTTTAAAGTGCCTTCAAACTGCCCTAGATACACACTGGGATGGGAGCTGGCATCGTCCTTTCCGCACTTGGAAAAGTCCACGAGGAGGCTGGAGGAGCTCTAGGAGCACAGGGGAAGCCTGGTGGGTGTTAAGTCAGTGATAAACCTGCTTTGAAAGCAGAACCTCTGCTAGCACAGAAAAGGGCCAAGATTTTGGAAAAGATTTCACACTCAGTACTGAGCACTCTGCGCCAGGAAAACCCAATTATCCGGGACAGGGGCCCAGAGAGGCAGAACAATCCCTGTCCTTGAAGACACACAAAAGCTGACTGGATGATGTCCAGACCAACCGGACCTCACTTTGAAGCTGGCTCTGGAGACTCCCTGAGGCTCCTTTCACCCCATTATCCTCTGACTGGAGGGCTACACATCCCTGACACCGCAGGCAGAGTCTCAGTGGCACAGGGAACAGCAGTGCCCTTCCGGCCAGGCCTGGAGCACTCCCTGGAGCTCAGCTCTCCTCCTTGGCTCCCTGGCATGAGATCCCCACAGCACAGACCTGTCTGGCCCAGTCCCTGAGCTGGGGGCCTTTTTCATACAGAAGAATGGCTCCTGTCTTGACAGCACTCCCACAGTCTTGCAGATAAGCCAGAGGGTGCCCCTGGAAAAACAATCTGCAGGAAAGCTGAAGTGTCGGAGTAAAAGGCTGGCTGGTTTGCATTTGAATTTTAGTAAAAATGCACTTAGATCAATGCTTGGCTGCAGAAAACCCTTCCAGGTTTGAAAGCAGTTCCTAAGAGCCTTGCTAAAGCAGTTCTTGGCAGCGGGGTGGTGTCTGCAGGAGAAATACCAGTTCCCACTGACGGACACGGAGAGGATGGGAACTGCCCCTCCCTCACACCCAGAGACACCTCAGGACTGGCATCCTATAAGGAGGGATTTTACACCCTCACTTGGAGATCATCATGGAAAAGAAGGGGTTATAAAGCCACTTTGCAACTTGGAACATCACAGTAAATAAATGTGCAGCATCTCCGATGTTTTGCTGAAGAGATGAAGTGTTGCAGGCTTTTGATGGGATTCCAACTAATTCCACATACAAATCTGGCTCCAAGGCCTTTCCTTCCAAGCAGACTGTTACTAAGCCCTTCCACCAAAGGCTAAATGCAGTGACTGACTGCATTCCTCTTGGCCAGGACTTTCTCTGGCCAATTCTCCCTTGTTGCAAATCTCGTTCCTCCCTAAGAGTGCAGCACAAGGAGAGAGAGGACCAGGCTGCAGGATATGGGTTGAAGGACGTTGGGGTTTGCTGCTTGCAAATGTTTTCAGGGACCTGTTTTGAACTGAGATCATTTGGATTTGCTTGGACATTTCTGTCCCCACACCCTCAGAGTGCAGCAGCACAGGGGAGGGTAGTTCTGCCAGTCCTGAAGTCCTTGTTCTGGGGTATGTATTCCAGGACTGGCACGAAAATAGGGAGGAGCAGAGGCAGCATCACAAGGGGAAACATCAGAGAGTTCCCTTGGAATAATCCCTTCCATGGAGAGGGGTTCAAGCAACCATAGGCTCTTCCACATTACACCTTCCAAATCCCCAGGATCAGTCAGAAAGAGGCTGAGTTGTTGTTTCCACAGCCTGACTCTGGAAACTACACCCAGTAACATTTTCAGAGATGGGTTCAGCCCTGGCCCTGCCCCCGTTCCCCACACATGCAATAAGGGGTGTGCTGGCAGCCCGGAGAATCCCCCATGGCATGTTCAGCCGTGGCTGGTGTCCTTTAAAATAATCAGTGCATCCTCCAAAACACTGCCTGCATTCCCTGCTCCTGAAAACTGCTGTCTGGAAGTGCTAATGTGCTGTTAGACTCTGTGTGATGATTATAGATGATAAACATAATTATTTTGGGTCCTGATTGCCTCTGCTGTCTCCATTCTGTTGCTGATGTGTAAAGCAATCTCAGTGTTATCAGTTTTATGGGCAGAGTGTGGAGATACAGATTTATTCCTGAAGGAACAGCCAAACCTTCAGGGAACGACCCCCCCGAGGCACAGAGCTGTGCTGTGACAGATTCCTCCCTCTCGGAACGTGGAGTCTTTAAGATGCACCTGAACACTGCCCAAGCCAGGGCAGAGAGTGATGGAGGTGGGTTTCCTCATCCCGCTGTAAACCCCAAGGGGAGGAAAGTGCTGGTGACAGAGTGGGAGTGATTTGACTAACCTCTGCTCAAGCAGTGCTGCCAGGCAGCTACCACAGAACCCAGGATTTCAGGAAGATGAAGATAATCAAGTCTCCTGAAGCAGCACAATGGCCCATTCAAGCGGGGGGTACCTTGTGTGAAGCTGGGGGGTGGGGGAACCCTTCACAGATGCCTCAGGTTGGGATCCAGAGCACAAACCTCTGACTTTTGTTTTAAAACCCTGACTAATCCATCATCCAAAAGAGTGCAGTTGCTTCCCAGACATGGGAATAAAGACAACACTGCTAAGCCCCATGGGGAGGATGTCATTGTCCCCTATAGAAGAGGGTGAGAGACAGGAGGCACACACTGTGACACCTGTAGGGATCTGCACAGGAGAAACAACCAAAGGAAGGCCCACTCCTCGTGTTCCACCATCTTTTCTCTACTGTTGTGTTGTCCTGTTTGTAGCCTTGGGCTGTGAACTCCCTTTTCTACAATCCCTGCCCCATCCTGAGAGAGATGGAAGTGGCAAGGTTTGAACAGCCTGCACGGCATCGTAAACTTCCCTGCCAGTGCAGGAGGAGGGGGTTACTGGGAGAAGGCTGAGGGGCAGAAGGAGCAGTGGGATTGACAGATTTTAGGCTCCCCAAGCAGCCCTGTTTCCCTCCACGCTAACCCCATCGTGACCTGGCTCCACGGAGACAGCCACTGCCTGGAAAACAACCCGCTCTTTAAGTTTGATTATTAAATAAATAAATCCATCCAGCTATCACGAGGCCCTGCAGCCAAAGCAGCCAAGGAAAGGACCGGAGAGGCCAGAAAAGCATCAGTGGGAGCAGGTAACCAGAGCTGTGTTTAGCACAGAGCAGAGACAAGGCTCCTCACACGAGAGGCTGCGGCCCCACAAACACCCCCCTAGCCTGGCTGGGCTGGGCAGGGTATTTACACGTACAGGCAGGGCGACGCCGAGCCCTGGCTGCTCAACAATCGACTTTTCTTCTCTGCAGACCAGCAAAGCCAAGGTTTCAGTAAACACACAACCCCAAAAATGCGCCTGCAGATTGGGTAGAGCAGAGCCTGCGTTCTCCCTGCCAAACTACAAAGCTGCTCTCCTGTGTGTGGTTTCACGGTGAGGTTTCTGTGGGGAGGAAGTGTTTCCAGTGGTCAGGGCAGGGAACGGGGATCAGGAGACCTGGATCCCATCCCTGGCTCTAGGAATCTGGAAAGCTCTGACTGCAGGAAATCACACACTGGCAGGAGCCACTCTCCCTCTGCCCATCCCTCCTTGTTGAGGCCCAAATCGCTGCTCGGAGGAGGAGGAGGCTGATAACACTCCCTGACCTTGCAGGGGCATTGCGGCGCTGGGTGATTGATGCCTGAAAGGCTGTCAGAGCTCTCCGGATGAAAATCTCTCTGGAAAGCACTGGGAGACGTGCACATACGGGTGGAGACACGTGAGAGGGAGACAGGCAACTCACACACACTCTGCTCCCCTCCCTGCCTGCAAAGCCCCACCCAGACTGGCTGGTCCCGCTACTCCTGCACTTAAATATTTACAAGATGGGCCTGCAGAAAACTTGGGGTTTAAAGCAGAGCAGCCAACACTCAGCTCAAAGCTGCCCTCACAAACCCAACCTGCTGCTCTGGCTGCCCAGGCTCAGCCCCAGCTCCCTGCTTTTACTCACAAAACCAGGCCAGTGTGAAGCCTGAGCCCACGGCAGACACAGCCCAGCCCTACTCACTTCAGCCAGGCTGGAACCTCCGACCTCCCCTGGCCCTTGGCACGGTTCCCTCTTCCTTTCACCCTCCATGTCATTGCCATGCTGCTCACCTGTCTTTCAGCTCATTAATAAACACACTACAGCAGGCTGGACCCAGCCCTGATCCCTGGGGCTTGCCTTTGGATAAACAGCTCCTTGAGCAGCTCCCATCACCTCTTCCACAGGAAGGACCTTGCTTGGAGGTGTGCAGAGCTCTTCGAAGAATTCCTCGGCCCTGTGGGGAGAACCCACCAACCGCACCAACAGTCTCTAGAACAAATAAAAAAGGAAGCAGGAAGGAACATCACACTCCACAGGATGGCTCTGTCTTGAGCAGCCATGCTGGGTTTGGCTGGTTACAGTATTTTATCCAACTTTTGGGCTCCCTTCCTGTCCTAAATGGATCTGGACACTGTTGACTTTTCTGAATCTTCTCTTACCTTGCTGGCTGTGTTTCAGAAATAGGTGGCACAAGTCAATCACAGAGGACCAGTTTAAAAGATTGTAAGCTACTTCCCTCAAGTGGAGGGAATAAAAATCACTCAGCTGTGTGTCACAGGCCGTGTGTGTACCTCAGGTAGGAGGAAGATAATGAGAGACGGACACCTACACGAGATAGGACCTACCAACCTGTTTGAAAGGTGGCAGGAGCAGAGAAACATTACCAGTGACAGTGCAGAATAAACTTTCCCACTGCACAGACTTCAGGGCACACAGGGCACCCTTTGTGTCAGATCCCAAAGGGTCAGGTGCTCTGAGAGCCCAGCAAGTTTATGGACAGCTCATCTACATCCATGCCCATGTTCTGGGAACAGGCTGAATGCAAGCTGAGATGAGTGACAAGTGCTCCTACACAGCACTTCAGCACAAATGGAAGAGACTGCTCAGAAGCAGCTTGAGGGGTGAAAGAGCTGAGTCCTGTGGAGCAAAGCTCTCCTGCCTCCTGGAGCTGGGGCTGCAAGGGAGGGATGGGAAGGAGGGAGCCAGGCCCAGCTGCAGAGAACTGCCAGAGCTGGGTGGAGGGACCTGCACTCACCCCGAGGCTCCTGTCTCATCTCGTGGTCGCTGTTTTCCTCAGAGCAGCCACTGAAACATGAACAAAGAATTCCCATTTCACTGTAGTTTCACAGTTGTGGAGAGAGCAGCCCAGCCCCAGCCTCTTCCCTGTGCTCCAAGCAGGAGGACGTCTCATCTCCCAGAAATGGAAAGAGATAAGAGGGGCTTAGCACAAGGCAGGATTTGTCTCTGATCAGTCCAACAAAGGGACACACAACCCGTTTATTACTGGAAATTAATTGTGCCATCAAGGCAGATGCCTGCAATTACTTCTGTTAAATATTATCTTTCATTAACTGTAAAATATATAATTAATAAACTTGCCCCCTCATTTTGGTTAAGTTTCACTGCAAAGACCTTATTACTGAAATAAATCTTCCTAGCAGCACACGTCGACAGAACAGAGGAAGGTGCACGCCTCTTGCACGGGATGATTTCCTTGTGGGAAGTGGAATTAGGAGGGAGGAATAATCACCTCTCTTCGTGCCTAGGACTGGAGAGACACCCCACTCTGCCACCAGTTGTTTCAGCTCGTGCTGCTTGGAAGCAGGCACGGAGAATCTGCTTTGGCTGGCAGGGATGGCTCGCTCCGAAAGCTGTCAGGCAGATGCACGCTCGTCTTTCAAGCCTGGAGAAACAAAAAATAAATTTCTTTTTTTGATTTACAGTCCATTAAAGAAGTTTTCTGACTATAAAGCTGCTCAGAAAGACCTTGGTGGTTAGGCTGGTTCTTTTATAAGCCCCGTGCTCCTCCAGCTCTCAGTGCTGTGCTAGAGCTGCATGACTGATTTGCTTCCCACATACATCAGAACTGTTTGGATTCGGGGAGGTTTGGGGACGGCTCTTAAACCATCCCAATTAGAAACACTTCAAAAACATTGCTGAAATTTGACTCCAAGCATAAAATTCCCCTTGGATTTTGTCTCCACTTGTGATCTTCACCTCAAGTTTGTTGATTGCCAGATCAACCAGGGGTAATTAAAATATTTCCAAAGGCTGTTCTGGGCAACACTTTTTGCCTTGCTGCAGGTGATAAATGTTTGTGGTTTGCCCGAGGCTGATGTTCCCTCCTGCCTGAGCTGAGCATGCCAAACCAAGAGGAATGCCTGCTCCATCACCATCCTCTCTGCCTGGGGAAGGGGCCACAGGGACCCAGAGATGTCTGGCAGAAGGGAGGAGTGTACAAGCACAGAGATATAACTCCTGGATATAGATGAGACATAAAGAGGCACACAGGAGGAGAAGGGCTGTATGGATTTTAAGGAGAGCCTATGATTTCCCTGCTTTTGGAGGTGCCTGGACGGCCCCAGCAGAGCCAAGAGGTTGCAGAGCCATTCCCTCACAGCCTGGCAGTGCCAGTGCAGATGAGTTTACAGAAACACAGAACCACAGAACCACTGAGGCTGGGAAAGACCTCTGGAATCACCAAGTCCAACCCTCTACCCAGCACCACCACCGCAGTCACCACCAAACCACGTCCTCAAGTGCCACATGCACGTCTGTTTTGAATGCTTCCAGGGATGGTGACTCCACCACTTCCCTGAACAGCCTATTCCAATGCCTGACCACCCCTTCTGTGGAGAAATTTTTCCTAATATTGAATATAAACTTTCCCTGGCACAACTTTCCCTTCAAAGCCCTGGTTTGGTCCCATTTTGGGCTATTTCACAGAATCATCCAGGAGAAAAAGCCCTCCAAGACCATCGAGTCCAAGCTGTTACCGATCCCCACCTTGTCACCCAGCCCAGAGCACTGAGTGCCACGTCCCATCATTCCTTGGACACCTCCAGGGATGGGGACTCCATCACCTCCCTGGGCAGCCCCTTCCAGTGTCTGATCATTCTTTTCATGAAGAAATTGCTCCTGATGTCCAACTTGAAGTCCCCTGGCACATCTTGAGGCCATTTTCTCTCATCCTTAGTAGGGAAGGAGAAGGGTTCTCACCTTAACCACTGTACCAAGGTTTTGGCAAAGAGCTGAGCTTGGGGAGACAGAGGATGTCAGCTCCTGGCCACCTGCTACCACTTTGTCACCCCATTTTGCTGTTGTGGGCAGACTAAAAAGGGCTGTGTGGGTTGTGAGTGCTGGAAATGGACAAACCCTGACTTGGAGCAGGTCCTGTCTCAAAAAACCATACTAGAGACCCTCACCCTGCTACAGCCCTGAGCCTAAAGAAAGGGCTCCATTCTCCACTTCATTTAACTACCACTTAAAAATGGTGTTGGACAAATGTTAAAACAGCCAACCAATTTGATTACACAAAAATTTTAGAGTCAGCAAATTATCTAGTGAAATGATGCATACAGAAATGTTAATTCAACAGCAACCAAAACCTTCCACATTCCTTAACATTGAAAAATGATAATTCTACACAAAGAGAAGAGAGGGCTGAGCATACTGTCCTTGCTGGAGGAATTGTAGGAATATTCTAGCTTTCTACACTGTACCCTATATGTAGTGACATAAATAGCAAGGACTGAGGGAGAGTATAGAAGTGGGTTTGGGCTGGAAGCTCTGATATTTGCCCTGGCTTTGCTGGGGGAGAGGCTCCTATATCAGCCCATTCCCACCATGTGCCTCTCTGCAGAATGTTTCTGTATAAAAGTCGAATTTTCCTGTTCTGTACAAAAGCATAATGATACTTCACTGTGTGACACACACACACTCCCACCCTCGGGTGTGAGGGCCCCCATCGTGCATACGCCCGGCTCTGCCCACTCCCAGGCGTTTCATTCCTCAGGATCCCTGCCGGGTCAGACCAGGAGCACTGGAAAGGGAGAATGGAAGAGTTAAGCAACTTAACTCTCTGGCTGTCGGGCCGCAGAAGGGGAGGGAGGAGGGAGGCAAAGCATCTGGCTTCCCTGCTTCCCTAACAGCCTGGCGGGAAGGCTGCTGTCAATTCCGCCTTCTGCCTTGTTGGAAGAAAGTAGAAGTGACAAGAGGCCCTCCAGGCAGGCAGCCAGGAACCAGAAATTCAATTGAGCTACCTCCTGAAACTGGACCTTTTTTTGGAGACCCTTTCCCTGAAATTGTTTTGACTTAAAAAAAAAAGACTGTCATCGCAGTTCAGGGCCAATTCATCACCCCTGGTCTCCTGGCTCTCCTTGCCTCCATGCAAGCGGATTTGCACAAAAGGATTTCCATTTTCTGGACTGCTCTACAAGCAGCCTCACCCACAATAAATACACAGACACATAAATATGCACACACACACACAAACACGGTTATTTATAGGTACAGGCTCTGCCACAGACAGACGCACGCCCGGGTGTGTTCCTGTGCTGTGTAACACGAGGGCTGCGAGTGCTACGGCAGCTGAATTTACCCCACACTCCCAGCGCAGGAAGCAGAGCGTGGGCCATACGGTCTGTCCCAGGGGCTTAGACCAACTGGTTATTGGCTGGTGCTGTTGTTCCTCTAACAAGCCCCTGGATATATGGCAGGGGCTGCAGAGAAATGCAGCTGGAGGAGCCTCTCCCTGTCAGCAGCAATCTGTCACTGCGCGGCTCGCACCCGCCTCGTGCGGCACAAAAGCTGCGGAGCTGCACGCCGGTGTCAGCACAAAGGTCGGGCTGCAGGTAGGCTGGGGGGGGTCTTCATTTCTGGGAACATGCAGCCAGCTTGAGGCACCGTCTGGATGCTGCAGCAGGAATTTCAGCCTCACAGATGCCTGGCTATAATTTAAAACGAGGCAGCATTTCCATTACAAACCCCATTTTTCCCCATGGATTTATACCTCAGCTATTCAGCTCCACTTCGGGGTGGACCTTCTTCATATTTTTCCTGCACAGCGTTTAAATCCAGCTCAGCCTCTGTTGGTTGTGAGATGGAGAAGGAAATTACGTATGCACACAAACACTCACAAGCACACACAAAAAGCTTACACAAACATATGCCCGCAGAGAGATCTGTCACAAAAAAACAGGCAAGCCAATGCAAATAAGCTCGATTTTAAGAGTGAATTAATTTGACTTGATTATTCTAAATTATTAACAAGTTCTAGCAACCTTAGAATGCAATAACTGCACTCAGGCTTTCATCTCGGTTAAGCGGAAACAGATAACTTACACTGATACAGACAATATCAGTATAAATCCATGACAGCAAAGTTGGAGGCAGAAACCCGACCCACTCGGAGCCCCTCTCCTTGTAGCAGTGTGTTAACAACTCCTGGATGCTTCCCCTCCCCTGAAATATTCCAGTGCTATGAATCACCCCTGACAGAGCCAGAACCCCCCTGTTTTCCTGGCTGCCAGGTGAAACCTGACCTGCACAACACTCCTGTCTGTTTATTACTTGCTCTGCCTTAGAAAGCCCATTTTGTTGGAGCTTTTTTTAACTCTTTATCGATTCTGCTTTGATGTAGTCCAATAAAGCACATTGACAGAAGCAATTTATGTTGGCCAGTGCCTCCAGTTCCAAGAAGGCCTTCCTGGCATATGAAGACGGGTTAAACACCACCCAGGTTATCTGGTTATCCCAGCTTACCAGGTTCATTCAAACCATGTCCATGACTGAGATGAAGAACAACCTCCTGTTTCTCCCACTCCCAGGCAGAAATAGGTATGATTCTCTCTAGGATCACTTCCTCACACCACACAGGAACATTGGGAAATGTGACAAGGATTTTCCCACTCTTAGGAAGAAAAAGCTGCAAGTGGCCACTGAAAGGAGATGAGCATTTCCTCAATTCTGATGGCACAGAAACCAATCCTGTGGCACCAGAGCTGGCACTGGCACCAGCAAGGCTCAAGCACCTGGGAATTATAAGATGTTCCTATTCACATCTCTGCACAGGAGTCTAAATGACAATTATTCCAGTGCCACAAAAATCTTAGGCAGCTAGGGATACCATGGATTTATCCTATCAGCTGGAGACATTGCTGGTCATACATGATATGCTGTATTCCCTCTTCCTTCCCTGGTTTCCCACCCACACCTTCCCCCTGAGGCTGGGGAAGCACTGACCAAGAGCATCACTCAGGGAAGACATTTAGTAGGTGTTTAGGTGGCTCCCAAGTGCAACCTAATAGTTTCCTTGCCTCTTGCTAAGAGGGCAAAGGAGGAGAGCTGAGAGCTGCCGGGATTGGAAAACGGAGCTCAGTTTAGCCACAGGGCAGTTTAAAGTGCCTGGTGCATTTTTCATCTAAGTACAGCAAATCCCCTCACTAAGAGCCAGCCCAGGTGGCCATAACTCCTGGAATGCTAACTGGGAAGCAGCAGCAGGTATTGGAGAGGCCGTGCAGCAGGCAGAGCAGGGAGCAGCTGGAGAGGGACAGTGTCCTTCCAGGGAGGAGATGCCACCTGTCAGCGGCACCCGCAGCTCCGGAGGCATCTGACCATGCTGGATTCCCATTCATCCGAAGCTTCCCGCAGTCACCAAGCATGGATAGAGTTTCACTCCTCACCAGCTGGAGCCCCAGGAAAGGGGAAGTCTCTCCAGAGGAGGGGGGGATCAGAGAAGCTGCAGTCCTGACAGAGAAGAGGGGGCCATCAGACACCTCCTGTGCCAACGGGAGCCTTGGGTGCTGAAAATGCAGCTCAGCACTTACCAAAGGAAAAGAATATAAAGAAAACGTGGCCTTTAAACCCACCTGGACCTGCTGCCTCTGTGCCACGTTCCCGGGGAGCCCCTGCTGCAAGAAGGGGCAGTGGGGATCAAGGCACATTAATTTGCCATGAGGCCATGGGCACCTAACTTAGGGCTCTTCATTTACTAGAAGAAGAGCTGAAAAGCCTCCCACGTCCTCACAGAGAGTCCTGCCCAGCACCAGCAGGAGGAGGGGTTCCTCCGCCATCCACGGGCAGCTGGCAGCGCCCAGGGCTGAGGACGGATGGTTGAGTGTGGCAGACAGGCTGCAGCACAGGCGGACGGCGTGCCAGGAACAGGGACAGGAGCTGCAGCAGCCCTGGGTGAGCCGTGATGGACACGGGAGTCTGCGCTGCCTCAGCCTGTGCCCCCAGCACGTGGCTCCCTCCGGATCCCCCACAGCTCCCATATGGCAGCTCCCGAGTGCTCCGGACCACCGGGCCCCATCAGGACAAACACCCGGCGCTCGCTGGCACCTCAGCCAGGAGTGATGAAGCTGTCACTCGCTCAGGCTGTCTCAGACACTGCCAGCCAGCCTCAGAGCACCGCCTGCTCTCACCTGATTGGCATTTTTCGATGCTATTACTGAGAGGCATTTTTGGAGCTTTGAGACCTGCCGAGAATGAGGCCAAATTCCCGGCCTTTCTGCTTCCCTACTTCTGCCCTGCTTTCTCTTTTCTGGAAAGTTTTCCCGTGCTAAGTATAGTTCCTAACAGGTGCATGACCAGAGGGGACTGTCAGGGATGCAGCTGTCCCCACAGAGGCCTGGATCCATCTCCATCTGTCTCACTGGAGCTGTCCATGCTGCCCAGCCGAGCTCTTCGGACACGGGATGGGGGAGCAGCAGAGATGCAGGCAGGAAATACACGAACACACACTCAGAGGGAAGATGATTATTCCAAGGAATGCCACAGACAAAGCCTCTGACATCAAACTAATGCATCCTTTGAGGCTTTAAAGACCCCTTGGCACACACGGGCAGGCTGCCAGCTAACTCATCTCTTCCTTGCCATGCCACCAGCCTGATGCCAAGGTCAAGCTTTAAAGGAAAACTGATCGCCCTGTAATCCCCTGTGCCTCATTTGGGGATGCCACAAGACTCGTAAGAATCAGTGACAGAAAATATTTGACTGGGGCTGAGGCCAGTGCGATGCCTGAAGTGGTTCCCTTGCCCAGCCAGCTGCCAGTCCTGGCTGCCACGCTGCCAGCCCCACACCAAACCCTTCCAGCTGGGAACCAGGGCTGGGGCTGCAGGTGAGGAATCCTGTAACACACCCCAGAGTGGACAGTGGACATCGGGAGGCACCTCCAGATGCACAGTGGTGACAATCTGTCCCAAGTTTGTAGGGGACAGGTGCTGGAGTCACCCTCCTGGACACTGAGTTGTCTCATCACTTTGTAGGGGATATAAAAATACGACAAACGGGGATAAGCAACAACCCTGCTCACAAACTAGAGGTGCTTCCTACCACTAAGGTGTCCTGGCATAATTCCAGGCTGATAGGACATGAGGAAATAAGCATTTTGCAACAGCCCACTGGGTGTTGCAGCAGGAACAGTTGATCTGGTTCACAAATCTGGGTCCTGGGATGTATGCTGTGCTAACAGGCTGGCTTAGCTTAATGGGAGGGTGATGAAAAGCACCCACAGGGAATAGGATGGCCCCGTGACATCACCACCACTGGGAGAACAAAGGAGGAAGTTTCTGGCCCAGTCACACTGGGCCACAACATAATGTGCTCCACACTGTACTTCAGCCACAGAGTGTCAGACCTGGACTTGGGGAACCCAAAGCCCAACTCCTTGTTCAAGCTGCAGAAAACTGAGCCACAACCAGCCCTCAAAACTCTGCCTGGGGCTCAGCAGAGTGGTGGGATGGGCTGGGTGAGACAGATGTGTACAAATCCTTGGCAGAGGGAAAATCCATTCTCTTCTTTAATTCTCTGTTCAAATGAATGTTAAAAAGAAACAACACTGCTAGTAGAAAGCCTCTGCCCAGTCACATCCTCCCAAAGGAACAACCCTGTATCCAGGATCTGGGGTGACTTTCCTTCACTCCTTTCACAACAACCCCTTTCAGGCAGAAGTGCTGACTGAAGCTCTTTGGGTCTCCAAAGACCATTCCATCAGCTCGGTGCTGCCGGGGCTGCCAGGCTGAGTTATCACAGGTCCTGCCCTCCCCTGCCATTAATACCTGCTCACCCAGGGAGCCCTGGGCCAGCCAGGCAGAGAAGGGCAGCCCCGAGCTGCAGGAGTCTCCTACAGTAAGGAAAGAGGCATCAAAGGGAAAGAAGAGGAAAATAAATATACCCCAGGCATCTATGGATAGTCTTAATGGAGCTTGGACAGCCCCAGGGAGGGAATGAGTTACCGGGAGTCACGAACTTTTCAGCTCACCTTCCCCAGGGAGTCTCCAGCCACACCTCATGCCCAGCCCTGAGCCTGGTGTCCCACAACACAGTGTCCCACAATCTGATGTCTCTTTCTGTCCCAAGACATGGGTGCAATTCTCTTTGCCTTTGCTTTTAATCCCAGATTCAGAGTGCCTTAGCCCCAGAGTCATTCCAGCACCCCTCCAATGAGCACAGGCACCCCCTGAACATGCCGGAGCCAAACAGGACCTGTCACCAAACACAGGAGCAGGGCTTTGTCCCTGCCCAGGGACACCCAGGACCACAAACCCAGCTCAGGGATCTGAGCAGCCTTGGTCGAACCTCGTGCCTGCACTTCACCATCCAAACAACAATCCAGTGGGCTCTGATATGTTCCGTGGATTAGAGTTGGTGAAAAAGATATTATGCAGATGGGGATCAGCCCCGGGAGCACCAAAACACCGGAGTTTATTACAAAGCTTTCAGAAACAGGGTGTTCTTCAGTCCCCAGCTCCTGGGGCCCTGTGTTTGCATGCAAAATTCCACTTTTGTTACTGCAAAAATGGCATTCTGAGCTCTCACAGCTGAAGAGTCTGAGAATGTGGCTCAAGGATTAAACCCCTCCTCCCCAGACCTACAATAAATAAAGAGAGTTAAAGCCAGTTTTGTAAACTAGAAGGATTTGAAGCCAATTTTGTGACAGTCTCAGGCAGTTCTGGCATTCTTTGTACTTAAGAGAAGCAGGGCAAAATAAAGGGGGCTTGACCAGAGGGCTGGGATGGCTCCCTCGGATGTGGAGATTTCTGGAGGTGGAAGGGCTGGCAGAGAGGAGGCACAGGGAGCAAAAGCAGACATTTGAGAGACATTTACAAATGGATTTCTGAGCCAAAATTTCCCCTCAGTCACGCCTGCACATCTCTGCAAACACACCTGGCCTCTGCACTGTGGGTTGAGGACAATTTAACCTGGAGTCTGGATGATAGGATTAAGCACTGGATCAGCAGAAAAATGGTTGCAGATAGCTACGGCTGCTGTTGGAGAGTGATTGTTTCCCTGAGCCACATTGTGTAAGTGTCGGTGCCTTTGTGAGATTTAATGGTCCAATTATCCCAGGCTGTGTCACCTCCTCCCCGTTCTGCATGCCCAGGCCTGCTCTCCTGCCTCCATCCCCCTCTCCCGTTCTCCCAGCAGGCAAACACACCTTTGCTGCTCCTCCATGGGTAGTCCTCGACTTAACTTCTCCCATGCTCAGGGATAGGGTGTGGGGACTGCCAGAGGAGGGGTAGAGGTGGCCTCTGGGATGGGTATCTCATCCTAAAGATGGCTATTTGGGAGCTGGTCTTCTTTCAAGGGTGAAAATCTAAGTTTTTACTTAATTAACAAAAATCTAACCAAAAATTCTCATGAAAGTCATGTCAAACTCTCCTTCCAGTGAGCCACCATCCTGATATCCAGCAGCTCCAGCCTCTGTCATACAGCATCTGCTCAGCATCCCAGCAGCTTCACCTGGCACTCACAGCAAGAGGCTTGGCTGGGATGTCCCAGGATAAAAGAATTGATAGGGCCCTGCCAGACAACAAAGTGCTTCCATCACCTGAAGACTGAGGAGGTTACACCCTCAGCCATAGATCAACCAGTCTCCAATTAGCCCCACAATCCTTTTCTAAGGAATATCCTGTAAATATTCCATAGGCAAAGGAACCTACCTTTGGTACACGGCCGCTTGTAGAGCAACACCTGAGGCAAAAGCCCAAAGAGCCATGGGAATGGTCAGTGCTGCTCCTCCCCTCCATGGCAGGGTCAGGCCACAGGGAGAGTTAATCACACAATCCCACAGTGCTTTGGGTTGGAAATGACCTTAAAGCTCTTCCAGTCCCACCCTCTGTCGTGGGCAGGGACACCTTCCACTGGACCAGGTTGCTCCAAGCCCCATCCAACCTGGCCTTGAACACTTTTAAATTAATTCCAGAGCTCAAGAAGGGGGAAGGACTGGCAGGGGTGGTGGGGAAGGGGCAAAGCTCCTTTTCTGCTCTCCTAAGAGCAGCGTGTGGCAGGTCATCCAAAACCTATCCTGAACACTATCAGCTCCTCACCAGGATATCAAAAGAGCAGTATAACAACCAGAAATAGAGTGTTTCACCACAGGATTGGACATTTATATGCACAAGAACAGCATTTGCAGGGACTCCAGCTCCAATGACAATCAGAGCGGCTCCTGACTCTCCTGCTCCGGGGTAGGAGCTGCTGCCAGCTGGGGTCAGGGAGGAATCTCCCCTCACAGGGTAGTATTGCACAATTATGGGCATTATGGGATTTTAATGCCTTCCTTTAAGGCATCCGGCTTGGCTCCTGGTGGAGACAGGATACTGGGCTGAAGGACTATTGGTCTGTTCAGCTCAAACAGTTTTTATGTCCTAATACAAAATTAATGGTTCTTTCACTGAGATTCCATGAGGCAAAGCTGCCTGCTCCAGGCATTTCAACTGGCAGAGCAAAAATGGAGTTGAAAAGTCATTTCTTCCCAACGCTCCTTGACGGAACACATCCCTCAACACCCACCCAAGCTCACTGACTCACCTACACCAGGACAGTCCCCCCAAACTCTCTGGGATCAACACGTTGATGCTGGACCCTGATGGGCTGCAGTTTGGAGCTCCTACGCTCGAGGGATCCCTCAGCCTCCTGCCTCCTGTGCCAGGGATACCAGACCCACAAATCCCTGCAGCACCAGCTGCAATGCAGGTGGGTTACAGGCACTTTAAACCTGGCTGTGCCACCCCTTCAGCAGCCTCTCCCGCTGACTACAGGGCTGCCTGTCAGGTTAGGCAGGAACAGCTGTCTCAAAAACTGTATTTCAGGATCATGGAGGTTCCTTCTGATTGTATGGAACAACACCTCATTCATCATTCAGAGAACCAGACAGAGCCACTCATCTTCAATCGATGACACCTTTTATCTACAAACACCTAGACTGACTCACAGCCAGCCTGTGAACCCATCAGGATCTTTTTACCAAGCCAGGAGCACGTTTTCCTGGCTCTCATCCAGCACAGTGCTGGAGGCTGGGAGAACTGCTTGTTCCCATCAGGACTTCTCCAGGGTTTTTCTGAACAGACACCATGCCCCCAGTGACTGGAGCAGGCTGTTTTTGTGGAGCTGATTATTTTGCTATCCAAGTGCAAGCCGAGCTCTGCAATTGCCGTGTGTGTGGTTGGCTTGTGGCTTGCCCTGAGGGAATCCATGGTACTGCTGGGAATTCTGACCCTGGAGTCCTGACTCAGGAGTTCTGCAAAACCACAGGGCCTGCTGCTTCCAGGCCCATCCTTGTGCTCCTGTGTCTCTGCTGGGGCCAGCACAGGGATGGAAAAGGCAGGATTTGAACTGCTGGACCCACAGCAAGGAGAGATGTGAGCAGCAGTCGTGTACCCACAGTGCATCTCCAAGAGCCTCTTCCCTTTGGGTTTGTGTCCAGCTGTAAGCCTGCAACAACTTCTCCCATCCTCATCTTCCTACTTCCACCAGATCCTCTCCAACACCTCTGAAAGCTGCCACAGAGCTCTTCTGTCTCCTCCAAGCCACTGCCACAACGCAAATAATTGTGCACTATTACTTATGGGGGAGCTTTCAGGCACACAGTTTAGTTTACTGGGAAAGAGGACTAAAAAATTAGGCCCTGAATCCAAAATAGGGAATTTCTCTTGGTGGCCCTTAGACCTTGGTGTCAAACTGACCAAACAGAACGATGAGGCAGAGGACCAGAGCCCCTGAGCCCATCCTGTGACACCAGACACACCAAACACTCCTGCTGTGCCCCCCTCTAATCACAGCACCATGCTGAACTCTTCCTTCAGCCCCCGGCTCTGTCTGTCTAGGGGTACAATGTCCTTATTCCTAGAGGGATGTTGACCAAATCATAAAGATGTAATGACATTGTCTGGGCTGACATGCTGATCGATGCTTTTCATGCAAAATTATGCTTTCTGCAACTAATAAATATTGATCCTTTTTGTTCCTGTGTAGCACTGCAATAAAGAGTGACTTAAATGTCTGCCAGCACTGAGCTTCCTCTATCGTTTTCCAGCCCCCAGCTCCCTGGCAGCATCCCTCTGCATTTCCTACTGACACTGGTGCCAGTGCCTGATCCCAAAGAGGGCACAACACCTCTGTGAACATCCAGCTCCCTCCGTTTTTCTGCCCTTTGAATGGTACTTATGTTACAGAGGTTCATGGGAAGCAGTAGAAATTAAATGGAATTGGAGGGAGTGCTGGAGAGGGGGAGCAGGGTCACGTCCTGGGCACATTTAGGATAATAAACAGAAGGAATCAGGCCAACAGCAGAACAAATAGAAACATTTACAACTGCTTGGCAGGGGAATCGTGTAAGTGCTAATGGGCTTGGTTCAGACTCCTTAAATCAAAGCTCTGGGCTCGGCAGTGAGTGCCTGGTGACAAACTTTGCTGGACACAGGGATCCATTCAACCCTGAGGAAAAGCCAGGCTCCATGTGGCAGCAGTCCTGCTCTATTTGCTCCTCTTCTAGAGAGGGGTCAAGCAGGACCCTGCCCTTCACACCCCCTTGGCTCCCTCAGTCCCACACCACAGTGGCTCCAGCTGCTCCCACCCGCACACAGGATCTCAGAATGTGGTGGTGGCACCTCTTGGGTCGGGTTCTGGAACGCTCTTTTCTCCAGGTCTCACTCCATTGCCTCTTCTCCTCCCACCTCCCCGCCCCTAATGGGAAGAAGAGCCTTTCCCTGTCTCGCAGGAGCACAGAGAAGGGAGCTGCACCGGGGCACACGAGGTGTGAACTCAGATCCGGGGCTGCAAATGGATTGATGATGACAGGCAGAGGCCTGGCTTCAGTCACCGCTGCCTGGCAGCCAGGCACTGATTGGATCTGTGCTCTACACATATTTTGGGAGCACGCTGCCTTCCTTTGCCAAAGAGACCCGATCCAAACCCATGGTGAACAGAGTTCAGCTGCAACAGTGAACTACAAAGCAGGAAGGGCCAAAGGCCTGCGGTGCCCTGTACAACCTCAGTGAAATGTGTCCTGCTCCCTTCCCCACACAGACAGCAGAGTGCTGAGAAGGCTTTTAAGGCAAAAAATCCACAAATAAATACTCTGCCTCTGAATTACAGAGCTTAAAACATGATGGCATCTCCCCCAGATTGTGAATGGGTTCCCTGAAGAGCTCCCTCAGTCCTGAGACCCTCCCTTCCCCACTCCCCTCCTGGGAGAATTGGAGAGGCAAAGGGCTGCTGTTCCAGCAGATTTGCAGGAGTGGGAGTTGAAGAATCAATGAAGCTCTGAAAGCCAGTGGGGAAAGTCATTCTGCACCTTCCTGACACCGGGAATAAATGATTCAGCTGGAAAGGAAAAAAAAAATACAACAACCCTCAAATGAGGCTGGAATTACCCTCTGGAGAGATATTTCATCTTGAGGAATTGTGTTTGCTGCAGTGTTCATCTCACTGAGCCACAGCAAGGCTTTAATATCCAGCAAAAGGTCAAACCTAAATGGGAACTGCCAGAGCCTGCTGGAGCTCCTGCCTGCACACTCGAGCTCCCAACCCTCACACAGAGCAGCTACGCTCAAGCCAAGGCCTGAAACAGGGAATGGAGCTGAGCTGGAGCACGTAAGGATATCTCCCTTCCCAACAGGATCCCAGTCACAGCTCAGCCCTCCACGTGCTCCCTTTGGATGGGTACAAAAGGAACAGACCTGCCTGCCTCGGGGTCTTGAGCAGGGGGAGTTGGGGAGAATGCCGGGAGCTTCCGGATGTTTCCACTCAAGGGATCTAAGTGATTGCAAAGGAAGGTGGGATTGCAAGGCACCTGAGGGGAGCAGCTGTCAGCAGCTCCTCAGCTGGAACATCAATGCTTGAGACACTGCCAGTGCTCTGGTCCTGGCCTGGTCCGAGTCCTGCGTGGTCTGCGGGGCTGTGGGAGCTCTCTCCTCGTGCCCACCAGCTCCCTATGGACAGACAATTCTTCCCACTTTTCCCACTTCTGCTTTGGTATTGCTGCTGTCTCCCTCCACCCACACATCTGCTCAGCCTCTCCTTGGTAACTTGCACTCTTCTTCCTTCCATGGGACTCAGCTCTGCCCTCTGGGAGTCTGGCATCCCTATCCCAGGCTGTAGCAGAGTTCCAGGGATGAATTAGGCAGACAGGAGGTGGAGCAAAGGCAGAGGTTCCCAGAGAGCTTCCTGCCTCCTCTTCATTGTGACAAAGGTGAGAGGCCAAGAGAAGAAAGGAGGGAACTGAGCTCTTCCTGTAACATCCATCGTCCTCCTAAGAGGGAACAACGCAGGTCAGTGAGCTGAGCTGAGCTGAGCAGAGGGGGATTTTACCTAAAGCAGAGCTGAAAATCTGCTTGAGCTTTGGGATTTATAGCAAAACTGGTCCCAAGCTACAGGCAAACTCCAGACCCTGCAAGGAAACAAAGATTTGGGAACCAGCAACAATCCTGACAGCCCTGAGCATTCCACCTGCCACCTCCGTCATCTCACACGACCTGGAGCTCTCCTGCTTTCCTGTTCAGGGCCATATCAAACTCTACCAATGCATCTCCATCCTGCTCAGCAATTCCAGCTGTCCTTTCAGCCCTTCCTGAGGAACAAGGTGCCACCCATGATGGGCAACACACTGGTTTCTGTGCCCGTGTGGATGAACATCCACTGGGGAATCACCTGAAACTACCACTCTCCCTTCCACTTGTGACTCAAGCCAGATTTCACTATGTACAGAGAGATTAAATTTCTCTAAGGTTAACACAAGATAATTTTTTGTTCAAATATTTACAGTTAAAGCTCACCAGAAAATCAACAGGATTCTGCTGGACAACACTCAACTATCCACATCCCCCAAAGGCAAACAGGGTTTTTATGTGGTATTTAAAGCATCCTGAGCCATCCAGAATGAAGCCCTCACGACTGTTCCTGAGGCAGGTTGTGCCATAAATCCATGCCTCTGAGGGAAGCAGGAAGAACTTGCTGGCCTTTTCTTCTTAATAATGTGCCCACATGGACACAGCCAGAGCAAGTCACCAGCCCTTCACATGGTCACACAAACAGAGGAGGTGGAGACCATCTCAGAACAGCATCCAGCAGCCACATACTTGGGAAGCCAATGCTGGGGAAAATGGGGTCATGTTGCTTCTCCCCGTGGTCGGCTTTGTGGAGCTGTTTGTGTCTCCTGGATGCAAGACTTCCCTGGCAACAAACCGGAGCTGTTGTTTGGAGACCTTGTCCTTTCTATCCAGGATGTTTAAATTCAAGCCTCAAACTTGTGGTTGGCAGGGACCAGGGGCAAACAAAGAGCCAAACAATCTGCTGTCAGTTCCTGACTGCCCAGCCTGCAACAGTTATCCCTCCTGTTCATGGGGAATGTTGGAGTACAGAGGCAGTGGCTCAAGGGCCCCTCAGAGATTTAAGCTGCTCAGGCTTAAATACAAGACAAAATTTAAAAACCCCAACAGACAATAAGTGTACTGAAACATTTGGGCTTTGCCCCCTCCTCTACAGGGGGTGTAGTCTCCCTAGCAGAGGGAAGGCTGAACTCACCCACAGCTGCACTAAGGGGTTTGAGGAACATCCCCTGACTGCTTCTAGACCTTTCTGTTTGCTGCTCTGCCCACCCCTGACTCTCTTTTTGACATTTCAACCTCTATTTCACCCGCTGCTGTGACTGCTCCTGCCCTGCAGTGTGTGCACCTGAGGTTTAATGGTTTTCAGGGAGGGAAGTTTGACAGAGCTGCTGTGGCAGGTGGAGAAGCTCAGGTGGAAATTGCCCTCTCCCTCCTCTGCTCCTTTCCAAGGGTTAAGAGAGAAGCTGAGCCCAGGCTGGATCCCTGCATGAGGAGCCCTGAAGGGAGCACAGACACCCTCAGATGTTACTCCCACCGAGTTGATTTAACAGCCTGCTTTCCCTGGGTGGACAATCAGCTTTCCCAGGGAGTCGACGACTTTCTGAGGCTTTTCTAACAGGCAGTGCTTTTCTGGGATGAAGCTCCTGTCTTTGAAGGTTTCTGATCTCTCCCAGAGCCCTGGGGCTTTCTGCTCACTCTGCTCTCCCACGCAACCATGTCCTGCAAAGGGCATTCCATGCTCGCCTCCCTCTCTGCTGGATGCAGAAACATTCCCATGCAGCCATGGTGCTTGTGTATGATCCCCTCAATCCACAGGGCTCACAGGGAATGCAAGAATGCACACAACTCCTTCCTCTTGGTTGTCACCATGGTCCCCTCTGACCAGGCAAGCCCCAGCCCTGATGCTGGCAGGCCAGCATTCCCTGTGCTGCTGAATAAGGAAGCGCAGAGGCGGGAATGCAGACAATATCCTAAACAAATCTGCTGTTTACAAAGTCCCCAGTAAACTGTTTACATTGCTGGGGAGAAAGCATGGAGGAACAGCAGCTGGAGCGTGTTCTTCCCAGTGGGAAGAACTCCACTGCTGCTTGCTACACTCCTGTGGGACGGAGTGGATGCATGCCTGGAAAGGGTGCAAAAGCAGGAGAGAAAAGAGGCAGCAAAACCCCAGCACCACCCACTTCCCCAGCCTGCCAGGACCTCTGGCTACATCAGCACTGCCTCGTGGAGCACACTGAGGGAGGTGGCCTGTCCCTGGGGTGCAAGGTGACAAAGGACAGCCAACCTCAGGCTCCAGCAGTGGCTGGGGTGGTGAGGCTGAGCTGTTCCCTGCTGCCAGAGGAAGCATCTTGAATGAGGCAGCCCTGAAGCTCCCCTGGAGCCCCTTGGATCCCAGACTGTGTGAAGAGCCTTGTGACTCTCATCCCTCAGAGACGTGGCGTGTGGTGCCTCCTGCTCTATTATATCCATGGTTAAACAGGGGCCTCAGAAATACCAGCAAGAACATTGCAAAGTGCTGGCATAAAATAAAAGCCTCAGTGTGCCTCTAATCTCCCTGTTTCCTGTCCACAGAAAGCTCTTTGAAGTGCCTGTGTTCATGGCAGTGCTGGAGCACCCGTGACCCAGCTGACCAGCACGACGTGGGCTGGTGACACAGCGTGACTGCCCGAGCCCTGGGGGCTGACACCGGGCAGGAAAGGCTTTGGGGGAAGACATGGAAGGGTTAAACCTCAAACACACCCTGGATCGGTCCCTTCACACCGGAAGGTTCATTCTGTTACTTGAGCAGGACGTGAGAAAACACAGCCTCCACTCAAGGAAGGTGGTAAGTGCTGTGAGCCCAGAAATAGTCACAGAGGGGTCCGTGGGGATGGGCAGCCAGCTGGAGCAGCAAGCACAGGGAAAACATCCTCCCTAAACATGATATGGCAAACCCTGACCTGCTGGTTGGAAAGGAATACAGCTACAATGATTAAAAAGACAAAAAGAAAGTGGGCAAACTCAGGTTTCCCAGAGAAGCTGTGGCTGCCCCATCCCTAGAAGCATCCAAGGCCAGGCTGCACAGGGCTTGGAGCAACCTGGGATAGTGGAAGGTGTCCCTGCCCATGGCAGAGGGCGGAACAGGATAAGCCTTAAGGTCCCTTCCAAGGCAAGCTATTCTGGGATTCTATGAATACAGGTACAACGATTTTTAAAATAAAGGAAGTGGTAAAACTCACCCATCTGGTGTCGAAGGGCAGGCAGGGACACTGCAGTGCTCCATCAGCAAGGGGTAAGGGATGTTCATCCACGTTTACTCTCAAACACAGAACTCCACTCTCAGCACCTTCACCTCCACCCACTCAGTCTTCCAGGGCCCAGTTGTGTCCCTTGCCTGACCAGGAAGAGGATGGAGGAGTGTCCCAGTAGAGCTGAACATCTCAGCCAGCAGGAATGTCAGAGGCGTCTGGAGGACCTCTCAAAGACTGAGCTAAAAGAAAAAAACGGGAAAAAATACACAACCTTTGTCAGGCCAAGCCATAACAAAAGACCATCAAGTTCCTTTGCTGAAGTAAAAAAAAAAAATCAAACACAAAAACATTTTTCAGAGCCAACCCTAAAGAAAATTTGTTTGGTTTTGGTTTCAGAAGCTTTTGTGCATATACAAAAATGTCAGCCAGCTACATTTCCGAATTAAATGGCTTCCCAAAATAAAAACTTGAGCAATTTTGTTTTAAACTAAGTCAGAAAGGACTAGAGCTATAATCCCACACGAGTGCTGGGTGCATTTCCATGGCTCAAAATAACTTGCTGAGTTTGACCTGAATCTTGCAGATATTTTTGCTTGACCCCACATGACTCAGGCCCAGGGATAAAGCACCTTCAGATTCCAGCCCTTGCAGAGGAGCACTGACCTGCAGGGACACCCCAGTGCTCCCTAAGCCTTGAGGAACCCCCTGTGGAAGTGGGTAGGCACACTTTGGAATAGGTGCTAGGAGTTTTTGGTGAGTGAGCAGCATTTCCCACTTCAATTCTAATTGTTGGTTCTGTGGGTCACTTCTCCTCATACAACCAGCGCAGCCAGGGGGAAGAGATTCCTTCATGCAACATCTCCAGTGTGAGCATCTTGCCCAAAAATCCCGCAGGCAAAGGCAGAGGGACAGCACAGCAAATTCATCAGCCACAGGCTCCCTTGTGCCTGGTGTGACAGGCTGGTCAGCACCTGTGTCCTGCTAATGGCAAAGGGATCATCTCTTCCCTTCCCATTCCCAAGGGTTTCATTACTATGAACCATTAAAACACAGCCAAAATGGCCAGGAATTAACCCACATATTTTCCCAGCGTGAAGCTCCAGCCCCATATGTCAGGCAATGTCCCAAATCATTCACTGGATGGAATGCTGTTCCAGACATCCACCTAGAGCAGCCCTATGCTCTCAGCCTCCTCCTGTGCCTTCCAGGGGCATCCCCATCTCTCTCCATTGATTTAGAGGATTGCTGGGACACGTTCTGTGCCCAAGAGCTGTGGGAAAGGGGAAAAGCAGAGCTGGGAGGTGGCAGTGGCCCGGTTTGGGGTGAGGATCCCTGCCCCCCACATTTGCCCAAGGTCAGGGAGGAGTGGGAGCTGCCCTCCACCCCTGCATCTCCTCACCTCTGTCTAGACAATCCTCCGCACTGGGACACTGAGAGCCCTTCCATGCACGGAATTGTTCAGGAATTCTTGCAATGAATTCCCTGTCATCCCCAAAATAGCACTGCTGTGTGGAGGAGTGCCCCAGACCAGCAATTAGGGGCAAAGACAGACTGCAAGGGGAGGCACTGGGGTCACACCTGAGCTGTGCCGGGAGAAAGCCCTGACCAAGCTCCGGAGGGAACGGCAGCTCCTGAGTCAAACCCAAGTAATAAGATGATCTTGTAGGGGGAAAGATTAATCATTATTGGCAGCCAGGAATGTGCAAGTCTAACAAAAGCCAAAGGTTTTTTTATTACAGTCCAACTGCAGCTGGGAAGACAATGTTAGCTAAGAATCATTAAATCTATTGAGAGAATAAATTTTCTTTGATCCAAACCATAAAATGGGAGTGAAATCCTCTTAAGCCAGCGGCAGCTCCTAATGGAACACACATTATTAATTTTTGCAAACCAAAAAAAAAAAAAATTCGGTTAGATTATTAAGTGAGTAGATTAGGCTCCAAAATGGTAAATATTTACCCAAGCAAAACCTGCTTAATTTAATACCTGCCTCAATTAATTTTTCAGTTTTGGATTATAATTGAAAGGAATAATGACATTTTCTGGCTGTACAAACAGGGACTTGTGAACCCTGTGTGCGCCCAGAATTCAGGCAGGAAAGGAGAACCTAGGAAAACTTTACCCCCAGGTAACATCCGTGCTGCTGCACGTGCCAGTGATGAGCTGGCAGCTTCTGCAAGCCTGGAAGATGGAAGGTGAAGCCAAGGTCCCCTCTCACAGTTGGTCATTAAATTTCCTGAAACATCTGAAAAGGAGGTCACTCCTGATATTATCAAATATGAAAAATATTACAGAAAAATGGAAGTAATTTCTTACTGCAGTCTGATTTCATCCCTGCTTTCAGGGCAAGCTTGGTGTACTTCTCCCTCAGTGCTTTTCCCTCTCTGCCAGACACAGGAGATGCAGGAAGGGAGTGGAACTCTGAGCTCCAGCATTCACACGCGCTCCGTACATCAGGTGGGAAAATTCACCCGCACGATCCCTTCTCCGGGGCAGGCGGTGCAAGGAGAGCTGTGTCCTCTGCCCAGGGAGCCTTTGCCACTCCACACACTCCTCTATGCTTTGGACAATCTGTCTTCCTCAGCCTCCATGGGCTGCGCTCCCCTCCTGCCCTCCAGAGGGTATCCTTGGATGCTCAGCCCTGTCAGGACTCTAAAAAGTTACCTGATCTAGACACGGCCTCTGCACAGTGGATTTTTGCATCAGCAAGTCAAGGGAAGGGATTCTGCCCCTCTGCCCCGCTCGGGTGAGACCCCACCTGCAGAGCCCTGGGGTCCCAGCACAGGAAGGATGTGGAGCTGCTCGAATGAGTCTGGAGGAGGCCACGGAGATGCTCCGAGGGCTGGAGCCTCTCTGCTCTGGAGCCAGGCTGGGAGAGCTGGGGGCGTTCACCTGGAGAAGAGAAGGCTCCAGGGAGACCTTAGAGCCCCTTCCAGTGCCTTTTGGGGAGGAAGATGAGAAAGTTTTTCTGCTGGCACATCAGAGCTCTGCTGCTTGTGTTTTCCAGACAGGAACCTTGTTGGCAAGTGCTGGTGAGTGCTGCAGGCTCCTGCTCATGCTCTCCACAAAAAATTCCTGGTGCAGGCTTTGTTGTCTGTTGTGCACAAGGGTCAGTAGGGACAAAAATGAGTGAGAAATGGACTCGATATTAAAATCTTAAAGTGAAAATGTGGATGGTCGGATGACAGCGACAGAGAAGGTCAGGAGTACTTTAGACCCAAACAGCTCTTAAATCCAGGTAAGAAATAGGACGTCTTATGGCAACAGCAGAATCATCAGAAATAGCAGTTAATCCCAAATTGGGAGCAAGTAAAGTCCACAGCTTGCCAGGGAACAACATGTCAGCAGGATTATGGGCAAACCTTACAGGGCAGCTGTGATTCTGAAGGCCTGAGAGTCAAATTGTGATCAAAGAGCCAGGCAGACACAAGAGGAAACAGCATGGGACCCAGAATCCCTCTCCTAAAGGCAGATGGAGGTGAGTGACAGCCCAGCAGATCCTTCCCAAATCACCCCCCGGGTCCCAGGAGCAATGGATGGGGGACTGCTCACGTGACAATGACTGACACACTGCAAGATTGTCTGTGGGAAAGGAACGAGAGGGGTAATTTTATTGTCATGTCCCGCAGGGGGGTGTAAGGAAAATCACAGCATGAGAAAATGACAGTGTATCTGTCTGAGGTCATTTGCATGCCCGGATAATCTGTGGGAGGAGAGCCAGAGTTGCTGTGTTTGACAGAGGCAACACCACGACAATGGGCCTGGGAATCGGGAGATTTGCAAGCCCTGAAACCAGTCTGGTGTTGGCTGCTCCCAGAAACCAGAATGAGCAGACTTCATCATTTAGGCTTCCAATGATTATGCTTTCCTCCCTCATTATGGGCTGTCTAATGGTCTCATCTTGCTGAGCATGGGGATGGCACAGAGGGACAGTCCCACGCTTGGGAGTGTGCCCACATCCCAAGGACACACTTAGGGGACACAAAGAGACTGAACGCAGGCAAAGGAGCACAAACACGAAGGCAGATGCTGGGTAGGAGCTGCTGTGGACAGGCAGTGGAGCCCAGTGAATTTTAAGAGGGGTCTGGAAGAAGGAAAAAAGGCTTTGTTAGTGGTTACAGGTTGCTCCTCCACTGCAGAGAGGGTATCCTGGGAGAAACACGCGGTGGCATGTGGGAACTGGCATGGCTGGCAGGACAACTCGAATGTCTGCAGTGGAAAATTCAGCGGAGGGTTGGGTGGAGCAGGGCCAGGAGGACAGGCCGCCTGCAGAGGGCACAGGCACTTCACAGGAGCGTGAGGGAGACGGTGACAGGGTGGGTGAGACTCGCTCGCACGACCCTTGAACATTGCACTGCCACAGGCTCCCAAGAAAATCCCGGTGATAAGGTGTGTGGTACTCTGCAGAGCACTGATAAGTGTGGCAGAAATCTGATTGCTTCAAAAACCTGGGCATTCCAAAGGGATTTCAGCTGGGTGCACAGGGAGGACGAGCTGGATTTTAGAGATAACCTTTGGGCAGAATCATCCAGTTTTCAGCAGAGCCCAGATATGGGTATTTAGAGAAAGGTCAAGTCGAAGAGGATGGAGAGGGTGAGTGGATGGTAAGAAAGAGACATCAAGAAAGGAGCAGGGAGGAGCAAGCACGAGGAGATTTAAAACTCCTGAGCCGAAGGCAGGAGATGGGTGTCCATGAAGGGCTGTCAGAAAGCAGACTGTGAATTAATTTGGACAGTGCAGGACGGTTTAGGAGGGAAGCGATCGCTCTGTGAGTCATCAGCAGGACATTAAATATGCAAAATTTGTAAATAAGGTCACCCCGAGAGGGAATGCAGAGGAGGAAGAGGGGAGGGCTGGGCAAATGGCCAAGGATGGAGCAGGTGAAGTAGCTGACAGTACCTGAGGATTGTCAAGCAGGACAGGCAAGGCACAGTGTCAGATTCATCAAGGCAGGGGCAACCGTGTCCTCCTCGGTGAGCAGAGGGGAATAACAAACCTCTCCCTCCACCAACAGGTAGGCTTGTCATTACCAAACCCAAGGAGAAAGCAAACTATGATTTCAGTGTACTAGTGGTAGCCACAGATTGGAAAAGACAAGCCCACAGCTGCAGCTGGCAGGGAGTTGTGCGGGAAGCTGAGCCTATTCAGCTGCTTCCCAGGCACTGGAAGAGCCAGAGCTCGTGTCTGTGATTGCAGGGGCAGGAGCAGTGGGATCCTGAAAGGAACAATTGACCCCAGGTTACAGAGCCAGCTGGCCAGAGGCCAGGCCTGAGCTCACCCACTCACCTGGAGCTGGCTGGGAAGCAGAAGGCAGCACGCAGGGAATGCCAGGTTACCTTGTCGCTGGCAATGGCCTCTCATTTGTCAGGGAGGGATGCAGGCAATTTACACAGGGATGTGGGAGTGTTGCAGGTGTTAGGCAGTCACCCTGAGAGCTCAAGACAACAAAGAGATCCTGAAAAAAAGCTGATCCATTTCCAGCCGCAGAGAGGCTCTTAGCAAGTCCAGCAAGCCCCAGGCAGAGCAAGGGGAAGGGGGGCTGGGAAGGACCACTGGGACAATGGTCCAAGAACAAAAGGGCTGCATTAAAGAGGCCTATTCTGGCACTGAAACCAGGTTTAAGCAACTTTGCTGCTGCCTAATCTGAGGCTAATAATGAGTCAGTCTTACAACCTGGAAATGCCTGGCCAAGTCAGTGGAGAAGAGAGGGTGGGGCACTTCAGTGGTCTAAACATTATGTTTCTGCCTGGTGTTCACAACAAAGGCAAACCACTTTTGGGTTTAAAGTACACAATCCCTGATGGAGGCAAGATATTATACATCCCTTATGTGGTGCTGTAATGGGGTGAGGAGCCTTAACATCTCTGTGTGGCACAAACCCCAGAGGTTTCAGTTCAGTTCAGTTCAGTTCAGAGAGCTGGTGCTGGGGTGAGTGGCAGAGGTTATCCAAAAGCCAGGTTCCGTGTTAGTGAGGACAAGGTGGCCTGGTCTCTGCAGGCTGCCTGCTTCCCTGCTTACCTGCCCCAGCAATTCAGGTTTTCTTTACACAGCTTCATTTACAAAAAGAATCCAGTCTGCAAAGCACAGCTTAGCCCAAATTCCCACTACCAGACTTCATCAGATCACTCCAGGCTCTGAGACCACTGTCTCCACACAGTAATAGCCATTATCCCCAGGCTTGGTGTGTGTTTATGTTACCCTTCCATTTTCCCTTCAGATATGACAAGCAGTTCCTAGAAAATATGTTATAAACTCTTCTGCTCTGGAGTTCTGCCACCTCTGATTGCACTCATTTGAGCCAAGGATGTCGTTTCAAAGTAAATCAATAAACAAGGCTTAAAAGGGTCCTACAGACACAGGCTGGGGGCAGCACCACAGCCCTCCCCCTCCCCAGTTATCTCTGCTGTGCTTCAACCCAACCAAATAAATGGGTGAAATCCAAACAGTAAAGCACTTCCCAAAGCTCCCAGTGCTGCTTTACAGTATGGGACTAGGGGCCAGGGCCTGCCTTGCAGTTGGAACGGCACCTCCAGTGTTCAGAAGTCCCTGGAGTCACCAAATGAGTGTGACTGGGTGCCACAGCACGATCTGGGCTGGTGGGAGGGTCTCCCAGGGATCACCAGCAGGGATACACCTCCCTGCCAGCCTGTGGTAGCCACGGGCGGCTGCAGCCAGCATCTCCTGGTTGCTACAGGTGGTCCTGGAGACACCCAAGGAGACATCTCAGTGAGGGACTGGAATGGCAAATCTGGAAAGCCTGGATTCAAAAAGGGCCACACACTTCCCACTCTTACTGAAGACATTTAGGGCCCCTCAGGCTTGCTATCACATGGACACATCCAAGTAGAGCATACCTAGATTCACTTGGGCATCCCAGGGGAGCACATATTCACCCCTAATCCTCCTTTACACTGCTTGTGGCTCCTTGTACTTCCCAACAGCCATACAGGCACAGGATTTGATCCTTGGGAGCCTCCCAAGAAGCTCTAACAAGGTTGTACCTCCTCAAGCAGCTCCTCCAAGGTGAATCATAATGGAGCCCATGAGCACAGTATGGACTGCTGGCTAAACACTTCCCTAGGGAGCAGCTGACAGGTGGGTTATTCATCACCAGGAGCTGTCCTGCTCTCCAGATCAATGCACACACGGGCGAGGGAACTACCAGAGAAAGCCGACACACAGCCTGCTTGGATGCACTCGCAGCAGGATTTACAGAGCAAATTAACTCCACTGGCTGAATTATTTGGATTTCTTTTTATTTCAAAATCTCCAAAGGCTGTGTAGACACAATGCTGACAACCCAGACAGAGAGGAAGGGAGCTGCCTGCACACAATGAGAATGAACACCCCCTCACTCCATCACCAAACAACTGGTGGGTTTTTACCTGGCTGCATCTTCAATTGAGATCTCCATTACCTGTGTGCTGATGGTTGTATTGGTGTGTCTGCCTGGGCTTTCTCAGGCTGACTCAGGACACCTGCTTGCTGTTCCCAGCTCTGCTGCTTTTGCTCACTGTAAAATAAAACAAATCATTCAGGGGGGAAGTGATCTCTTATTTTGGTTGTCTTCATGGCCTGGTCTCTGTTCACTGGTCTGTGCTCTGTTTCCAAATCCAGCATCGTGCGTGCACAGCCTGATTAAGGGAATTTACACCACTAGAATATACATCTAGTGTGCTCTTCCCAAGCAGTTACACTCAGCTCTGGAAGAGCCTCCCACACAACATACTGGCACAGTGAAGCTCCTGCTAGAGACACGTGGGATGAGCAGCCCACATGTCTCCTGCACAACCGGATTACTCAGCCCTGGAGTGCTGCTCAAAGCAACATTTTCTTGGGATTCAGGGAGAGATCCCACAGACTGCTGCTCTTTTTGGGGGGTCTGTCCTCATTCACAGAGCTATTACTCATTGCCTGTAAGGCTGGGTGCCACCGAGGAGCTCTGAGCTATCCCAGCCTGCAAAGAAGGTTCCTGTGAGCTGCACTGAGTGACAAACTGCCAGAGGCTGTATCCATGACATTCCCGTGTGTCCAGATCCTCCCCTGCACAGCACCAGGCATCTGAACTGCACATGCTGCTGTGGTGCCTCAGTTTCTCTCTGTGCCTCCAGCACAGGCTTCCCTGCCCCTCACTCAGGCAAACTCCAAATTCAAAAAGCCAAATTCTTCCCTGTGTCCAGACAAAGTAGCCCCTTGTCTCCATAAAGGGAACCCTCCCACCCTGCCCAGGATTGCAGAGCCCCTTACGCGGCCCCAGTGCCACACTTCCAACCAGAGCCCCTTTTCCTACTGGGGACCATCCTCTGTTCTGGGCATCTGCAGCGCTGAGCATCCTTAAGGGTGCTCAGCCATGGGGTAATTAGTGAACACAAGTGATCACTTCCATTATCTGCAACTTCAAGGCAACTCTTATCAAGTCAGAGCTGGAGCTGTGCTCACCCAGGGCACAGCCACATCTGGGGCTCAGGACCTTTGCTCGCTCGCTCTCCCTGGCTGCTCGGGGAGTCAGGTGCTGCCATTCCTAGAAGGTGAATAAATTATTACTGCAAATTACTCTGATGAAGTGGCTTTTATTAGAAAGCCAGACACAAAGGGAGCTTGCTGATTGGCTCCCAGTGATGTCATAGCCGGCACAGCACTCAAACGCAGAGATACGAATTTTCTCATCTATATTTTGCATATAATTTTCATTTTCTCCTGGCAATAAAGAGTCACCAGTGGAGCCTTTCACTCGGGGAGGGTGGTGGGGGGTCTGTACTGCTCAAGTGGCTGATGAAAGCAAAGTGGCCTTTGTTCTTCTGTCTTGCAGGGAACCTCAGGCTAACAGTTTGCACCCACAAAGGCACTGTGGTTTATTGCTCTATTACAAACCCATCACTCCATTTTCTTAGGTGGGTAGCAGAGAAATTGGCATTTTTTTGGCTTCATTGTACCTAAAATCATTCAGATCACAGAAATTTTGCTATTTACAAGCTGAAGCTTAAAGTGCAGATAAAGCAACAGCTTTCTAATCCTCACCAAAAGAGGGGAACAGGGTTTTGGGAAAAAAACAGGCAGCAAAATCCCAACTACTTATTTTTTTCCCAAGTTTCACATGGTGAACAAGGTGGTTCTTTCTCCCTGCAAAACCACTGTTGAGTTCTGAGTGAGGTCTGTCCCAGAGGCACACTCAGCGACCAGCACACTGCACGCTCTCATTCCTCTTTCCTAATTGAATGTCCTATGGAACTTACAGAATTTGCCTAGGAAATGTTCCAGCTTTAATCATTTCTGGATGCAAAAGCCATGCTGGTACAGCTCAAACAGCAGAGCCCTGTGTGGAGAGCAGGCATGGAAGCACCCCTTGCCTCACTGAACTGGAATGAACTCCCAAATTCAAGTGAAGGCTGTGGTCAGCTCGGCAGCTCCTCACACAAGGCTGCCGCGGTTCTGGGCTCCTGCTGTCTCTGCTGAATCTGGACAGGGCCGAGGGGAAGGTTTTCCATACCTTCCTCCCTCCGTTATGTACCCCGAGGTGTAAATTTTGCCGGGATGGCCAAGTGTAACATTTCCAGCCCTGGGAACAGGCTCCTGCTTGTTCTGTGCAAACACTGGGCTTTCCTCCAACAGAGCCAGCACAAATCCCGAGCTAACCTACAGCGCCTGCCTATTTCCCTTTGATTATGGCTCCAAAGTCATTTGTCCTACAAGGGCAGAAAACAAAACACATCTATCACTTGGAAGATGTCCTGGAAACCCCCAGACAGTTGCACTGATGAAACTGGACACTGAGGGCTGCTGGAGAGCTCAAACACAGTTAGATTTGCTGTTCCCAGTCCTGGGGTCATGACTCCCTGCAACATCAACTCCACTTTATTCCAGGTGGCTCGAAGTTGGAAATCATTCTCTCTTACCGCCCAAAGATTTGCTGAGCTGCCTGCCCTTTGGGGATAACAGGAGCTGCCCTCAGACTCCTGGATGCTGGATCTGAGGCTTTTGAAGCCCTGAGGGTGAAGGTGCAAGAACAGGCATCCGGGAAGGAGAGTGCCTGCTGTGAAACAGAGTTAAAAAAGAATGGGAAGGCAGCAGTCCTAGGAGAGGATGCTGGCTGAGACACACGGCCAGCATCAGCAAAAAGGGAATGGGCTCTCAGGTTTAAGACCTGGAACAGATTCAAATCACCCCTTTTAGATCTGACCTCCTTGCCTGTCTGCGGGAGACAGCAGAAAGGAGAGAGAGCCATGAATCTTGGATCCAGTCCCTGCTTTGCCGACGTGTGGCTTGGCCCTACATCCCTCTTTGCTTTTACCACTCCGTGTGTGGAACGCAGGGTTATTAAAAGCACCAGAAGAATCTCAAGTAAAACAATTGTACTGTTTTTAAGAGCTTTGTTATAGCATCTCTGGAGCTCTGGCTTGGACCACCAGAGACCAGTGTCGGGAAGCTCTAAACAGCCTTTGGATATTGAATTACCGCTCAGAAATGTATCAAATTCCAAAATTGTAACCACTGTCCAAAAAAAGAAGCCTCTGTAGAACAGAACACACTCACGCTGATTGCACAGACAGCAAAACCATCATGCTGGGCCTAACTCAGCTTCCTCACCCAGAGCAACAGCCTTGCCCCAGTCTCATTCCAGCAGCATTATTCCCCCAGGAAGCAGCCGGGCTCTAGAGGAGAACACAGTCCCACCTACTCATCACTCACCTCACAACGAGAGCCCTTCTATCGCTTGGCTTTTAATGAAATTGGGGGTTGATATCTCAGTCAGCCCCTCCCTTTCACTTGAGGACAGCATTAGCATCAGTCTGGATTATAATACCCAGTAAGCTGTTCTGGGGCGATATGAATCAAAGCCCTGAAAGTGGGATTGTGTTTAATTAATTGTGGCTGACAGATGAAGGTATTGATCGTAGATTGAGAGGTTCAGGATTGGCCCGGGGGATAATTATTGCAGGGCATACTGTGTTAGGGTGATATTTTTTTAATTTCTGGCGAGGTAGGAGGGAAGCAGGGGGGAAATAAGTGAATAATTGCAGCTAATTAGAACTTATGTGTGCATCCCAAATTAATTTGTTTGAATAATCAACCACCAACAGCAGTCTGATCCAAAAGGAAAAGGAAACAACTGCTCAGAAAGATCTCAATTCCTCCCATAAATTCTGCAGTCCCACGTCTGGGATAAATGTTTTACAGAATCGAGGCCCTAAAACAGAAGGGGAATTGGGCAAGATTATTGAGTGGAAACACTTTGGGCAAGATTATTGAGAGGAAACACTTGCTTTTGCCTAAGATCTACGATAAATCAAAGGGGCTGGATGAAGCTGTGGGACGGTGGATCGCGGGACAGCAGATGATGCTCTTGCCTTCACCTCCATCCTACCCTATCCATTTGCAACAGGCCCCTCCCATGGGACTGCCGGCAGCCTGCCCGCCACCCCCTTCCCAGGTGGGACGCGGGAGGGACGGGATGGCCGCGGGGGATCAGACACACAACTGCTGTCGCCGCAGAGATCACAGAGGTGTCTCGGGCGAGGCGGGGGCAGATGGAGGCGAGGCTGCGGCAGCAATCTGTGTCCCGGTGCCCGGCCCTCCGCTCCGGTCCGCGGGATCCCCGTAATCCCCCCGGCAGCCCTGCTGCTACAAACACTCTCATCACCAGCGCAGCGGGGGCAGCTCAGCGCAGACAGCGAATGATCTAGCAGGGGGTTAATAAAAGGACTGGCGCAGAACAAAAAGCCTGTCAGCCGCCACAAGATGTGCTCTCCACCCCTTGCGCCCCCCAGGAAATTAAAAACCGGAGCCTGTGGTGTGCAGTGTTCTCTGCGGGACTGGACGGGGCAATGGGATGCGGAAGGGTAGGGTGGGAAGGGGGAAGCAGGGAGTTAAATGTTTGTCCCAGCTGTTGTTTCTGATCTGATCTATCAAGTGCTGGTACTCTAAAGGACCAGACTACCTGGTCTCTCCAAACCTGAAGAGACCAAGGCACATTTCTGTGTGCTGTTGCCAGCAGCTCCTCCTGGAGAGAGTCCACTACATCCTGCCAGGCTGCTCTGCCTGACACCACCGAAGTCCACGTTTCCATGGAAATGGGACGAGAACGAATGCCTGTGACATGATGTACCTTTTCTGATGTAGATTTGGACCACTTCTAACATCCCTTTCTAGTGACAACCTTCAGGATTGAGTATATTGCGGGCACAACCAAAACAGAACAAGAAGGGGGAAAAGGTATCTGATGGTATGAATCAAACCCCACCATCCTTTCTGGCGAGCAGCAGCTGAACTCGAAAGCGCATTAATCCACTAAAACACGCTTCTAGGCAGAGACCCCTGCACTAAATATAATGTAATTCATAGGCTCCTTGTTTCTCACAGGGAGATAGTGACGACCTGTCCCTCCCCTCCCCGGGCTGGGTTTGGAGAAGTTTCCAGCAGCATTTCCCTCCCGAGGGCTGCGATCCCAGGGCTCGGCGCTTCCCCGTGCCCAGCCCGGCTGCGCAGCGCGGGCCCGCAGCGCCCTCTCCCGCGGCACCGGGGCACCCCCGCCGCGGGCACCCGCAGCAGTCCGGGGCTGCCCTGCCCGGGCTCCCGGCCTCCGGACGCGTACACGGCCGGTCAGGCATCGCCCACCAAGAGCTAAGCCCGGCAGCACCCAAACCAGCAGCGACTTCTCTGCCCCTTGAGGCATTTTGGTGAGCAGAGAGGGGCAGAAGTCTCTGCCTACTTATAGCTTTCCAGCAACTCTGGGCACTTCAGATAAAGGTGGGGAGGTTCACAGAGGTTTTGCTGAGGGCTTGGGTTTGGCATCTGCCAGAGGAGTGTGGAATACAGCCATTATCCTTCTCTTGGACACGGTGTCTGCTCATCACCTATGGTCTGGCTGCACCTCGCAGTGTTCTGAGCAGCCAAAAACTCACCGGTCTGTTCTCGTACCACCATCACAGAGGTTTTGTACAGCCTCTCTCAGCAGCTGCTCCTGCCCCCCACTGCCCTGGGCACTGTGCTCCGGGCATCTCCATGCCCACACTGCACATCAGCCTGCCCTGGACCTCACCCCAGACTCATCAGCACAACACTTTAGGAGAAACATGAGATATTTGCAAAGCCAAAGGCAAAGCAATGACAAATTTTGTCTCTGTAGGGAGTTTGCTTCAGATTATCATTTTAAAGGGCAAGTTACTGCTCCTAGCGCTGGGAACCAAGGATTTGAATAAAGGAGCTTCATGAATACAGATACATTGCATAGATAGAATAAATAAAGCTGATCCACAGTTGCCATTTTACTTCCCAAGTGGGTGAAAATGAGATGTCCCATCCCCAGGAGATCCAGAAAGAGCTTTGGCCCCTTCATTAGACACAGAGAAGAGGCTGAGATGCCAGGCCTGGCCGAGTGCTTCCACCCTGCCAGGAGACCAAGGTGCTGGAGAAGTCAGCCTTCCCCCAAGGAACACCACTCCCAGGAAGCAAAGGTTTCCTGGCTGCCATGAAAACTCTTGAAAATTGGAAACACTCCTGTCCTTCCTCAGTCCAAGAGACTGCAGGAGGCACCAGCATCAGAGCCAGACCCAGCTACACCCACAGAACATTCAGCATTACACTGTGGTTCCTGGACTAAAGTCAGCAAAAGAAATTACAAATGAAATAAAATTGGATTTCAATTGACCAGAACATTTCATTTGGTCCAAAAGCAAATGAGAAGCCCAGGGCTCCCTATGAGCAAGAAGCAGCAGCATTGTGCCGTGTCCCAGCCCTGCTCTCCCCCAGTGTGGGCACTCGCAGCATCTGGCCAGATGTGCCCTCAGGCCCTACCCTGGCTCACGCGCCAGCACCTGCTGCTGGGAAATGGGTTTTGCAATATTCCTTGCTGCCACATCCATCTCAGACAGCAAAAATAAATGTCACATCTCTCACGTCACATTACGTGTTCTCGCTGATCTGCCCAGCCACAACATCCCCTGCAACGCCAGCCTTGATCTGCCCCTGCCCTCAGCAGGTCTGGCACCGAAGGGATTTTCTCCAGGCTTGGGAAGGTTGTTCCTTCTTTCACTGCCATTGTGAAAGCTGCTGTGTGGGAGGTTAGATGGGGTGCGTGCAGGCCAGCCCTGTGGTGACAGCAGGTTGGCTTACACGGGGTTGTTACAGGGCTGGGACTCTGCTCCGTGCTCCACGGCAGGCAGCAGGTCTGTGTTCCTTCTGCTGCTGCTGAGCACATCCCAGGAGACCGAGTATATCCCTGTCCTCCAAGTCTCATTTGTCCTACACCTGCAGTGAGTGTGTGTATTTGTGGTCTCAGTGAAACATATGAGCAATGGATTCTGCTGGCTCCCAAGTGCATGATTTATCCACAAAAAGCAGTCTAACACTGGCAGGACTTCCTGGTGGTAGTTCCAGGTGGTCTTCTGTGTGCTGGTGATAAAGGATTTGGCTTTTCTTAGCACTTCTCTGCTTTGTCTTGGTTCTTCCATCACTGCTGGCTGAGGTAACATTGAGAGCATCAGCTTCAGGGCATACAGACACCAAAAAGTGGGGAAATTCTCCTTTTGGTGCTCTTGGTGAGGAACAGCTCGAGTCCAAACAAGACATGGGCAAGGTCCCCGTGCCCCTGACTCCATCACTGAACATGCAGACTCACCCTGTTTTCAAACATCATGCCAGGGTGCCATGTCCAGCTCTGGCAGCCCCAAAGGCTCCCCTCTGCTCGCTGTCTCCTGTAGATGTATTTGTGACAGTGGTGGTCACCCCAGCTGCTGGGCTGGCACTACCACGGCATTAACCTCAGGAAGGTGACAGTGACTGTGTCCTGAGAGAGCTCTCCTGGCTGAACCCCCACCAGTGCTCACACCTACTCACTCACTTTGATCTGAGCAGGCTCCAAACCCATCTGTCCCACTGCACTACCCACAGCTCCCTCCTGAGCTCATGGCTGTCATCCCAGCAAAGAAGTGAATCCCAGTAATGTGAAGACACTTGCAGAGCCTCAGCTTTGCAGGGACTGGAGTTTGTAGTTTATGTCTCCAGGGTGACATTGCAGATGAAAATCAAAATGCCACAACTGACAAAAGGAATTTTAAAAAGCATTTTCTGCTTTAGGCAGCTGAGAGACGAACAGATCCAGATTCACTGGGCTTAGGTCAGTCTCGTCTGAGATACACAGGTGCTTCTCCTTATTTTGTCCTTCCAACTCCTTCCCCTTCCCAGAAATACCTAATCTGAGTCTCCCACTGTGCAACTCCCAGGTCTGTCCAGAGGCTGCAGCAGCTTATTTGTTTAAATCTCTGCAGGCACTAGGACTTCTCTGGTGCCCTCAATCTTGACAGAGTAGCAAATACTTGCAAGTGTAAATGTGTCTTGCACAGTTTGTTCTCAGATTCCTGCTAACTGCACCCAAAGTTTGGCTGATGCCCTCTTTTTCTGCACTTCCTTTTACTCAGAATAAAGATCTCATTTTGCCATTGCCTTGTGGTATTTATGATGTGTGAGGTTGCTGAGGGTCCCAACTCTGTATCCTTGTGTCCTTTTCTCATCGCACAAACACAAGCTGCAGCATGTCACTTCAGCAAAACGTGCCAAAGGCATTTGGGGGGCACGCACAGTGGCGTTTTACAATGCTCCTTGGAGATTTGATCTTCTCTTTCTTAGAAGACCTTTTGTCCTTGAAATATAGCTTGAACTTTTCACATGAGACCATAATTGCTAAACATTTCTGTGCTATTTAGAGACATCTTTGCTCTGTTGATAGCGTTGACATGCCCAGGAAAGCCACTGCTCTGCTGCCACTCCATTTACTGGCAACACGTGACAGGGTCACCTCTATGGCTGAGGGATAAGACCTGCTGTGGGTGCATCACGAGGATGTAAATGTCTCCCTAACAGTTGTCTCTGTGGTAGGGCTGACTCGAGGATCGCAAGTATTTGGAAGGCATCTGAAGTTTTTATATCCCAGCAGCCTCTGAAGTGGCAGCACACACCTTTCCCGGGCCAAGTCCCAACCTCAGGAATCCAGCAGGTATCTGCTCTGTGCTATCACAGCAAACCAGGATTTCATTTGAGGCTTATTCCCCCAGCTCGTTAGCAGACTGATGACTTTGTGATTATGATTTGCCTCAGCTGCTGTCTTGAAGATGTCTCTGTGCCTGTCTGAGAATGTCACTGGGCACTGCACCAACTCCCACACCTCCCTGCTTGCTGTGCTGCTGAGACACTGAGTAACCCGCATGGAAAATCCTCCCCCTGGGGTGAAGGACGGTGTCACTCCCCTCATTTCACACCACGGTCAAGGGAAAAATTCCAGAAACCTGCTAGGCTAGGAAACGAACCTAAATCCCTGCTCCGAGGGACTCGAGTTCAGCTCCTGCTCATGGCAGCTGCCTAATGGGAAACACAGCACCCACGAGCCCTGCCTGGAGCAGGGCAGAACCCTGTCCTACCTCCCGTACCTGTTACCCACGAGCAGCACAGGGCTCACAACTGTTACTCTCTGCCCTGCCAAGCAAAAACTGCTATTTCAGTCGGAACGTTGGAGGCTGATGGAAATCTGACAGTCCATGGCTAAGCTGCCAGCTGGGAAGTGGGTGGAAATGAATCTTTTGTCAAATAGTTAAACTGCCTTTTCTCCACATTAATTAATTCACAAAGAACATATCCCTTCCTGGGTTTCGCAGCTGAAAACAAAGCGAGTCTCGCCTCCCCTGCACTATCTGTCAGTCGTACCACAAAGTGTGGAAGCGCTTGCTCCACTGTTCCTCATGTGATCAAATCCTGGGGAAAAAAGAAAATCCCCGCACTGGCTTTCAATTCACCTGAGGTTCTGGGCTGCACCACATCAATTTTTTTACAGCTACACCCAAACGGGTGGTTCTGCCTTGTGTTTTGAGCTGATCCACAGGGCCACGACCTCAGGCAGAAGCCCCACCACAGACTCAAAGCACTCAAGGCACTGCCCAGTTCTATTTTCAGCCCAAATTTCCCTCAGTTTGCATTAAATGCCAGGTGTCTGTTTGATATCTCCACCGCAGTGGCAACCCTCAGATCACATTTGGTTTCCCATGGACCAGATCCAAGGAGTGATGGATGGCTGGACGGGTGCCCAGCTGAAAGCTCAAGAGCCCAGCAGTGAGAAGCATCTCAGCACCTGTGTCTTGACAGAGACAGGAGCAGGCTGAAACCCCAGCTGTCCACGGGCTCCTGCTCCTCATCTGGTAGCACAGTTCCTTGGATAATCTCAAAGACTGCTCATCAGGTGCTCAGGGCATAGCTGTGCCCTTTCCCAGCCCCATGTACTGTGCTGCTGCCCAGACCTGTCTTTCTCACCTTCAGCTGCCAGCTAAGTGCTAAATCCGTAGCAGACTCCAAAGATTATCAGCTCTTTTCCTGTAACGGAGCTTTGTTTGGGAAAGGCTTCCTCACACACCTCTATATTTGGCACCTCAGCACTCCACTTGAAGTGAAACCCAAGCTCAGTAACACCTTTCCCCTCCAGAGCAGGACACAACACAGTCATGGCACGTCAGAGTGCAGACTCCCACAGCCCAGCATCCCACCTCTGGAAGAGTGAAAAACCTGGGAAAGGGAGAGCCATCTCTCCCTGCTCACCCTCTAGACACAGGACTTCACAGCCCTCTACAGCAATGCTCTGGAGCTGAAGGGTTCCTTTTCAGTCAACTCTTCCCTTGTACAAAAGCTGGTCCAGATCAACAAATTGTTCTTCTCTGGTTATTTTTAATACTATGTAGTTTTGAGGTTAATGGGCAACCAAAACCATCCTTGTAAGCCTGAGTTTGGCTCAGGAGAGGGTTCTGTCAGCAGCTGATTCCTCAGGAGGAAGTCACTGAAAAGTCCAAGTGTTCCCTTTGGAGATGAATGACCTCCTCTAGACAGCAGATGGAGCAGTCACTCACTGCTGAAGTCTTCTGCAGTGGGATACCTCAGCTACAGGAAAAAGGGAAGGAATAAAGTGACAGTCTGTCTTGGCCTCTTCTCAGAAGGGGAATGGAATGTCACAACAGTAATTTCTGAAATCCAGAGAGCAGCAGAGGTAGAGAAGTGTCAGTTTGTTTACTTCTGTACTTTTGTGAAGATGACGGAGAAAGAGTCTTTCTCAGTATGTCCCCCATGGAGAGGCTTCCAGTGCCTTCTCTCTCCTCTTTAGCCCATCTGCCTTGTCTTCCAGAGCACAAGTTGTGGTCCATTTCTACACGAGATGTGCTGTGCTGTGAGGCAGTGAGATCAACCATCCCATCACCCCAAAGAGCCTGAGGACGCTGCAGGAAAGCACTCAGTCCTGCAGCACTAACAAAGCACAGCCTGAGCTCACAGAATGGAAAGGCATAAATCACATGCAGACTTGGAAAAACGAGTCTCTGGAGCCTGAGCTGGTTGATCACCCAGCAACTTCCCAGGGAATCTACCTGGGTTTCACTTTGATCTCTTTGGTTAGTACTTCTCCTTGTCATGCACGACGCCCTGCCTAGAGGCAAGACATTCTCACAAGACTTATAAGTGCCACAGAACTACAAAAGAAAAAGGAATTTCATGCTCACAAAGCCTCAGCAATATCTATACACTCACAGAAGAAAAAACAGACCTCAAATACTTATAAAAGGACAGACTGTGTTCTGGATTTCTGTGGGTTTTCAGTACTTCACAGTTTATTTCCAGATCACAAGATACTTCCTTTGAAATCTTATTCAAGCCTTTCCCCATACAACCAATTTCAGCACTCCCTTGCTTCTCCACCCCGTCTTTATCCAATAAAACATTTTCTGGGTGTTCTGACTGAGCATCACTTTTCTCAACCATGTTTCTATTTCTCTGATTGTTGTCTCTTTGTGGAAGAGGTTAGAGACCTCTTTAACAACTTTAAAAAATCTGGTTCCATGTGCAGCCACAATCACCACCCCTGGTCTCATTTTACACCAAATGTTCCCTGTCCTATGCTTCCTGCATTCACACAGAAGGAAAATACCAGGGACACCCTTGCCACAGCAAGCTCTGTGGCCCAAAGCTCTGCGGACAGATCTAGAGCCGACAGCTTTGCCAGGCACCACTATTTATGAGCTGTGTCTGTGCATACACAAGCCAGGGATGTGTGTGAGCAGTTTACAGCATAAACTATGAAATACACAAATAGGTTTGGCAGTCTCAGCGGTGACAACTGCCTCTCGGAAGACCAATACACAAATCCCCTGCAAAGTCTGATTCAGGGCTTCAGCCGGCATGTTAAAATATGCCCGGCTTACAGTATTGCATAAGGCACATTCTATCAGTCAGAGAATCAGCCACCCCCGAGAGAGCAGAACTGTGCACCTGACTGCACATTCTGGAGTTCCTGGAGCTGTAGCACAGTCTGGAAGGTGCTAAGGAAGAGACAGGGATCGGGAGGGTGGAGCAGAGGTGGCCCTGGGGCTGCTCTGTGGGAAGTGACATGCTGTAAGGCAGAATCCTCAAAGACGAGCAGCTGATGTCACCTTCACCTCAGGCTGTCCCCACCCTGAGCGATTCTCTCACAGTGGTGTGGGTGACTGGAATGGCAAAATGGCAGCTGAGCCAGCGGGAGGGAACCACTCCCCACGGAGACACACCCTGTGCCCACACCCCAGACTGGCTATTCCAGACAGGCATGTGATACACACTGAGGGAGGAACAGAAACGGGCTATTCTATGCTGATAGCTCGAGTGTATTTTTGTTGGTAAAACTGTGGGGCTCTCAGCCAGACATAAAGCCTTTTCCCTCCCTCCTGCTCACAGGAATCTGATCTGAGGGTGTCCTGTCTCCTGTAAAGTGCCCTCAGCAGCCCCCACACACAGCACTGCAAGCTGACAGACCCTACAGCAAACACTTGGCTTCTCTATTCTCACCTCTCCACGCCTGCCTAAATTCTTCTTGCACAATCCTCTGCCACAGCAAGGGCTTCAACCACAGCCTTAAAGGCTGCAAATCAAAGGCTTCTCAAGGATCCAGCTTTTGGGAGTTTTCTACAACAGTAACAGAAATAAATGTCACCCTTCTGGCATGTAATTTTGCTGGTGGGGTTGTACTACACCAGTTTGTTAGCGTGAGGTACATCAGGAGGTTTTAGCAATGTCCTTTGTATCACAGGAGTGAGGTCAGGCACCAAACATTTCAAGGCACATTCACTACCAACCCTGGCACTGCTGTGAGTGCTGAAATGATGTGAATATAAATTACAACTATAATAAGAGAATCCAAAGTATGTGCGACGAAATACAACCCACAGAACACTCACCAGTGAGTATGCAAATTGGATGGATCTAGGGGACTGAAGAATAATTTGAGTTTTGATTTCAGAGTTCCTTCCCAAAGATAAGATTGAGCATCTGTCATCCATCTTCTACCTTGCCAAGTTGAAACTGCACGAAAACACTTAAAGCATTGCTCTGCTCACATATACCCATCCTTTCTTCTGAACAGCACTCCACACACCTGTAACACACTAATCACTCTCACTGACTGTTCACAGGGCCACACCTGACAGATAAACAGGGGTTTACCTGCCCTGTTCTGCAGCTCTCAGCACCTGACAGTGTTGCAGCTGGAGTCTCACAGGGACCAGACTGGAAATGCAGTCAGAACACCTTCATACCAAAGTTTCTCACTTCATGACGATAATTTCGTAACCTGTCTTCTTCTCACAAAGGTTTTAGTTGTTTCATCTCTATTGATCTGAACCACTTGCTCCAGAAACAAGCAGCTCAGCAGTCACTGCCACCACCTCTGATTGCTCAGGGTGTTCACCAGCACAGTGGTGGTTCATGCCTGCTCCAGTTCCCGTGTATTTGCTGGAAGCCAGGCTGGGCACCACAGAGTGTGAGCAACCAGCACTGCAAAATCCAGCAATTTGGCTCCAGCTGAAAGAAATGCATAAATTGGGATGTGGATGTTGCCAGCTCCAGCCCTGATGTCTCAGCCAAGATGGAAACCGTTCCACCTCCCACTGCTGAGCTCTCAAAAACTGGGAAGTGGCAAGGTCCCCAAGGAAGGCAGATTCATAACCTGGGAGGGAGGGAAAGGGATTCTCTGTGCAGAAACACTCACTTCTGCAGCAGCAAATCTCTCCAACGTGGTTCACATTCTGCAGAACATCCACATCTGCCAGCTTCAGACTCTTCCCAACTCCCATTCTGGGAACAGACTATGCTGATACTAATTTTTTAAAACTGGGACCTACATCTTCCCCGTGCGATTCTACTTCTGAAGCGCTGCACTACCGAGGAGAGGTTGGCAACTGCCAAGACATGAAAGAGTGTTTGTTATTAACACATCACTCTATAATTAGGGGCTTAGCAGGGGGCTGGGCATTCACATGATTCTTCCTCTGTTGCTGACAGTGTAGATGGAAGTCCCCAGGTATCCCATTAGGTGACAAGTGAGAATGAGTTCTGTGGCCAAAACTAAGCAATTTGGCACAATTTAGTAGAGAGATGGCATTTTCTGCTCAAAAAGGGCCCAGGATTGGAACAGTACAAGATGTTTCAGATTGAGATTGAGCAGTGCTGGCCAAGCTAAGTGGGTGTCTTACAGAGCAGAGCAGCAGTGGGTGCTGAAGTCCAGGATTGAGATCTGCTGGCAGAGCTCAGATGGGGAATGTTGCCCAGTTTTTGAGAACGATGCAGAGTCTGTATTTTAATTAGAGCTCCTCTGCTCATCTGCATGGCTCAGCACAAACCTTCTGAAGTTTCCAGGCCTTTATTAGGATCCATCCAAGAAGCCTACCTTCCTCTTCTTCCTCCTCCTCCCCCAGTGAAACCACAGCAGTAGCAACCACTCACCCCCAGGTGTTCTGCTGTTGGCTCTCATGAAATGACATGGGCACACACCAATTCCATGGCTCTGTAAAGAGTGCCAAGCTTGGATTAACTGAGGCCTGGGATCAAAGGCAGTCTGAGAGCAAGATGTGATGACACACAGATGAGTGAGCTGGACACACAAAACCTGAATAACTGACTCCAGGCCACCTGGGGAAGGCAGACATAAGGGATAATACGTTGGGACTGGTGGACAGGACAGGAGCTAAGAGGGCTGCAAGAATCTGCCATGCAAATCCTGCCCTGGGCACTGCCCAGTGTTCATTAGCTCCAGCTAAAGATTCCATTTCAGGCGCTACAGACACGCATGACCGGCCCCAACAACAATAAAGGAATTCATGGTTTGGGAAAGCTCCTCCCCTCCCTGCATTATGCACAGGCCCAGAGTTTAACTGGCCAAAGTAGGTCAAAGGGAATGAGCTCATTTGAATATGGAAATTCAACTTAACAAGCAATAAAGACAACTGCTTCAAGCTTATGAGTTCGAAGTAAGAAAAACAGGTTTCCAGAGCTCCTTTGGGAATTGGAAGCTTTGGCTTTCACCTCTCCCTGCTGTTTCCTCCCTTGCCCACCCTCATTCCCTTCCCTCTTGCCTCCTGCCTAACGAGGGTCTGGCAAACTCTCATTTCTCCAAACCAAGCCCATGGTCAGAAAAGCAAACCCAGTGTGGTCAAGGGCTCCCACAAAAGGTCTGTCAGCTCTTAGTGGCCTGAGAGCAGGTGCCACGTGTGCAACTCTCCACAGCCAATCTTCAAACAAGCAAGGAAACACATCCTTTGTCTGCTTCCTGCAGAAAAAGTCTTTTTTTCCACCTTTTCTCTTTTTTTTCCTAAAGGGAACAAGTCCCATTTCCAATAACTGAAGACTGATTAAAACCACTGTCCCTCTATCATCCCCCCAAGTCACAATCAGCTCATACCACGAAACTGTCAAGAAAAAGATTTCTTATACAAAGGACTTCATAAAACCAGGGAAAAGAAGCAAAGTATTGACATTAAATTTTAACTCTTTCCATTCTAAAAAATCCCTTAACCCTTACCCTTCTCTTCCCATGAAGTATCCCAGTGAAAACTCTTGAGATCAGTGGGTCGTATCTTTGAAATGACACACAGCAGTGACCCAGAAGTAATCAGCTTGCTATTTCCATAATTAAACAGGTATTTAATACTTTTTTACTCAGCCTGTGTTAACTCCTATGAATCCAGCAGCCCTGTGTCTCTCTCCGTTACCTCTGACTGAAATTCATGGGGTGGCTCAAAGGCAGGCAATAAGGAGCTGGACTTCACTTCTCAGCTGACAGTTTCACCTCTAATTTGGCTCTTTGAGGCAAATCTAGATCTCCATTGGCCTGAAAATTAATGTTGACCGAGAAATGGCTGTTTAGCTCTTTAACTGAACAGGTTCTCTGAGAGAACTCGTCTTTTTCTAAACCTTTCTGTTGGCAGATTGTAAAATGAATCTTTCAATTATCTTTGCAGCCTCGTTCAAGTGCACTGACAGAACTGTCCACGGAGGCTGAACACCAGCAGTTTACAGAGACCAAAAAGAGATGGTTCCTCCTCACCAGCTTCAATTTTGTTGATGTGGAAACTGTACCTGTTGTAAAAAAAGACAACTTTAGTCTTCAGGGCAACAACTGCATCAGCATCAGGTGGCAAACTAATCCCCCGAAAGTGGAATTGTGGCTTAATTCCCCAAAGTATTGCTGTGTGAGATTGCTGCTCACAGCCACACCCTGACACGGGACTAATAATGGAGTCCCCGAGCGGTGACAACGCTCTGGGTTGGGGCTGCCCCGTGGGCACTGCTAATTATGATGTTTTGTGACAAGGCTATAAATACCCGCGGTCCCACAGGTAAAGCCCTGATTGCAGCGGGGGTTTTGGGCAGGTATTTGCTCTGTTCTCTCTGCCTGCCTGGGCTGGAGGGCTGTCTGTAACCACAGAGCCTCGCAGGCCTGTCCCCCGGGGAGTGCAGAACCAGTGAGATTTCATCATCACAGAGAGATCAAACATCAGCCACAAAAGCACTGAAGGGGAAACGATTAAATTTGTTCAAATGAAAAAGCTACTGACAAAACTCAAAGACCACCTAAGCAAAGGGAAAGGGGGTTTACACATTAACAGAGCATCTCTGGTGGGCTGAACAGGGTCTGAGAGGAGGAGATGAACGCTCTGTTAAGGGGCGCTTTAGCAGGAAGTTATTTGAAGATAAAGAACTTTTTGAAGGATTGCTTGAAGAATAACGAAGGCAGAAAGGCCTCTAGTTTGTTTTCAGGATTCTGTTTTTAAAGGTCATTACATTATCCTAACGCTTTAGGCTCACAAACCCAGTCAGTGCCCCGGTCACCATCAGCTGCCAGGGGAAGAGGTTTTTTTTCCTCACTCTCTCCTTCCCCAGCAATACCAGCCTCCATCATCAGCCTGTCCTGCCCACTTTTGCACCCTCAGTGCTCCAGAGAGTAATTTCAGAGGAAGAGAATACACAAGTAAATGAGGAAGTCCTTTATGGCGATGACTAGTAAGAAAGGGACCCTGAAGGACAGCCAAATGAGCCCTGAGCGCCAGTCATGACTTCGTGACAACAGCTGCTGACTAAATACCGTCCTAAAAAGAAAGAAAAACCTACAAAAAAGCCTTCTGCTATCCTATTTCCTTTACTGTTTGCTTTGTCAGAGTCTGAGGAGATGACAATCACTCACAACACAGAACTGAATAAGAAAATTATCCGCTGCCTCAGCCAACGCGCTGTGGAACAGAGTTGTCAAACTTGCAAATTTTGTTAGAAGTCTCTGAGTGAGTATTTCTGCGATTGCTAAAGAAGCCCAGAAAAACTCTTTCATTAAAAAGGGAAACCTCCCTTTTTCCTCACTACAGCACCTCTGTGATGGGTGAGCCAGGCAGCAAAGGGCGTTCACAGCCCTCCTCCCACCACAGGCGCCCTCAGGAGTGCAGGCAGGTCTGATGAGGCCATCTCACCCTGGAGAAGGTATGGAAGAGGGTAAGACTGGGAACTATTCAACAAAAGAGAAAATATACACTAGGGCTGGTGATTAGCTTTGGACAGTGACTGGATTGCTGGATATGAGCCTTTAGAGAGGCTTTGGTGTGAGGCAGGGCAGAGGAGCTGTGGGACCACAGGCACGGCTCTCCTCGGGCAGAGTGGGAAAACAACACAGACCCACGAAACAAAAAAATAGGAGCACCCTGAGGAGGAACCCAGGGGAGGGCAAAGAGCAGCAGTACCTACGTATATAGGAGAGTGCATGCGTGATGCCCAGCTAGGCTTTAGCTCAGCGCTGTTGAAGGCGCCAGCACCAGAACAGTGCTCACAGCGGCCTCCTCGCCCCGGCTCCCCGCCGCCCGAGGGCCTGGCTGCCCCGGCCCATCCCGTTTCGGGAGGCCTCGGCCCAGCCCGTTTCAGGAGGCCTCGGCCCAGCGGTGCCGTGGGGTACGCGCTGCCCCGCCATTTCTCCTCACGACGCACCTCGCCGCCTGCGCCACCTACGCTATTCTCGTACCGAGTTACGCAAGCGGCGCAGCCGCACGGCCAGTTCCCACGGAGCTTGCGTAGAGGGAGCGCTATTCCCTTACAGAGTTACGCAAGCGACGCAGCCGCACGGCCGGGTCGTACGCATATTGCTCAGAGGGAGTGTTATTCCCGTACCGAGTTACGGAAGCAGCGCAGCGGCGCCGCCGGACCGCACGCAGGTTGCGCAGGGGGAGCGGCGCGCCGGGATTCCCGAAGCAGTTTACGCCATCCGGCGGCCAGCGGGGGCGGGGCGCTACGGAGGC